>CM022762.1:17870767-18410767 GCA_012411365.1 Ameiurus melas
ATTCACCTGTGCCAAGTAACAGGTGCTGGCAATATAGAAATCAAAACTGAAGCCAGTTAGACTCTATAAAAGTTGGCTCAACCTTTGTGTTGTGTGTCTGTGTGCGCCACACCAAGCATGGAGAAGAGAAAGAAGAGCCGAGAATTGTCTGAGGACTTAAGAAGCAAAGTTGTGGAAAAATATCAACAATCTCAAGGTTACAAGTCAATCTCCAGAGATCTTAAAGTTCCTTTGTCCTCTGTCCACAATATAATCAATAAACTTATAACCCATGGAACTGTGGCAAATCTCAATGGACGTGGACGGAAGAGAAAAATTGAAAGAATGCAACGCAGGTTAGTTCAAATGGTGGATAAACAACCTCAGTCAACTTCCACGCAAATTCAGGCTGTCCTGCAGACTCAGGGTGCATCAGTGTCAGCTCGAACCATACGTCGTCATCTGAATGAGAAGAAGCGCTATGGCAGGAGACAAAGGAGAACCCCACTTCTGACACAGAGGCATAAAAAAGCCAGACTGCAGTTTGCAAAAATGTACCTGAGTAAGCCTCAATCCTTCCGGGAGAACGTTTTGTGGACAGATGAGACTAAGGTAGAGCTTTTTGGCAAAGCACGTCATTCTACTGTTTACAGAAAACAAGAAGAGGCCTACACAGTACCTACAGTCAAACATGGTGGAGGTTCAAGGATGTTTTGGGGTTGTTTTGCTGCCTCTGGCACTGAGTGCATTGACTGTGTGCAAGGAATCATGAAATCTGGAGACTATCCAAAGATTTTGGCCCATGATGTAGGGCCTAGTGTCAGAAAGCTGGGTCTGCGTCAGAGGTCATGGGTGTTTCAGCAGGACAATGACCTGAAACATACCTCAAAAAGCACCCAAAAATGGTTGGAGACAAAGCGCTGAAGAATTCTGAAGTGGCCATCGATGAGTCCGGATCTAAATCCCATAGAACACCTATGGAGAGATCTCAAAATTGCTGTTGCGAGAAGGCACCCTTCAAATCTGAGAGACCTGGAGCAGTTTTCAAAAGACGAGTGGTCCAAAATTCCAGTTGAGAGGTGTAGGAAGCTTGTTGATGGTTATAGAAAGCGATTGGTTTCAGTTGTTTTCTCCAAAGGGTGTGCAACCAAATATTAATTTGAGGGTGCCAATAATTTTGTCCGACCTAATTTTTGAGTTTTGTGTAAAATTGTCAAATTTGCCTTTTTTTTTGGCTTTTTTGTGCTGTTCCAATTAAAGGTAATAAACGTGTATACCAAAACATTTGTCATTGCAACACTTTTCTGGGAGAAATGGTGCATTTTCTGTAAAAGTTCCAGGGGTGCCAATAATTTCGTCCAGGACTGTATGTAGGTTATTAACAAAGTGCCGCCTCTGGTCTTCATCGGCTGCTAGACAACAGACGGCGCTGAAACTGGTTATGGTAGTGGGTGTTTCCTTTTTGATGCACGCTGACAGCGGTAGACCAGTCACCATAGACTGGGACATCTGACCAACCAGAGAAGAGTATGCTCTCTGAAAGGAGAAGTTTAGAATGAATCCTTTGGCACAGATCATTTAATGAGTCGTTTGTGATACTTGGGGGTGGGGGAAACATTAATGCTGCAGTTTAAATGATCAGCACCTTAAAGTGTTTTTTGATTTTAGATCTATGTAAATCTATTGTATGAGACCTTTTAAAACAAAATTAAAACCATAAATGTGTTCTTTAAACTGCATTAGAAATTAATGGTAGATGCTTGTAACTCATAACCCCGAGCAGTTGATGCTCAAGAAAAAGTGGTTCTGTAGCAGTCCTGGGATTTGTTTTCACAACTTAATCACTTTTAAGCTATACACATAATCCAAAAACAAACCCTGAAAGAGATTTGCTTCTGTCTTTAAGAGCAAGTTCCTTTACAAAGCTCTTGAAATGATCTCTAAGGTTGGAAACTCTGGAAAAACAGCCAGTTTGCTTGTAGTTATATCTTATATTGTATCTGGTCACTCCTTGTATATAGCTAGCTATGTCACTAGTGTGCACTTTACCCCTTTTACGTGATTATGTTGGGTCTGAAACACTGTTCAGGTATGGTGCCGACCACAAACCGTAGTGATCCCAGAGCGCTAGTTGATTTGAAGTTGATTTTTTTGTATCGATTTGGTTCAACACGTTGCTTTTATCAGTCGGTCGTGTTTGTGGATCACGTTCAGCAATCTATGTTTCCTAATCGATTCCTTTAAAATCCAGGTCTTCACCCAGTGGACACGGAGATCAGCTGTACACAGCAAGCCATCCAGAAAAGTGCTTAAAACTAGAATCATTAAATTCGATCGTTGGATTTTGAAGGTGAACTCTTCCCTTTGTTCAGGATACTGGAGGTTTGTAACAAAACAAGTTATCCTTGAAGAGATTCGACTGGGAGTCGTTTTATGCTCGAAGGCTGCATGCGGTAGAAAAACATGTTCTTATGCTGCCCCGTGTAACCTTTTGATCTTATCTACACATTTGCTTGCGGGTCTGAGGGAAGCACTGTTTTTGTGCATGTGTGAGCACACGTAGTTTACACTGTAGCCCATTTGAGATCTCTCTGAATGTGGGGGATGGGTGGATGACTTTCCGATGTGTGTGTCCGTGGGGTGTGTGTGTGTGGGGGGGGGGGTTGACTGAAGCTACGTTCTTTGAATGTGAGCATTCTTTTGTGCCCACATGAAGAGGCGTAGGCTCCACTTCCTGTCTCAGCACTCGCTGCCCTGTCGCTAGGGCAATACCAGGTAAAGCCAGTGGCAGATGCAGGGTTAAAGACGTCCATTTTGTTAGGTAACACCCTCGTGGCCTGATCTGTCAGTGGTGTTAAAATGGCAGGGCTTAACCCTTGATGTGCAGGAGTAAATCATCAAGGGGCACCCTCACTTACACTGCCAACTGTGACTGCAAGTCAAGAAGACACATTAAAGATACGGTGCACATGTAAGCATGCCAGATTGTCTCACTTATTCTTTTTATACTCTTCAGGCCTTATTTATTCCTATTTATGGATAAAGCCAGGAATCTGCTTATGAGCACGGTAACAGAGAGGCTCATTAACTGTCTTGCGTCTCGTGAGAAGGTGTTGAATGTTCAACGTTTGCACCGTGTCTGTACTTTCTGTGTAAGTCCTGTCAGTTGTCTGTTTTTGTGCAGTTGTGCTGAGTCACACACAACCCTGTTGTTTAGCCTGTTCCCTATAGAGGGTCATTACATCTCCTTTAGGCCTCATGAGGAAATAGTCCCTATGTTCACAGTCCACCTTACTGCGGCATGCAGAGACTTGTTTTTAGGTGAATTATGTAGAGTGATGCAGCTGAGGTTAGGCTCAGACTGATGTCAATTCAAATTCACACTTTTATATTGTACATTTTAAGGGAAGGGGTGTTCCTTTATAGAGGCATAATGATCTGCATGAACTTTGATGCAGTAGTTGTGCTGATTCATTAACACTGCATGGAGTTTTGTCAATGCATCTTTTTGCCTGTATGTGTGGGTTTTTTTTTTGTGTTTGTTTTTGCCCCTTCTCAAATTTGCATAAATTGATCAGTTCCAATTTTTTCCTGCCCACGAACCCCAACCTGCTTATGCTGTTCAAAACATTTTATGTATTAGCAACACTTTTCCATAGTGTTATTAAAATAGTCAGTTGATTTCAAGTTGACATTTAGTCTTGTTTTTAGTTTATTGAGCTTAGGCCTGTAAATGATGACTATAACTATGAGAGTAGCTAAGCATCAGTCAACGCCTCGCTATACATTGGACTGGATCCAGAACACCACAGGAAGCAGAGGTGGAAGTCACCTACACTAGCTTTGTTTCAATTGAAAAGTTTGTTGTAAAAGGAAAATCCAAAAGTCACTGAAAGATTTGTCTGTGTCTGAATCTGTTTCCATTCCGTAGCCAGTCATGAAAAAACTTGACATAAATGTGACTAGGAAGAGAAGACATACCCAAGAGGAAGAGAAGAAATAGCCACACTGTATAGGAAAAAATAGATCAAAATCCTCAATATAATGATGTTGGATGTTTATTCATACATTATCTTCAGTAAGCTTGCTATCCTAATCCGGGTCGCTATGATGCTTGATGTTGCTTTCATTAATTAAATCAGGAGAGGCTTTAATTTGTTTCTGTCCAAACGGTGTATGAAAGTGCTCTGCAGCCATGTGCATGTTTAGATCTAGTTTAGAGCTGCAACAACTAATTGATAAAAGCGATAATCGATTATGAAAATTGTTGTGAACGAATCTCATTATCGTTTAGTTTGTCTGCGCGCGGCATTGGGGAGATTTACTCATTGTTACTTCTGTTCCGAAAACACACTTTGGAGAGTAAATACTAAAGTTGTGTCCCAAATGAAATACTGTACACTTAGACTATGCACTGTGTACTCTACCTCTAGTGTGTGGATTTTAGAAAGGTAATATGTCAAATATATTACTAGCGTTTTTTATTTATTTTTTTACTAACTGGAAGTATGAGCAGCTTACTAGTCGATGATGCATGACGTCATACGCGCGCTAGCATTAGCAGACACCCAGTTACCGACAATTACTTTCTTCAGTTAACTGTTTGAGCTCATGTTGGTAATAAAAGGTAACATTGACAGTCACCATCAGATGGAGGAGAAATCATCACATGACTGAGGAAGAAAGTGTGTAACCTCCAAGTCCTTTAAGGCAGTGGCACATTTTATATTAAACACGGTGGAGATCAAACTGTGCTGCACAAGGACAAACTTATGTTTATATCCAAAATGCTCCACTGCGTGTAAGGGGCAGGGGAAACTGGTGCAATCTTCTTAAAAGGTTTAGTTTAATTTTGTCATTATAATAAGTTTGTCATTATAGGCTGTATTTGCGCACTTGCAGTGCAAAGATTATATTTGTAACACTCCGTTTGTGGATTTTATTTTAAATAAACAAAAAAAGGTAGATTAACTAATTAGACTAACTTTTTCACTTTCGCTACACATTTTTTGCGATTATGGGCTTTGCTGTTTAGGTTCCTTATTGCAAAAATGTACATAATAGAGTTGAAAATAAACTGAAAATGCTGTATTCACAACAGTAGAGGTTTAGTTAGTGGCTGTGTATTGGCTGTGATCTCAAATTGGATCATTTAATTTATGTTAATCTGAGAGACTCTTTAGCCTTAGTAGTACTGAGGGTGGAGATTTCCCCAGATCAATTCAAGGATGCAAGGAGCGATGCTTCCGGTTGTGGTTGTCTGTAGGTTAAGTATAAAGAATTTCTCACTTGGTTTACTTTACTGTCCTCGGGTGTTCTTCGAGTTGTCTTTAGTATGGGAATATAACTCCTGCTAAAACCTGATGTTGTGCTGTAGCTACATTGCCTCAGTGCACACTTATTATATGGTCTGCACTTGTATAGTGCCTTTTTAACCTTCTACAAATCGCGTTACACTGTTTCTCTCTCTCTCTCTCTCACTCTCACACACACAAACACACCAGTGGCAGCATATCACCTCATTTCTTCAAATACTGTTTTTACATGTTCATTTGCAGCGATGGACAAATCCATAAACCGAGTGGATTTCTCACTTTTTTGAAGCCAGGAAACCCCTTTGACTGTAAAATAAATTCAAACACCCTCTGAACATACTCCAACTATTCAAATACAAGGCTAAGTTTTTAAATGAGTGCAAAACTATTCTGGTTATTTATTGGAGCTATCTGGTATTTTTTTATTTATTTATCAACAGAACTCAATGAGATTCAACTTGACATTATTTTATAACCGTATTTAAATTTTATTTTATTGTGTTTTGGAATGTCATTGCTGTTTTCCATGTTTTTACATTTAAAGATACTGGGTCTAGCAGTTTGGTGATTGCTCTCTCACATGTGATATTTATCTAGCAAGATGAATTGAGTGTTACTGAGCAAGGAAGTCACCAAATTCCTGGTGGTTGGACTCCAGAAAGCAGTCCATGCAAGGACAATGAAGAAATGCTTCACTCATCTGCTTTGGTATTTCAGTACTTGTCCCAGGTACCAAGGCTAGTGATTTGTTCATCCCTGTTGGTTTACGTGCACATTCATTAATGGGATTCAGCATCTCTTCTTAGACTTGCATAATATGTGACTTTTGAGAAAGCAGTTTGCTATGAAACGACTCTGCTCATACGTGCCAGGAACTGAACTCTGCATCTTGCTTTGTTCCTGTTAAATTATGCAGGCTCAAGTTGTTTGTTGAGCGTCGTAAGTCTGAGTTGCGTCTACACTGTTGTTGTTCTCATTTGTTTATAGGATTCTCACTAATGTGTGCCAAGACTTGTGATTGACTTTCAAAATTTGCCGACTGCTAAATTTATTCTATTCTTATTGAAAAGATTATGTTGAATTCAATATATTCATTGTCACAAAGCAGCTTTACAGAAAACTGTATGTAGATTTGGATCCTTAATGAGCAATCCAGAGGTGACCATGCTAAGGAAATATGACCGTGCTAAGGAAATATGGCTCAAAAGGGAAGTCATCCTCTTCTAGGTGATACTGGAAAGTAGGATTATAAATCATTACCGTGTACAGGTGTAAAACAGTAGTGACAAACAGCACTTAGCATGTTGGAAGGATGTTCAGTGTGAGTATACGGTGAATTATGGTCCTGGGATGAGCACCGGGCAGACTTCATGATTACTGCAGCAGCTCTTGGGTGCAAATATACAGAATGCAGGTGAAATTATTCACTGAAGCGATGGTCACAGACTAAGTTTACATGGACAGCAGTAATCTAATTATTGACCTTATTCTGAATAAGACCATATTGTGATTACGGTGTTTACATGAGTTGCTTTTAGAATACTCCTTTTATGTTCCCGTTTTGCATGTTATAGAACATAGTTCGATTAACGGCACGTCATTACGTCACCATGCCACGCCATCCGACATTCCCTCCAGAATTTCACGTATCAACATACAGTTCATTTTTATGGTACCATATACATTTTTTTTAATTTTATGAAAGCCTCAAGTGTAGTTAAAGCTGTGGGCTGCATCCGAAACCGCTTACTTCGCCTCCTATATAGCAGCTAAGTATGCGGTTTCGGACACCGACATGCTTTTGTTTGCCATAAAACAGTTGAGCACTGCTGTGTGTGTGTAGGTGTCCAGGAATACTCCATGTCTTAATTTGATTTGTGTTTACTTTGAGTATGACTTTAATTGGATTAAGGTAATTAAAAATGGGTCTTTACATGCTAGTTTCTTAATCGGAGTGTTGTCTTACTCTGGTTAATATTGGATTATTTTTGTCCATGTAAACGTACTGACTGTTTTTGGGAAGTGTCAACTTTAAGGAATGCATGTGAGTCACAAGATCTAGACAGGAATGGGTTGTTAAACCAAGCCCTGTATGAACATACATACCTTTTTATTTATTGGCGATCACTGGTTGTGTGACATCGGGTGTCAGGAGATCGTGTTTGTTGACCTACTTTCCTGAGCTTTGTCCTGATAAACTTCAGTACGTGTCACCTCATTGAAAATGGTCTTTCCTGCCTTTACGTTCCAGCTGTGTTTCAGAAAGTTTGCAAAAACAAACCTGTGATTTTTAAATATGGAGATGATCACGTTCATCTCTTTCAGCCATTAAGTTTCTGTATGTATGTCAAGGACATTTTATTGATTTATAACACCCCTCATGTTTTCAGCAGCTTTTTTTGTTTTGCTTTCAGGAATTGTGCTTGAAGGAGGTTGCGTTTTCGTCTCCTTCAATCTACATGTGTTTTGGAATGTTAAAAGCCCCTCCCCCCTCAGGCGTATGTGGTGTGCGTGTGCGCGCGTGCGTGTGTGTGTGAGCGAGAGAGACTCTCTGCCAGTCTCTCAAGGGGTTAAAAACCTGCTTCAGTCTCTTGGCTGCATCCGCAAACCGGTTTTAACTGGTTTTGAGGGACGTGCATTGTGTGTCCCGTGGAATCTTGGGAAGGGTCATGTGGAGCCCTAGTGATGTCACACAAGATGAGTGTTGAGTCAGTTCACCCTTTGACACAAGGGTTATGTATAACAGGGAGAGTCCGAGGGAATTTCCCTTAACATAAATTGTATTAATAAAGATTAAAAGATATATATTTTTTTTCTTTTGAAGAGAAGGGCTGGCAGCTCTAAGCATGCGTTATTGTATTTGTGGCACTGATTGCTCATCAATAAACTAGAAAAGAAAACCTCATGGATTGTCTTACTTCAGAACTTGGATTTAAATTGTCCTTTGTTATATATTTTGTGTGGGAGCTGAGGAAATTCATATTCTACGCTTTCACACCAAGTAGTTTCAGAGTGATTAATTGCTCAGAGTCCTGTGTTTCCATCCATGCCTATTCTAACACGTGTTTGAATGAGATCTAATCAGTTCTGGAAGTATGAGAAGAGTTTATGAATGTCATGTTCTGTAAAGTTTGTTGTTTCTCACACCCTGGTCTCCTTTGTGCAGGAGCAAAGATGTCTGAGGAGGCGGTGCGTCAGACACGTAGCCAGAAACGGGCACTTGAGCGGGAGGCACCGGCTCTTGATGGAGACACGAAACGAGTGAAGCTGGAAAGGGGGGAGCTTGGTTCTAGCAAAGTGGCAAACATCCTGAAGTCCGGCGAGGTGAAAGCCACCATCAAAGTGGAGGTGCAGGCAGATGATGAGCCTGTGGACATGAGGACGCCCCGCAGGTAGGCCACATAGCAGCAAAGTCATAAGGCTTTTATGGTTTGTGAAGACTTCACTCATCTGAGGAGCTTCGTTAACAGAACATGAGTAGTGCTGTTTGTTTCAAGTTTAGTGATGCTGAGGAAAGGGTTGTTAATGGTCGGTGGAAGAGACAGAACACCTTTAGTGATATAAAAACCAATCTTTCGTAGGACTAGAGCACTATCATTTGTGGTGCGTGTGCTTTTACCGAGTGCAGCATAAAAAATGTTGGTCTGCATGGCTATAACTATTCTTCTATTAGAATAGCTCCTCATTTACAGGTATTCCTGCATGGTGACATGCCATGTGCTGTTGTTCACTGCATTAATTTTCGTATCAAAGGAAAATGATTTATAATAAAAAAAAGAAAAAGAAAAAAAAAAGGGGGTGAACATAGTGCAAATTTTCGTACAAGTGTGCACAAAAGTGTCGAACGTGATCATGCAATAGATTGAGATGGCTCAGAAGCTGTTCTTCAATGTGGAAGCACATCTGTGATTATGATCCAAGAATCAGTTTTCCGTCGGACTCGAGTCTAGCGGTCAAGTGTGAAAATGCTCTGATATACTGTGTGTGCACCTTATTAGTTCTGGTCAGTGAGAACCAAGTCTTTTCTGTTCGGTTTGGTAACAGTGTTGGACTACACAGCATTATCTGTTATGTAATGCTTTTACTCTGGAATGTCATGTTTATGCCTCACAGTACAACATAATCCATCAGCAGGCTCCTCTCATAAGACCTCTGCTGCAGTGGTTTCCTCATAATGTTTACACATCAAATAGCTTTACCTGGAAACGGTATTCTGCAGAAATATTATTAGTCATATGTTCTGTGCGTTTTTATATATTTCTTGGTTAATCGCAGAATAATGTGAGATTAGTCAGATTTTGTTAGAGAGCTAGTAAAGGGCTGGAAAGATTAATCTTGGCAAAGGAACAAGAATGTGCATGATCGTTTACAGGCATTGTATTTTTTTCTGTTGGACTTGATCCCTGGTGCATTAACCCTCAGGGTGCAAATCGTTGGGGCAGGTGTGAAGACAGCAAACACTAAAGGTGTGGACTAAAACAACCAGTCCAGGGCCCAGTCCATACTAACACGAGCAAATATGAAAATGCATCTTTTCTGTTTTGTCTTTCCATCCGCTCTAAAACCACACATTCGACTGCCAAAAAACATAACTGTGGAGATGAGGGGTAAAATGTAGCCTTTCATAAGCATTCTGTGATAACTAGTTGAAGATGGCAGAACCCATTGTGATGTTCTTTTCCATATGAAGTATTTTCATTTTCATTTTGGCTGATTTGTATAGTATGCAAGCAATGACATGGCATGCAAGAACATGTGTGTTATGTTCACTGTTGCAGTCCAATGGATATCAAAATGTGATTTCCTAGCTGTTCATGTTTCACATGAAAACAAACATCAAACCAGCATCAAAGCAAATAAAAATGGCAGAAAAGTCATAAAATGACCCCGTGCACACATCTAGCATCCTTTTCGTCTTTCATTGTGGACGACGAAGTTTTAGGAAACAGACTGAAAACAATAGCACGGCCAAATCATAACTGTTTTCACCCAAGACTGACTGCAAGGTGTGGTCTTGAATCATGTTCTCACTGTGACTGAAGGGCATTACAGTTCAGTCAGAAGCAAATCAAGTCTGATTTGTGCCAGCTGTGGGAAGTTATGCGAGTAGGCCTTTTATTATCTGCAAGATGACAAAATGAGTGCTGCAGAAGTATTCTGGATATATTATTTGGGTGCAGTTGAAACAACTGGATGTTTATTAATTTATTAAAATATTTGTTTCCATGTGCTTTTGCAAAGGTTTTGTGGTATTTCTGACCATTGAATGAGAGTATGTTTCTACTTCGGCCCTTTCCCTCATTCCTCCATGCGAATGGGTTTCAGATTAAATAAGGCCTTAACAGCCGACATGCATATCAAAAATTGTTTTAAAAGTTGTTTTCCCTATGTACAAGGCACATTGTGAGGTGCACTTAATATGCTATTATGTAGTAATTGGTAGGACTGGGATACACTATGGCCTGCAAGCTGAAATATTTATTAATTTAAGCTTACCCATGTATTCATTTATCAACTGCAGACTTTCTTGAACCAGACCTACCGTCAATGTCAATTTGGGATTTTTTGCGTAAAGGAAAACTGTTTGCGGATTACCGGCACACATGCACACCAAATCAAGACGTTTTGTCATACAGTAAATAGGGGGGAAAAACATCTTACTTGGTGTGCAAAAGTGTTAAGGGATTAAGAATATAATCAAAAGTGTCATCCAGTGAAATGTGCTGAGATGAGAAGCCTGTGATTGGGCTCTTGAGACTAATATTTGCTTCTTTAGAGTGGGGGTTCTCAAACTTTTTACCTGTAAGGTCCTGTTTGCCTGTTTAAAAAAAAAAAAAAAAAGCTCATTGCAAATGTATTAATATGAACATAACCGAGCTATTAAAATGCTAAGCTCATTATTTGAATATTTATTTATTGGCACTTCAGCGCTTATTGTTCCCGAGCTTTCCACTCCCTGACCCCTGGGGGTTCCATGGACCCCACTTTGAGAATCACAGATTTAGAGAACCGAAAATGGCTTCTTTATGCTGAGGCTTAATGAAGAGGACAAAGGGGATGACTTCTTGTTGTGCCGGGGCGGACTGATATTAAACAACACAGAAAAACCTTAAAAACCTTTTTTTTTTCTTTCTTTTTTTTCCTTCTCTTTTCCTCCTCTCCCCGCTGAGTGCAACCTCTGCCTGTTGATGTCCAGGAAACAAACTCTTACTCGAGTCATGTGCGTGTTAAGTTTTTGGACAGCTCCATTTTCTGCTGCACCTGAACACTTCCTGCCTTCACAAAATGAAGCCGACGTGTCACAAACTGGTTCCAGCCGGTTGTTGCTATGGTTTCCGTGCAGGAGGGAACCACTGAAGAAAAGGGAGAGTGTGAGTCATGTGATCTGAGGGACATTCTGGTGTCATGTGATCTTGGGTACTCATTAATAACCAGGAAGTTGTGATGATGGAGTAGGTTGTGGTTTGGGTTTGCTTTCGCAGCTGCATCATGAAGCTCCAGTTCATTTGAGGACTACGGTTTCTCTGATTTTTGTTTTTTGTGAAGGTCATTTCATTAAGCTGTGACTTGTTGAGTATTGGAAGAGAATTAAAAAGTTGCATTTCATGAGTATAATGCGCTAAGCTCATGGTGTGTCAAAGTTTTGTAAACTATAGAGTGGTGGGTATGTGCAACCTGTAGCCAGCCAAAAGAGTTTAATAGAGAACATTTGGACAAAAAGACCCATGGTGAAAAAATGGTAGTGTGATGCAAGCTTCTTGATTTGTATTTCAGGGGTTTCTTAGACTTTTTAGTCAGGACCCTTTCTTGGATTATGAATTCTTCATGGACTGCACTTTCAGAAACATTGGACTACAATGTTCTCAAATATGAAGATCTATGAACTTGATGTATGCAAGGATTTTCTCTAATATAGTTAGCAAATGTCTAGAAAGTTCTTTTGTCAGTCACTGTTGGGCACAAAACACAAATTAACCTAAATAATTTCAGAGCGTAGAACATTTGCCTCTGGCATGATGCACATCGCTTAAGGGAGGAAATCGGCAGCTCACTCTTCAGTTAACATTTAAAACTCTTTGGAAGACATTCAGAAGTTGTGTACCGCTCAGTATAACTGCTACAAACATCTGAACGTTAGTTAGATATCAGACTTCTTCCCATGTCTGTCCATCTGCCTCTGGTCCAGTCCTGTGATAACAGGAAAAGTGTCCCTGTTGAAACGAGTGTTGTGCCTTTACTGACGGCTGAAGATGAAGAGGGAACACAATGGCCTGGATGTCGGCCATTCCCCTCCCCCACCTTCTCCTCCAACAGTTTTGCTCTGGGAGGAGCCACAAACAAACCCACACTGGGCATGGAGAAAATGTCCTTACAAAGAGACAACATGCAAAGCAGCTCTTGCATCCTGCTGTGAACTGGGAAGGCAGATGGGTTAAAAAAAATCTTTAAAGGAGGTCTCATTTGGTGTGGTGTGAGATTTTATTTACAATCGGTTTGGAATGTATGTGGATGAAAATTGTAGCACTCAACTGCCAACCTACTTTCTGGTGGGCGGAAACCACCTAAACTGAATAGTGTTAACTTTTGGATTCAAGTTTCATGCCACTTTCAGGCATCTCAACCATGGTTTGTTTGGAAAAAACTCAAAGCTGTGATATTTTGCTGCCCCCTTGTGGACGGTCCATATTATTGTACTCCCCCTCTCTCTCTGTTACAGCGAAATAAAAAAAGAAAGGCCACCAACGCCAGATGATGTAATTGTTTTATCGGACAACGAGCCTGGCAGTCCGCAAATAAACGGAATCAGCCACAACTTGAAGAAAACAGACACGGAGTTGCTCATGGTAATCTATTTTTCCCTCTCTTCTAATGATACTAGAGAGACTGCATTTCATCAATCGTTGCGCGCATATATATATATATATATATATATATATATATATATATTATAGTGTATATATATATGTATATGTATATATAATGTGTATATATATATGTATATGTATATATATATATATATATATATATATATATATATATATATATATATATATATATATTAAATAAATATATATAAATAAATAAATAAATAAATAAATAAATAAATAAAGCTGTCCAAAGTAAAATACTAGGTCATTTGTTGTTTATAGAGATTAGGTATGCTCCTGCATTGATTTAGGATTTTAGCAGATGTTATCCATCACCATAAAATGGGCATGCACTACACAACTTATAAATGTATAACATATATTTAGTCTTGCCTTTAATGCCAGTTTTGTTTCAGCAGGCAATACAATCCCTGTAGCATGTGATGTATCGAACAGGCTTCCCATACAATTAAAATATCATCACTCTACAGGACTCTAAATTAAACACGCTTGTAAACTTTAAGTCTGGATCATGATCAAAAAGCTCTAGTATTAACTGATTTTGTAGCTTTTCCTTCCTTGCATACAGAGGTGATTAAACTTCTTGATGAAGTAGACATGTAGCAGAAGTTTAACACAGATTTTGTCCTGGTTAAGTAGTTTTATTTTATTTATACAGAAGAGCAGTTCTGAAGAGCGCCAGAGGTTTATCAAGCAGCTAAAGGAGGAGCTGCGTTTGCAAGAGGCCAAGCTGGTGCTTCTCAAGAAACTCCGCCAGAGCCAGATCCAGAAAGAGAGCGTGGTGCAGAAGGCAAGTCCAAGCCGGAGTATATCAAGGGTTGTTCTTGAACGGCTTTACTCTTGTTTTAGGTTAAATCTAAACTTGGTCTCCCTCTCCTTTTTAACAGACAACCAATTCCACATCCAATCCCCCACCTCTCGTAAGAGGCAGCATTTCATCTAGCAAAGCCCCGCTGCAGGTCAGTCCAGCTTACAAAAGTCCCAAATCTGTTACTCTATGGAAGAGTATTTAAACACATCTTCCTGTCTGTGTCTAGGTGTTGTCTAATAGAAGCTCAGGCACAGTCATTCCTCCTCCTCTGGTGCGAGGCGGTACACAGGTTTCCAAGCATACATCAATAGTGATGCCACCTTTAGTCAGAGGCTCACAGGTACCCAGTGGATCTTTAGCTGGGACACACTCATAGCACACTTGGTTAATGCTCTTCCTTTAACTGATTGCTCTGTTTGTGTACATGTTCACTAGCCCATTGCTGTGACTCCTCAGCAGATAGCCACATTGCGTCAGCAGCAGCAGCACTCGGGCTCTGGTCCTCCTCCTCTGCTGCTGGGTCCTCGCACCTCTGTGCCCAATGTTCAGGTGCAGGGTCAGCGGATCATCCAGCAGGGCCTGATTCGTGTGGCCAATGTAGCCAACACCAATGTCCTGGTCAACATACCACAGGTCAGCGCGTGCACACTGTCTAATCAGTTCATGGAAAAATCATTGTTTAATAGTTATTTTTTTAATAATAATTATTATTATTTTACTATAGATGAAATTAACATATTTTTAAAAAATCTGGTAATGTTGGGAAATTTGTAACAGGCTTCAAATGTCTAAATTCAATCTGAATCAAGATACAGTCACAAATTGTGAGGTGCATAGAGGTTTTCATTGCAAAAGGAGGTAGTGCTGTTTACACTTTTTTCCATCAACCAGGGCTGATTTTAGAGGCTGAGCTTTTCTTGATCGAAAGCAGGTTGTGTTTTGTGGATTGGGAATTACTGGGGTGGATTAACAAGCCTATTTGCCACCTCTAATATAAAACAAAAGCTGGCTAAGAATTGGTGTGTCTGAATTAAAAATTACATTCTTTTTGTTTCTTGTTCTATGTTTAGGGCTCACCTACTGGGTTGAAGGGTTCTCCAGTCTCCTCCCAGTCAGGCATTGGCACCAACGCCTCCACGGTCAATGTCAATGACTCCCCTGCCAGCCGACAGGCTGCTGCCAAGCTGGCCTTGCGAAAGCAGCTGGAAAAAACCCTGCTGGAGATCCCTCCTCCAAAACCCCCTGCACCAGAGGTCAACTTTCTCCCTTCAGCTGCTAACAATGAGTTTATCTACCTGGTGGGTTTGGAGATGGTGGTGCAGAACCTGCTGGATCTGGCCAAAAGTGAGCACTTTGTTTCACACCTGTGGGGGGAAAAAACTGACTTTTCTTTGAAGGTTGCAGAAGGTTAACACAGATCTTGTCCTTCGTCTTGTCTTTTCTAGGCAAGCAGCAGTCTCAGCAGGGTAGCTCCCCAATAACTCCACCTGTGAAGGAGCCGTTTACGTGTGCGCAGTGCCACACAGACTTCACCTCACGCTGGAGGCAGGACAAGAGTAACAGCTCGATCCTGTGCGAGCAGTGTATGAGTTCCAACCAAAAGAAGTCCCTGAAGGCTGAGCACACGAACCGGCTGAAGGCAGCCTTTGTTAAGGCCTTGCAGCAGGAGCAGGAGATCGAGCAGCGCATCCTTCAGCAGTCTTCCTCATCCTCTCCAAAGAGCTCGGCTGCTTCATCTTCATCCTCACCAGTGGTGAAGTCGGAGCAGCGTGTGATGGTGTCTCCACAGTTTAAAACGGGACGATCCTCACTGCCTCAGCAGCAGTCACACAGGGCAACAGCAGTCAATCGCTATCACTCCAGCACCATGAAGCAGGTGAGTTCTAGGTTCAGTGCTAAGCCATAAGGACGCTATCACTTGGTTGCATATTCCCTTAAGCACATCACTTGTATGAAAAGCCACATCCAAAATTAGTTTCTCCTTTTTTTTTTTTAAACTTAATCTAGCCCTGAAGATTTCTCACATTTCAGTTTATTACATTATAATTTTGTACGGTACTTTTTGTTTTTTTTAATTTGAGATTCAAAGACTAAACTTACCCAAACGTGAAGCAATGGTGTTTTGTTTTCTGTAAATTGGAGAGGTGAGACTAATTGCAGTGTGTAGTGATGTGTAGTGTGTTATTATTGAGTAAGAAGTCCTTTGCTTTAACAACCTACCCCACATTGTCAGATTAGACATTTGGGTAACTAGCTCATTTTGGCTGAGACAATTACTACTTTTTTATTTTTGTTAATGATGTGATCTGCACAGTGACATTAGTGATTCTGATTTAAACAGAACATTATCAAACAAGACTGAAATAACACCACATGCAATGATCAACATACACCTTTAAGTTGGCAATACATAATGATCAGGGGGAAAGTATTTTTTCATAATTTCATTTGCGACACCGCACATATAACCAGTCCTGCTTAATATTCATTCTTATCGTTAGCAGTCTTGAGTAAAAGCAAACGCCACACAGCTGGGAGATTTTGCTCTAGACTTGTGGCCAATGGGAAAAGCACTGTTCCAGTTTTATAGTGCCAAATGTTCGTCATAGCTATATCTCACTGCAGTTCTCTCCTGGTTTCCCACTGAAGGTGAGCAGGGTTCAGCCTGGTCAGTAGACAGGAGACCACCTGGGGCGAAAACTAAGGTTGTTGCTGGAAGTGGTATTAGTGAGGCCAGCAGGAGGGGCTCACCCTGTGTTCTGTGTGGGTCCTAATGGCCCAGTATAGTGACGGGGACACTATACTGAAAAAACGGCACTGTCTTTCAGATGAGACGTTAAATCGAGGTCCTGACTGTGAGGTCATTAAAATTCACAAGACACTTATCATAAAAGAGTAGGGGTATAACCCCAGTGTTCCGGTGAAGTTCCCGCATTTGCCCTTCTCTATCATGGCCCCCCTAATAATCCCCATCTCTGAACTGGCTACATCACTCCATCTAGCTCGACTAAATCCTAGTTCACACAACACAATTTTAAGCCCGATTTGCTAGTGACCCAGCTTGCAGAAAAAAATCTTTTGATCCGAGACAACTCTGCCTACAATCGGTGCTCGCCAATCAGCAGTAGGTCGTTACATATGAACTACTCCACGACACATCACCACCACATCGCTGAGGTGTCGGCGATGCCACACGGATATTTGGCATGCCAAATATCTGGAGCTGGCGGGCGACTCCACATCCTGTGGTGTGAAAGTGTCGTCACTGGCAGTGAGTGCGGTGATGAGCTCCAGCCAATAACTGTACAAGAGAGGAAGGCATGGGGTGAGGTCACTGTGAGGAAGGGAAACCTGTGAAAACTTTTTACTCACCTCTAACTCTTTCTGTAACGAACACAATCCCCTCTGCCAGTGTGTGCTAATCAATTCTTTCACCTACTTCCTTTCTTTTCCTTTTTGGGGTTTCTTCAGCACAAATCATTGCTCACAGCTCGCACCACTTGTTTCTGTCCTACATCCATCTTCAAATAAACAACCCCTGTTTCGCACGTGGTTTTTGCTTCATGCATCCATGTCACTTCTCGCATGTGTTTTCGTCCATACTAAGTTTGTCACACCAGATAGTCATCGGGTGACCGTCATTGTCAGATCATGTAGTGTGTGACCCCCTGTCACCAAGCAATCGTGTAGTGTGAACACCACAACAGTTCCAGACTCCCGATTACAAGACGGCAAGTTGTGTAGTGTGAACAGCACAGCGATCTGCTCACGTTGAAAGTCCTGTCGTGTGAACTTGGCCTAAAGTTGGTGTGTGGTGGGTGTTCTGGCGCACGTTGTCTGCCGTCGCATCAATGCTGTCACATCACTACACACTAATGGGGGTTGAGGAGATTCTACTGACTCCACTCACTTCCCAATCTAAAGTGCTACATAAGTGTAACTGTAAGGTTTGCTGTAATTTCATTTTTAAAAATCTTTTGACATAAGGTCTGCATTAAAAAGTGTGAACTTCATCACGCTGTGAAATTTGCCCAAACAAGTTCACTGCACAACGATCTGTATAGAGTAATCATATAGAACACACTCTTGTATGAAACATGTTTTCTCTCTTCTGAGCAGAGTCCAGGACAGGTGGTGCGTAATGTGCCCCAGACGGTGGTCAGCGTGAGCTCACGTGGCATGAGCCGCAACTTCTCCGCGCCCAGTCAGTTGCAGAATGCTGTCACGGCTGCCGCGCTGGTCAGCAGGCCAGGTAAGCATGCTGGGAGGGCTGGGCCAAATAGCAGCAGAGCCAGCAGCAGCAACAGCAGTAAGGCCACCGCCAATGTCTGGAGGAAACAGAGCAGCACTCCCACAGGTAGATAATGCCGTCCGAATCAAGACCGATCCAAAATGTCTCTCCGTTATACTCTCTCCTCTTCCTGTTTATGATTCTGCCCTTTTATGTGGTGTGTGAAGGTGGGTGTTGGAAAAGTCGCTTCACAAAAACAGACAAGCTGTGTGACTGCAAAAATTATGAAAAATCCTTTTACTAAACAAACACTACCTTATTTTCCTCCTTTTTAATTTCTCATATTAAATTGTAAAAATGTTTGCATTGATGTATTTGTACAGCAGTGTGGGGGGGGCTCTTGCTTACTTTATCATACCAAAGTGCTTTGCATACCAGTTTTTAGCTTCCTCAATTAAACATAAGTATTAAATCTTAGCTAAAGCTACAGTCATGGACGAAAATATTGGCACCCCTGGAACTTTTACAGAAAATGCACCATTTCTCCCAGAAAAGTGTTGCAATGACAAATGTTTTGGTATACACGTTTATTACCGTTAATTGCATTGGAACAGCACAAAAAAGCAGAAGCAAAAGAAAAAAATTTACACAAAACTCAAAAATTAGGTCAGACAAAATTGTTGGCACCCTCAAATTAATATTTGGTTGCACACCCTTTGGAGAAAATAACTGAAACCAATCGCTTCCTATAACTATCAACAAGCTTCCTACACCTCTCAACTGGAATTTTGGACCACTCTTCTTTTAAAAACTGCTCCAGGTCTCTCAGATTTGAAGGGTGTCTTCTCGCAACAGTAATTTTGAGATCTCTCCATAGGTGTTCTATGGGATTTAGATCCGGACTCATTGATGGCCACTTCAGAATTCTCCAGCACTTTGTCTCCAATCATTTCTGGGTGCTTTTTGAGGTATGTTTCAGGTCATTGTCCTGCTGAAACACCCATGACCTCTGACGCAGACCCAGCTTTCTGACACTAGGCCCTACATTATGGGCCAAAATCTTTTGATAGTCTCCAGATTTCATGATACCTTGCACACAGTCAATGCACTCAGTGCCAGAGGCAGCAAAACAACCCCAAAACATCCTTGAACCTCCACCATGTTCGACTGTAGGTACTGTGTAGGCCTCTTCTTGTTTTCTGTAAACAGTAGAATGACGTGCTTTGCCAAAAAGGACTACCTTAGTCTCATCTGTCCACAAAACGTTCTCCCGGAAGGATTGAGGCTTACTCAGGTACATTTTTGCAAACTGCAGTCTGGCTTTTTTATGCCTCTGTGTCAGAAGTGGGGTTCTCCTCTGTCTCCTGCCATAGCGCTTCTTCTCATTCAGATGACGACGTATGGTTCTAGCTGACACTGATGCACCCTGAGTCTGCAGGACAGCCTGAATTTGCGTGGAAGTTGACTGAGGTTGTTTATCCACCATTCAAACTATCCTGCGTTGCATTCTTTCATCAATTTTTCTCTTCCGTCCACGTCCAGGGAGATTTGCCGCAGTTCCATGGGTTATAAGTTTATTGATTATATTGTGGACAGAGGACAAAGGAACTTTAAGATCTCTGGAGATTGACTTGTAACCTTGAGATTGTTGATATTTTTCCACAACTTTGCTTCTTAAGTCCTCAGACAATTCTCGGCTCTTCTTTCTCTTCTCCATGCTTGGTGTGGCGCACACAGGCACACAACACAAAGGTTGAGCCAACTTTTATAGAGTCTAACTGGCTTCAGTTTTGATTTCTATATTGCCAGCACCTGTTACTTGCCACAGGTGAGTTTAAATGAACATCACATGCTTGAAATGAAATTATTTACCCACAGTTTTAATAGGGTGCCTATGATTTTGTCCAGTCCATTTTGGGAGTTTTGTGTAAAATGTTGTCAAATTTGCCTTTTTTCTTCTGCTTTTTTGTGCTCTTCCAATGCTCTTAAAGGTAATAAACGTGTATACCAAAACATTTGTCATTGCAACACTTTTCTGGGAGAAATGGTGCATTTTCTGTAAAAGTTCCAGAGGTGCCAATACTTATGTCCATGACTGTATAATTGATGTAAAAAAAAATTTTATTTATTTTTTAACAAATTGCATTTATAGTTCAAATGCCATGATTTTTTAAATAAAAATAATTATGGAGGAGTTTTAACTAATAAATGCAATTTGAAAAAAATGCTAAATTAAATTGGTTGTTATTGAAATTGTTTTGTATTTTACAATTTAACATGTACACGTTAACACGGTAATAAAAAAAAAGTACAGTGACAAGACAGAATAATAGTGTAATAGAGCTATACTGTTTATACACTGGTAAGCCAAAACATTAGGTCCACTCAGATGAAGCGAATACAATTGATTATCTGGTAACAAGGGTCTGGCATGTGCGAGGAATGGCGATAGCACGAAGACCTGAGCAACAGTCATAGTAAGGGCCAAATCATTACGGCTAGACAACTAGGTTGGAGCATCTCTAACGGCAAGCCCTGTGGGTTGCTTTGTGTCAGCAGTGGTGTGTACCTACTGACAGTGGTCCGACGAGGGACACACCATGATCCGGCGACGGGGTGTTGGGTGTCAAAGGCGTGAGGGCAATGGAGACCGTCCCAAGCTGATAGAAGGGCTGCTGTGGCACAAGTCATAATAAATTTTAATTATCGTTAGAGGAGGAAGTCCCCCTGCTGCATATGGTTCTGTGTAGCCACAGACCAGTGCCCAGAGTGTGCATGCTAACCCCTGTTTGTAACACAGTCCATTTACTCATTACGGAACATGGTAATGTTGTTGTAAACACTTTTATTTCAAAATTTGTCTCTCCAGTCAGTCTGGTGTCAAACAGCTGAAGTAAACTTTCAGAAATGTAAAGTAAAACCACTTAAATTACTTGGCTTCATTAAAAATAAATGTATTCATCCTAGAGGAGTGATATGTATTCACGTTTTCTTGACCATATTGTTATCTTAAAATACATCACATCAGCAGCCGGCAGGTCTGTAGTCCTTGTTACACCCCCCCGTTATAAAAACCAACTCTATTTACATAATCGCGCAAAAAGGCAAGGACCTCAACTGCGTAATCGTTCGTTCAGTGCGCACCAGTACAGTAATGAGAAAATGTGACCGTATCGGCAGGGGGTGTGGACATTCGGACTAAATTATTTCTAGGGGGGAGATTTCTAGAAAACTTCTTTCACAAGATAGCATGTTTTTGTAAGGTACAGCTTCAGCTTGTATGCCTGAGAGTTTACTGAAAACTGCATACATATATACTCTATATTTATTCATAGTAGGGGCCTATATAGCGTAACTACCGGATTTAGTGGGGGCCCCTATAATTGTGACCACCTTTCACCCCACTAGCGACGGCCCTGAGCACAGGGCATCTTCAGACGTCTTGTAGAGTCCTTGACTCAGCAGGTCAGAGCTGTTTGGGTGGCATGCAGAGGACCAACAGCATATTAGGCAGGTGGTCATAATGTTTTGGCTGAATGGGGTAGATTTGAAGGAATATAGACTTTTTTCATGACCAAAGAAACCCTTGAATTCTGTTTATTTTAAAATACAATAAAGCACTGTTTGTCTCTAAATTCTGATAGTATTATTATTTTGCTCAGTACATACATGGTTATTACTTTGATCATCATGATGTAGCCTGTATTGATTTTCCTTGCACTCTCTTCATGCAGGTGTCACTATGGCCTATGTTAACCCGAGTCTGTCTGTACTCAAGACGACCTCTCCAGCAGATCGTCAACGGGAGTATCTCCTCGACATGATCCCGTCCCGCTCCATCTCCCAGACGACAAATTGGAAATAATGCCTCCCATCTATCGCCGCTGCTCCTTCACTGATCTCTCATTATAGAACTCCTGGACACCAGTTGGATTTTAATATCAGATAACCAGCTACCAAGCAATAAAAGCATTTAACTTTGTTTACAGGAGACCTTTTGTCCAATAAGAAATAATCCACTGAGACAGTGAGTGAGTCCTGAGAGACTAGCTGAAGGATCGGATTTAACACGGAGAGAGTTGGACCTCTGGAACAGGCTGTGTGTGTCAGGTTTGTTTATATGCCCCGTTGGCTGCAGTGATTCTGCCACATCCACACTGGTGATGTCCATCTCTCACTGGTCTCCTTCATCTCTGTTGTTTTTCTGCTGCTGGTGGGATTCTTTTGGTGACTAGTTAACCGCACCATGTTAGCAAACATGCCCCCCTTCCTCTTGACTAAGTGGAGGTACCCAGGCTGCACATGAAGCCAGGTTTTATTTTTATTTTTTGAGGACCATCTAAGAATGCTTCAGCTGTGTAAAACATAGATTTTCAGTGGGGCTCTCACATGCCGTCTCTTAAACAATACCATGGGAGTACAAAATAAGTCATTCTGATGTTTTTGGACCCCCCCCTTGAGGAGTCCTTTTTTTGAGGGCTGACATGTAAAATGTATTGTTATACTGTTAAGGTGGTTTTACATCTGCCAGTTTAGTGTGTATTTTTCAATTCTAAAGTAAGCTTAAAAATTGTGTTTTTTTGGGGTGGGAGGCATGGTTACTGAACAGCCACAATGGGACTACTATTTGTATTTTTGTTTTGTTTTGAATTTTTGTCCTATTTTTTCCAGCTTCTTGAAATCGTGGACAATGTCATGATTTGTGTAGGAAAAGGGACAGGGCTGGGACTTGGGAAGCGTTTGGTTAAGTGTGTGGTGTGTGGTATGGTGTTTTTTTTTTTTTTTTTTTTAATTTCATTATTTCTTTTTAATGCTTTTAGGTTATGTTTGTAAATGGGGATATTTCAAACTGTACCTGGGTGCGCTTCACTTTAAATGAAGGATAATTCAGTGGCCTGGATTGTTTGAACTACTTGATCATCATATAATTTTCCATAAGAAGTTTCAAGATTAAATTCAACAACAGGAACCCCTGGAATGTCTTTTGTATAAACTTGTAAGAAGCTGATTTGGTTGTAGTACAAAGTTTAATGCTAGTAGAAAAGCATTGTGCAGGACAGCACATGTCGTGTTTTGCTTATTAGGTATAATAAGCAACTGTTGTATGTAATATTGCTCAAATGTAGGATTAAACGGGAGGGGATGGGGGGGATATTCAATCCTAAAATTATGGGCATGCTCTTGCTCCTGTTGCTTCTAAACTGATTTAGTTGCCGGCAATGTTCCTAGGATTTCGCTTAAGCCGGAGGGATCGGTAGTCCATGATCAACAATTTTTCCTCCACCTCACGCATGTAAGTAAATACTCACTGCCAGGATTTGGTCAGCTTATAGCCCCCACAAGCACATGGTGGTGGAGCTCTTACTGTTCCTAAGCTCTTCTCTCAGGGTCTGAGCTGCCTGTGGAATAAGGAGGCCTGTATCAGCCTGTGGTTCTGAGTACTTCCTACTCTTGTCGAGAGCTAATGCCATTCCATTGTCCAGGGATGCCAGCACTGTATGCATCCCCTTTCTGAATTGTACAAAAAATTCCCCAGTTTCATTTATTTTTGGTCTGTCAGTTAATGATTATAATAAAAATTAAATTTGATCTGGTGTCTTTTTTTTTTCCCTTCATTGCGTGGATATCTTTTAAATAATTATACATGATGTACAGAATGATTTAGGAAAATAATCTTGGTGATGCAGTTTACTTTTGCCTTACCCTGAAGTTAAATTCCAACAACTGCACATCTGTGTTTTGCTTTTCCTTGTACAACAGCAATTTGCCTATATTAACTATTTATTTATTTATTTATTTATTTATTTAAAAAGCCACATACTTCTTAACCATTTATAGTCTAATTGTTTCCTATCTGTGAGAAAAGGTAGGTCCTGTCATTACTTAATTTATAGCAGTAATTACATCATGATGTCATTCCTTCACCTGCATATCCATTTTTCCCACTCTTGAAATTTAAGGCAAAAAAAAAAAAAAAGCAGCTTGTCAAGTTACTGAGAAACCGGAACACACAGAGGACTCTGTCCTGAAGACTTTCCTGTCATGGAAAACTTTGTTACAGCTTCACCTTTGACTGTTACAAAGTGCTGGAGATTCCTTCCATAAACGTAAAATGTCTACTTACAGAAAACGTCACAGACACTTAAAAATCTGTCTGTAGTCATGCAAGTCAATGTGTACTTTTTTTTTTTTTTTTTTTTAAACCATAGGATTAATGCTCTTATTAGAACAAGAGCCTTAATATAAACTTGGAACATCTGTTCAGGACTGCTGTTATAGATAATTCATCACTACCAAGCCAGACACATTCGACAATTCAAGAATTCTGTTATATAAGACAGCATTTAAATAGTCTGCTAAATATTAAGCAATTAATGTGTTGGTGTTTAATTTGAGAGGTACTTTATTGAATCCAAAAACAGATTCCAGAAGTATTTATTACATCTGACATTTAATTTTTTTTTGTTGTTGTTTTTTTAAATGGGGTTAATCAGTTCAGCCACATGGATATTATTGGATGTGCTAATTTAACACCCCTCCAGTACTAACATTTTCCTCCGTTTAACCACAACACCCCACTAATTTAGTCAAACATTCACATCTCCATGCTTGGCAAGTCAAATTCCTACTTACTGTGCTTTTAAAAGTAAAGAAATGATGATTCAAAGTGATGATATTTCTCCATGCAGCAATAGCAAGTTGCTTCTTTAAGTATCTGAGTGCTATAGCTGCAAATTTTTCTACCTGCCTTCATGTTTGCCAGGCAATTTTCATTGTGTATAAAAATGTAGTACTACCAATGTGCTGGTGATTATCACTAACTTACCGGACTATTATTTAATTAAGTAATGAAAGCACAGGTTCCAAACAGCTTATTATGGTGTTCAGATTAGTCTTATTATCCGAGTTCCTTTGCACCGACTGCAGTAACACCACACACACTGAAGGGGGCAGTGTTTACTCTAGGTCTTCATCCAACAGACCTGTAAACACTACACGTACATATAATTAATTTTACAGACGCAGAAATAGCTCCCTGTAGGAGATTTCCATTGTTATTCTTACACCGAGTTGCATTCAATTATTTAGAACAGTCACAAGTGTTATTGATTTTGATTATAGTACTATTTTTTTAAATAGTAATTGAGAAAATGTATTCAATCTGATGAAACACTACAATTTCCCTCAGTTATTCCCTCACTCATAAACAAAATATACGTTCCACCTCTATTGTTTAACTGCCTTTGCCTTTTTGTAGAATCTCATCTGCTGGAGTTTTAAATGATGATCATGCAATTGTTATAATTAAATATGTGTTCTGTATTAACAATTGCAGATTACTGTAAGTTCACTTATTTTTACTTATAGTATATATTTGTTTGTAATATGAATTATTGAAAATGCAGCAATGTTTTCAGGCTACAGTACAAAAGAAAACAAACAAACAAACTCCACCACCTATCATGAAAAGATGCAGTAGTTTCTGCTTAAACCTTGAAGAATTTTGTAGTTTTATTTTAACCAAGCATTTTTTTGGGTCCACCAAAAGATGGTGGAGGCTTTAATTTTTTCTTGTCTGTGTCTGTGAAATATCCTTGTACTTGGCTGAATTCATGACACCATTAATCTCAAGAGCCACTGAACCACCAGCAACAAAACTGTGCCAAAGCTGAGTATCAGGGGCTTATCTGTTTATTCTGTCCTCTTTTGTCTTCAAGCATGCTGATGGGTCTGCATGAATGAAAAGTTTGATTCTGGCATTGATCCTTGCATGTGGCATCTTGGATGCCATATTGAAACGTCTAAAACGGTGGTCTTTAGGATCTAATTGTGCTTACTGATTTTTTTTTTTGGACGGTTTATTTTTATTTTCATTGCTGAAAAAGTTAATAGAAAGGTGTTGGAACACATAGCACATTGCAGCTTGCAGCATACGGGGCCACAGTCAGAGTGCCCAAGCTGACCCCTGTCCACTGCCGAAAGCACCTACAATAGGCACATGAGCATCAGAACTGGACCATGGAGCAATGGAAGAAGGTGGCCTGGTCTGATGAATCATGTGTTCTTTTACATCGCATGGAAGGCTAGGTGTGTGTGTGTGTGTGTGTGTGTGGCTTATCTGGGAAAGAGATGGCACCCGGGTGCACTGTGGGAAGAAGACAAGCTGGCGGAGGCGGTGTGATGCTCTGGGCATATGCTCTGCCGGGAAACCTTGGCTCCTGGAATTTATGTGGTGTTACTTTGTCAAGTACCACCTACCTAAACATTGTTGCAGACCAAGTACACCCTTTCATTGCAATGCTTTCCATTAATGCTAGTGACCTCTTTCAGGATAATGCACCCTGCCACACTGCAAAAATTGTTCAGGAATGGTTTGGGGAACTTGACAAAGTGTTCAGGGTGTTGACTTGGCCTCCAAATTCCCCAGATCTCAATCTGATTACACATACGTGGGATGTAGTGGAAAGACAAGTCTGATCCATGGAGGCCCCACCTCCCAAATTACAGGACTTAAATCATCTGCTGCAAACGTCGTGGTGGCAGATAACTGTGCAACATGCTATTGAGGGCAGGGATATGGTCTCTTTAATTGTTTTTTTTAAGTAGTAATAATGTATACTGCCATTTTCTTTAAGGCTGCCAATAATTTTGCATTTTTCTGTAACCTTAATAATGAAAATAACAAATTCGCTTTAAATTTCAATAGTGCTCTATCCAAGAACTATCACCTTTAAATATAACTAGAAATAAACTATTTACTTCAAACAGTGATCAATCCTGTCATCATTTAAATATAATATATTGTTATGCATCCACAATATTACAATATTTTTCATTTGGAAATGCCATATGAGATCTAGATCTCCACTGATAGTCCATTCAAAGGAGCGTTATGAATACGCAAACAAGCTTGGAAATGTCTGATATTAAACTGCACTGTGATGTGTTACATATTTTGAAGATGCTGCTACACAAAGTGATGCAGCCTCCCCCTGAGTGAGCGATCAGCACTGGCTTCTTCAGCCAATCAGACGCCTTTCTCTGGCACGCTCTGCTTCTTAATTGGCCAACAACGACAGAAAGAACAGCTGATCTATGTGTGGAGGCTGATTTTTCATCCACCCAACCACCACAGGAGAGGCAGAGGACGGGCTTGCAGAGAGAGAGAGGGAGAGTGAGAGAAAGGCTGACTGGTGCAGAAGAATCTGCTGCTGAATCTCATCACCTGTATCCTGTTCTATATCTCTCCCTGGCAAAGATGAACCACAGCCCGGGTGAAAAAGAGCCTGAGACCACAGAGCCACTGCGTTACCTCAGGTAAGCTCAGACTTGTGTTTCAGCTGATGTTGTAATCTGATACGGCAATTCTGTATCTCTGATAGGAAAATCATTAGGCTTAAATGTGCTGCTAAAGCTGAGAGAGCTGACCTGTATCTGTCTGTAGCAATCTGAGGTGATTCATCTTTCATGAAGGGATGCCCTAAAAAGGCCAAGCCTACACCACTAATCTATCTATCTGTCTCTCCATCCATCAATCCATCCATCTATCAATCAATTAGCATGTCCACAGGTGTTTTATTCTTCTTATGTCATCTATCTATCTTTCATTATTTAGAATTCCTCATATAGAAATCAAACAGAGATAATTACCTCAAATGCATTTCCACCTTCATGACCAGCACACTTGGAGATTCAGTGAATGTATAGAAAGATGTATACTCTGAGAGCCCTGTTTTGACAGATGGAACAGTGACAGCGCACATTTACGTATGCATTTATTTATCTGATAGACCCGTTTTGTCCATCAAATCTGAGAGGTTGAGGATTAAGTTCGTTGCTCAAGGTCACTCTGGCAATCTGGGGATTTCCAACTCAGAGAATAGCAGTGACTCAACCACTGAACTCAAAAGTGATGTGACATTTCACTTGCTGTTGTGATGGCAACATCCGTGCATGCAGTTTGCCTGTTTACAAAAAAAAAGTATGGACGCACAATTTAAGGAATACCCCGGTGTATATTTTTTCCCTAACCAGATCCATGAATAGCATATGTAACCTAAAACATGAATATGGACATATTTCCTTGTAGTGAGAAAAGAATAAAATGTTTACTTAAATATATATTATAAGTGAAGTCTATGGGTAGCTGTTGCACTGCCAATCAACATTTTAAAAATGACACAAACTAGGCGATGGACATTTTAACAGTTAAGGTGTTTGAATGAGGCATACACGAGAGAAATTCTTACCAAAGCTGATCTTATGTAGAATGTATGACATATACATTAGGAGTGTACTACAATGCCAGTATCTGTATCTGCTTAGTGCTCCAAATGTTTGGATATAAACCTGAAGTGGGCGTGGCCTGAAACAGTTGGAAACATTTGAAAACACAAAGCATGAAAAAACCCCAGTGGAAGATATGGCAACACTGTCACCATGATCCATGAATTGTGATTCTAGTAGTTCCTCAACCTTCATCACTCAAATTCCTAATTAGTCTTAACTACAGATGTTTGCAGTACTGTTATTTTGAACCTGTCTGCGATTTAACCAATCTAATGGATTTAATTGCTCTTTATATTAACAATCTAGTAGCCTAATATAAACTACCACAATCTGGACCATGCAATTACCAAGGAGGGATGAATGAAACTTGTATTGTCATGTTAATGAACATGGTCTTTGACCGCTCACTCGTGCCTGAATGTAAATAAAGTAAATAAAAACCTTTCGTTGCATGACTTTTTTTGTTGTGTCCTGTGGGATTCTAGTCCCGCTGCATATCTTTAGTCCCACCCAGATGCTCGGTCAATTTTTCTGGCAAGCCTTCTGAAAAAACCCCAAAAACAACACATCCCTGAATAATACACCTACTATTTATATTTGTTTAGATTGCTATCTGTTCAAAAATGGAAACATATTTAGTTACAAATTACGTAGCCATGCACTCACCCCAAAACTCACCCCAAAAATGTGTATCCAAACTGTGACACTTCCATGTTTTCATGTGCATGTTGCTAACAATTAACAAACAATTTTGTTTACTTCTGAAAAAGTACTCTCTTCTTTGGCAGGATTTATTGTAGATATTTAGAGCTTAATACAGTTACTGACTACCCTAGACTACAACTGCCCTTAGACTTCCATTATAGGTAAGTTTATAGTGAACATTTTTCTCAGTACAGAAGCATGTTCTATATTTTGTCTGTGGTAATCATGCTACGGATGAGGTACATAAAGGTAAGTTTGTAAAGATAATAAAAAATTTCCTTTAACCTATTTTGTCTGTGCTTGCTGTTTCTGGTGCTGAAATCCAACCTGATTTTGGAAAATTTTCCAATTCATCTGTATCTTACTGTACATAACTGATTATAAAATGGTACCTCTGCCCTAAACAAGTGATTCTTTGTGGTTGGTTTGTGTGCAGTATGTTTGGCTTGCAAGCAAAAACAAATAAAATGTGACAGTAGAGAACCAGGCCAAGGGCAAATCTGTGCTTTAAAAAGAAATATCTGAAAAGTCATCGTGTCCACAACTGCTTATGGGCTTTCTTCCATGTAAATACAGCCTAGATTGTGAATAGCAACAACAAAAAAAGAGCTGAATTTTCATAATGACAGCTTTGTTTGCTCAAGAGACCCTCATCCTGTCAGACCACGGATGTTTTAAATATAAGGCAGTCAGTGAGAGTCTTGACAAATTATACGCTCCATTGAGAGCACAAAGATAGCATTTAAGGGTTTCAGCTCAGTGTGTCGGCATTTAGCCATGTCTTTTTAGCTCAGTGTGTGTCTTATACTTGAAGTAGATTTTTGAAATGTATGTACTGAAATAGTTGGGAAACATTCATTTAGTTAAGAAGGAATCCTTCAGTATCTGTATTGCATGTGTGATTTACAGTAGCAAGACTTTCAACACGTTTCCATGTACATAACTGGAAACGTGTGCTTGTTTTTAAAGAAAATAATAATTTACATTAATGTGATAATAAAACACACGTGGTCTGAAATATAATAACCTATTAACTGTTGGATTTCAAGGAATAAAATGAATCATTTACCAGTACTTGCTGCAACAGTGCTGTTTTATATTACCTGACAATGAAGCGATGTTTTGTGATGTCAGGAAAATGCACCTTTCTTTAAGCTGAACTGAAGAATGAGGCATTGTTGTTGAGACTCAAATACTTAGTTGCTTGACCTGTCATTCTGCTTCACTTAAATTTATAACAAGTAAGGAATAAAACACAATGAGATGTGTGGTTAAAGGAAAATAATCAATGTAATGTGATGTGATCCAAAATGAAGTGGAGTTACTGTTACCACCCCAAAGATTATATTGCTAGAACAGCACATCCCAAAGTACTTTATTCCTCTTTTACCACAACAATTTACCAATGATTTCATACAATTATTAAATCAATTACACATCATAGTCTTGTGGAACGTATGCAAAACCTATGTTATAAAAACTATAAACAGTTATTCACTCGCATCCCCTCTCTCCTTTTCTCTCTGTTGAAGATAATAATACAAAAAACCGTTGCTGACACTGAAGACTCATTCAAACATCACATTTTTATTTGTTAAATAACATGTTTTTATTCATTTATTATTAGACATAAGTTATCTGGATCATCCATGATATACAGTAAGTCCTTATGTAAATGCTACACATTAGAACCAGTGCATTGATATAACCTGTGATTTGAATTGGAGCTGCACTATTGTCAGAGCTACTGTTATAGAAAACGAATCAACAACTTCTGACAAATCAGAATCGAGACTTCAACAGGCTGTGGTGTAATGTTTATGTAATCTAATGTTATGGGTGCTGATTTTAAAACACTAGATTTCAAAACACCAGTGTTCTAATGTGTGTTTTATGTGTTTAATGTGAACAGATGGTACAAAACATATTTAGGTATGTGTGCAACTGAAACAAAATGTCTCTCTTAGATACATGGTTTAACAATAGATCAAAAGCCTGAGCGTAATCAGACCCTGTCCTTTGATTCTTTTTTTTTTAAGCTCAACGATGCCATCCAGTTTAGCTGCATGTTACTGTTGCCTTGTATAGCTTAACAAATTTAGCACTTCTTTGACTCTGTGCTTTTTTTTTTCCAGCTCTGCTGAGTCACCTGTCCATAGAGCTGTATTTCTATCATGTTTAGTGTTATAAACAGAATAAATTAGCACATTTTAGATAAGGGCAGTCTCCAGTGGCCAAATTGCTGCCAGTCGCCTTGGACATTGTTGCTGAAGTTCAGTGCTCAAGAATGCACTAAATAAAATACATGTGATTACTTTGCACTAAATTAAATACATGTGAAAGATGAAAAAAGGCCTTTAAGAAAAGGCCTACAGTTTAGTCCAGCAAACCAGATAACATTCTTACTTCATTGTCATGAAAATCCAAGTAAAAAACTGTAACATGCAAAAAATGTAAAACTGATAGATATTTGTTTTTTAAACACTCCCTAAACTAAGGAACCATTAATGGATCAACAATTTCTATTACTCATTCTATTAAAGGAGCAGTTAGTCATTTCTGCTGCCAGTGGGGTAATTTAGTGTAGCCAGTCCATCTACTGGAATATTCTATTGGGAGGTGGGAGGAAACCAGAGAACACTGTGGAAACCCATGTGGACAAGGGGAGATCTCTGCAAAACTCTGCACAGGATCGAGACGGAATTGTAAGTTGGCAGTGCTACTCACTGTGCCAATGAGCTACCAAAAGTAACTCTGGTCCTCAATTTGGTCAACTGTGAATTCCCATGCACTAGCCAGATCTGCATGGGATTCTTAAAATTAAGAAATTTATGCAATTCACTTCCTCACAATATCACAGATCTAAGGTATATATATATTTTTTACAATTATATCATTACATATTATATATTACAAATATAAGCGGTTAAGATGCCATGTTTTTTTTTTTTTTTTTTTAATGAATGGTGTATATGGCATCACCCAGAACAGCAACACATGCTCTTCTAATGCAAGCTCACTAATAAAATTTTCCATCATGCATGGGTTGAGTGGCTAAAGGTGTTATGAAGAGATAATGTTTCAGTCAGGGTAATCTCTCTGAGTGTTATCTCCTGACGTGTCTAATGTTCCTCAGGAGCATGATGATTTGTAGTTCCAGGTAGTTCCAGGGAGAATAGGTGGGAAAGAAGAAGGTTCTCATTTATCAATAAAAAGCATTTCCCAAAGGAGGCATTTGTCTTTATTAAGTGCTGCTTTTAATTTTTAAAAAAATATATATTTTAAAATAATTCCAGATGCCGATGAGCTAACTGGTTAATTTTCCTTCATTTGTATCTTTGAACCCTGTCTTCATTCATCAACCTGTTACCAGATTAATCCATCTCATCACAAATGTGATTAGGGAACTATTACATGCAGACTTGCAAATAAGCCTGTGAGCAGTAATGAGCAATATGTTTGAGCAATAATGTCTGTAGCATCAATAATGTAGTGCTTTCAACGCTAAATTAAAATTTCTTTGCTCATTATTGCTCATTAGATATCAATGATTAAATTGAACCTTACTAATATTGACGATTTATTTTGAGTCACTGTCTTTGGTGCTCTCTTCCTGCAAATGTCCTGTGGAGCTCTTATCCAGAGAATTGAGGTATCATATACTGTAAATAAGGGCAATGGCCTTGACAAGATATGAAAAATTCACAAGCATAGTTTTGTTAGTCTGGGTGGAAGAGTCTCCCTCGAGGTCTCTTCCAAGGGTCAATTTGACAAAGTGAATTGGATTCAAACATAGCAAATGTACCAGAAAAGTGTTCAGAATTTGGCTGTAATTTGGAGGGGCAGTGAGAGATTAGTGTTTAAAATTGTGTGTTGGTGAACAGAAGACGCTGAGCCACTCTTGGGTGTTTCATAAGGTCCTTAACCCTTAAAGTCCCCCAGAACTTATTTTCTTGATTGAGATGTAAGTTTCACAAAATTTCATTAATTCACAGAAATACAGATTCTATGAATAAGAAAAACACCCCAACCCTAAAGTGTTAGATCTTTATGATACAACCCATTATTCCAACCCATTTGCAGATCAACTTTCTTAGAATATGTGGAATACATTACTGAACATTCTGATAATGTTTTTGTATTAGCAGGGTAATGGGCAAGGACATGAGCTGTATTTTTGTTTTTATTGTTGAGCCTGTTCTGGCTTGTGGACATGTATGCCCAGGCTAAGATGTGTCGATCCATGCTATCTGTAGTAATTTAGGCAAGTTTTGAACATAATTTAACCAAATCAGTCAGTCAGATCTTTTACAAATGACATTATTGATTTTCCTCTTGTAGCTTGAGTAGTGCCTTTGAAACGGTTTCACCCCCATAACTTAATATAAATCCATATGTATGTAGAGAAATTCTCAGTGCAGCAGACAGTGAGCCATGCCAAATAATCCATGCCGGGTGTTGTATTACCACTCTGGAGTGGAGAATTAAACTATAACAGCATGTCGTGAAGTGTCATAGATATCATAAATATTACAAATGATAATTTATTAATGAATGACGCATCATGCTGTTTAACTCATTTTAGTTAAAATGATTGTTATATAATATCTGTGAGACAAACTAGTTAGTTCCCCAGCCTCTTTTTCATGCTCTCATTTGGTTACTAAAATAAGTTTTTTTCTAAATTAACATCTCATTACAGAAACGTCACCATATTCCATCCATCCATCCATCTTCTACCGCTTACTCCTTCTTCAGGGTTGCGGGGAACACCCGGAGCCTATCCCAGGAATCATCGGGCACATGTATACCCAGGGTATACCCTGGACAGGGTGCCAGTCCATTGCAGGGCAACTTCTCCATATTAATGATTATAATTTTTTTCTTAAATTGCAACACATTAAAATAAATAAATAAATTATATATTATATATATATATATATTATACTTCAATTACTTCAATCTGCCAACTCCCTGTGAATGAGTTGTTACTATAGAAACGATGACATATCAGAATGAGTACATATAAGCCTGTCATATAACCCTTTTATTAAAATTTGAGCTGTTCTGAGTTACAAAAAATTTATCAACACCTTCTGACCAAGCAGATTAGAGAATTCAACAATGCTGTGAAATGTTCTATCTGATGGATATGAGCGAGCTCTGGAAGATTAGGTAAACATGGGTGGTTCCCCTCAGTGATCCACATTTCTGCTCCATTACAATGTTGTGCGAGTTGGGAAAGAGCAAGAGTGTAGACCGCCTGGAACTGGTTTGAGAACCACTGATAATAATGGGACAACAGGAGAAAAGAGACAAGGACAGAGCACTTTTAATCAGACGGTTTGGAAAAAGGTCCTCCTGTACCTTCTCCATTGCCATGACAACAGCCAGGCTACATTCCAGAGGGGGTTGGAGCAAAGCATGGGGGCAGCCCAAGGGTTATTTTAGGATCCTAGAGCGAAGCGCAAACATTTGGCACATTCATCATCATTCTAAATCCCTTTTAGATTATAGTATTTGTATTGGATTTTTAGACTGAATGAATGGATGTGAGTGAGGATATTTAAAAATCGCACCAAATCAGTGTGATCAAGTGTATCTTGTTTTTATTTAATGTTTTTATTTCACTGATTCATCATTCATTTATATTTTCTACACAGATAACATTTCTATTACCAAGGGAGCCATATGAACACTCCATAAATCCATAATCCTCATTGTGCTGTTTTCAGGAGGTGAGTGGTGTGGGAAATCTGTTTGAGAAGAGGTGTGTGTGTGTGTGTGTGTGTGTGTGTGTGTGTGTGTGTGTATGTGTGCGTTTGTGTGGAGAAAGGTGTAAGGTCCAGATGCAGGTGGAAATCCTTAATCAGACCTTCTGTGGCCATGACTGTTTCATGTTTAGTAAAAAGATGCTGTCAACACTTAATAAGATCAGGAAGGACTGATGCATAAGAGTGTGCGCTTCAGAGCATGTGTTAACCGAGGACAGCATCCATGCACGGCTACGTCACCATAGAAACAGTGGGAGCAGAGCCAGTGCAGCCTGTGTGATTTTACACACACACACACACGAAGGCTAAATAGACTTCCGTATGTACATTTCTGAACACAATCATGAGAAGTGAATCACAAGTGAACTACCCAGTACTTTTAAAGCCACTAAACCCTTAAGGAATATTCATACATTTCACGTGTATGTTTAACGTGATTATGTGAATTATAATGAGAAACATGTGAAGCTGCATTTCACTGTGAAATGTCATATGATAAAAATATGGAATCACATTAAAAATAGTATTCGTGTGAGAAAATCAGATCTAAATGTTAAAATGATCATGACAATAAATGAAATCTGTTAAAAGCACATGAGAATATAAATGAGTGATATGATGAAATCATATTGGTATTAGCATGAAAGTTGAAGTTTTGGATGCTGATCTGTTTGAGTAGAGGTGAGGAGATGAGGATGTGAAAAAGCTGGACAGATCAAAGGAGTAATGTACCGCTGCATTGTTCTCTTTGATGAAGATAAAGATGAAGCAAAATCTTAAATCACACTGGCACCACCATCACAGGGCATTTGAATGGCATTGTAATGATGGGAACCATTAACTAGGGTGAAAGTAGAGCATCATGCCAGAAAAAAACAAAAAAAAGTCAACTCAGAATTTCATGGAAGATCACATGTTAATTATAAAGATTAATAAGTAGTTCTGGGTGGATTTTTCCTTTAACTGTGTTTGGTCTGGCTTTTCAGCCATTGTTTAGTGAACCTTCCTGCCTTGCAGACATGTCCTGTTGTGATACACAGGATGTAATTGGTTGTCGGTCTGTTTCACATTCATTAACAAGCCAATTTGGTAAAAGCTGTAAGAATAGCACTAGTGAGTTCTAATTATGTAAATGAGCACCACTCTTCTCACAAACAATTCATTTGCAACATGTGCATCACTTTTAATGGCAACTATAATAAAGGGAAGTATTTTAAGTGTTTTAGATGACTCATATCAGGGTTACACAGAAAAAGAACTGTCTCTGAGAGATATTTAGTTGTCTGGTACACCTAATAAGACTTCTGCTATTGCCTTATGAGTCAGATGCCATTATTACACAATCTAATTTTCACATAATGACCTTGAGAGGCACTCTTTTGTTCTCTGGCACCAATCTTGGTTCCTTATCCCTGGTATTGTCACGGACGTCCTTGAGGAAATTGTATTAAGATGTTGGAGCTGTTTATGTGTGTGGGACTGTAGTTAAAGCTGTGTGTGTACAGAGTTGTGTCATTCTCTGGTGTTTCTTCACCTCCTGCCTGGGTTAATTAACACTTTATTGTGACAGTGATCCTCCATCACGTTGTCTCCTAATTCTGACTGCCAGCTTGAGGCGTGAAGAGTGCAATCTTCCTTCATGTCTATCTTACCCATGCATATCTTCTTTCCATCATCACATTTTCCTCTGAGTACTGCCGGAAGACACTGGTGTTTATCAAAACCCTGGTTGTCTGCATGTTTCCTGCAGAGTTAATGCTTTGATGTTGAATCTATAGAAGACATTTTTATATGGGAAAATAGCTGACCTTTTGAAAGGCTTTCAGGGCTTGTGTTCACAAACATTTTCTGCCCATCGGCTGAGATCACAGTCTTATGATTTGTGATGTTGTGGCTCATAGCTGCTTTTGGGAGGAGGGGAACAGTTGGATGATTAGCTTTCCTGATAATCAAAGTCAGTAGAAATCATGTGATTAAGCGGATTATCCAGTCTTTTAGCCATGGCTCTCATTGAACTCATCTTGGACTTCCCAGTCAGGATTCCCCAGTCTTATTCGAGCTACATTGTCTGCCTGTTACACTCTTAGAAGATTCTTTGTTGTCTTTGTTGTGTTAAGGTTCCTCAGCTGCCCCTTGTGTCAACCCAAAAATGTTCCGTGTAGAAAATAACAGTGTTGCCCTATCCTAGAGAGTTCCAAGTATGAATCTAAAAAACACTGAGCAAGGTTACCTTAAACATATACCTTTGTAGGATGGCCTGCACACTTAGAAAAAAAGCTTTATAAAGGAGTAAGACAGAACTTTTAAGAGCTGCACCAAGTGGATAGACCAAAGCCCAGACTTTTTCATAGGCATCTGCTCATAGTTACTGGATGTTTTGCAGTATTTTGATGACATGTAGCAGTTTTCATAGATCTATAGTTCATTAATTAATTTAGATTATTTTTTTATTAATGTACTTTATTGTATATAAAATTCACACATTCATTTTCAGTATGCATGTTCTCTCCTCTCCTGGAGCCTCTTGCAATGAGATTAAGTTGATGTTAATTTGCTTGCAATTTAGGCGTAAAGAGCTCATGCTGCATTTAGCTCCAATTATAGAGGCTTTTGGACAGCAACAACATGACACCTGGCACTGCCCACCCACGCAGAGATACTCAGTGCGCCAGTACACTGACTTCACGGTAATGAGCCAATGATGGCGACAATTAGGCGAGGTAAATGATGGTGACTAATAAAAAAAAGCTTTCAAGAGGTGATGCAATGGAAATATGTTTACAATAATCTCTTCACAGAACCTGTCAGCAAACATACAGTGGAATCTGTAAGTAGTAACCCAGAACTATGGCTATAAAACCAAACAATGATTTTAAGGTCAAACGTGTTTAATGAATTGTATTTAATTGTACATATTATAAGATTATATTGAATGCGTTACAACTGAACTCTGCCTACTACAAGGCAAAACATCAGCCAGTGAATTGTGAAATGTTTGTTTGATTTTGAACAGATGCTTATGTTCACTCTAGCCTTCATCCTGCTGCTCACTTTACTGTAGGAACACGATCTGAGCCAAGTGAGTCAGTCCAACTGGCAGCCACTTGTGCCCATGACACCATGCTTCACAAATCAGCTGGTATGCTTGCACTCACGACTCTTTTATTCTGCACACATTGCTCTTTCCATCAATCTGTTACAAGTTAAGCATTCAAGTATCACTTTATCCCAGTGTGCTACAGGTGGTAAATACTTTTGAACAAACTGAAATCTGGCTTTTTTCCCTGTGATAATTGACAGTTGTCTGAATCTTGTGGGGAACTGATATCACGCCCTTCTCTTCTCTTCTCTTCTCTTCTCTTCTCTTCTCTTCTCTTCTCTTCTCTTCTCTTCTCTTCTCTTCTCTTCTCTTCTCTTCTTTTCTCTCTTCCCTTCTTTTCTCTCTTCTCTTCTCTTCTCTTCTCTTCTCTTCTCTTCTCTTCTCTTCTCTTCTCTTCTCTTCTCTTCTCTTCTCTTCTCTTGTCTCTCTTCTTTTCTCTCTCTTCCCTAAAGTCCCTCTCTTCTCTTCTCTTCTCTTCTCTTCTCTTCTCTTCTCTTCTCTTCTCTTCTCTTCTTTTCTCTCTTCTCTTCTCTTCTCTTCTCTTCTCTTCTCTTCTCTTCTCTTCTTTTCTCTCTTCTCTTCTCTTCTCTTCTCTTCTCTTCTCTTCTCTTCTCTTCTCTTCTCTTCTCTTCTCTTCTCTTGTCTCTCTTCTTTTCTCTCTCTTCCCTAAAGTCTCTCTCTTCTCTTCTCTTCTCTTCTCTTCTCTTCTCTTCTCTTCTCTTCTCTTCTCTTCTCTTCTCTTCTCTTCTCTTCTCTTCTCTTCTCTTCTCTTCTCTTTTCAATCTCTTCCCTTCTCTCTCTTCTCTTCTTTTCTCTCTTCCCTTCTCTTCTCTTCTCTTCTCTTCTCTTCTCTTCTCTTCTCTTCTCTTCTCTTCTCTCTCGTCTCTCTTCTCTTCTCTTCTTTTCTCTCTCTTCCCTAAAGTCTCTCTTTCTCTTCTCTTTCTTCTTCTGTCTCTCTTCTCTTCTCTTCTTTTCTCTCTCTCTCCCTAAAGTCTCTCTTCTCTTCTCTTCTCTTCTCTTCTCTTCTCTTCTCTTCTCTTCTCTTCTCTTCTCTTCTTCTTTCTCTTCTCTTCTCTTCTCTTCTCTTCTCTCTTCTCTTCTCTTCTCTCTCTCTTCCCTTCTCTCTTTTCAATCTCTTTCCTTCTCTCTCTTCTCTTCTTTTCTCTCTCCCTTCTTTTCTCTCTTCTCTTCTCTTCTCTTCTCTTCTCTTCTCTTCTCTTCTCTTCTCTTCTCTTGTCTCTCTTCTTTTCTCTCTCTTCCCTAATTCCTCTCTTCTTCTCTTCTCTTCTCTTCTCTTCTCTTCTCTTCTCTTCTCTTCTCTTCTCTTCTTTCTCTCTTCTCTTCTCTTCTCTTCTCTTCTCTTCTCTTCTCTTCTCTTCTCTTCTCTTGTCTCTCTTCTTTTCTCTCCCCTAAAGTCTCTCTCTTCTCTTCTCTTCTCTTCTCTTCTCTTCTCTTCTCTTCTCTTCTCTTCTCTTCTCTTCTCTTCTCTCTTTCAATCTCTTCCCTTCTCTCTCTTCTCTTCTTTCTCTCTTCCTTCTTTCTCTCTTCTCTTCTCTTCTCTTTTCTTCTCTTCTCTTCTCTTCTCTTGTCTCTCTTCTTTTCTCTCTCTTCCCTAAAGTCCCTCTCTTCTCTTCTCTTCTCTTCTCTTCTCTTTTCTTCTCTTCTCTTCTCTTCTTTTTTCTTCTCTTCTCTTCTCTTCTCTTCTCTTCTCTTCTCTTCTCTTCTCTTCTCTTCTCTTCTCTTTTCTTCTTTTTCTTCTCTTTTCTTCTCTTCTCTTCTCTTCTCTTCTCTTCTCTTCTCTTCTCTTCTCTTGTCTTTCTCTCTTTCTCTCTCTCTCTCTCGTCTCTCTCTCTCTCTTCTTTCTTCTCTTCTCTTCTCTTCTCTTTCTCTTCTCTTCTCTTCTCTCTCTTTTACTCTTCCCTTCTCTCTCTTCTCTTCTTTTCTCTTTCCCTTCTCTTCTCTTCTCTTCTCTTCTCTTCTCTTCTCTTCTCTTCTCTTCTCTTCTCTTCTCTTCTCTCTGCGTCTCTCTTCTCTTCTCTTCTTTTCTCTCTCTTCCCTAAAGTCTCTCTTCTCTTCTCTTCTCTCGTCTCTCTTCTCTTCTCTTCTTTTCTCTCTCTTCCCTAAAGTCTCTCTTCTCTTCTCTTCTCTTCTCTTCTCTTCTCTTCTCTTCTCTTCTCTTCTCTCTCTTCCTTCTCTCTTTTCAATCTCTTCCCTTCTCTCTCTTCTCTTCTTTTCTCTCTTCCCTTCTTTTCTCTCTTCTCTTCTCTTCTCTTCTCTTCTCTTCTCTTCTCTTCTCTTCTCTTGTCTCTCTTCTTTTCTCTCTCTTCCCTAAAGTCCCTCTCTTCTCTTCTCTTCTCTTCTCTTCTCTTCTCTTCTCTTCTCTTCTCTTCTCTTCTCTTCTCTTCTCTTCTCTTCTCTTCTCTTCTTTTCTCTTCTCTTCTCTTCTCTTCTCTTCTCTTCTCTTCTCTTCTCTTCTCTTCTCTTCTCTTCTCTTCTCTTTTCTCTCTTCTTTTCTCTCTCTTCCCTAAAGTCTCTCTCTTCTCTTCTCTTCTCTTCTCTTCTCTTCTCTTCTCTTCTCTTCTCTTCTCTTCTCTTCTCTTCTCTCTTTTCAATCTCTTCCCTTCTCTCTCTTCTCTTCTTTTCTCTCTTCCCTTCTCTTCTCTTCTCTTCTCTTCTCTTCTCTTCTCTTCTCTTCTCTTCTCTTCTCTTCTCTTCTCTTCTCTCTCTCTCGTCTCTCTTCTCTTCTCTTCTTTTCTCTCTCTTCCCTAAAGTCTCTCTTCTCTTCTCTTCTCTTCTCTTCTCTTCTCTTCTCTTCTCTTCTCTTCTCTTCTCTTCTCTTCTCTTCTCGTCTCTCTTCTCTTCTTTTCTCTCTCTTCTCTTCTCTTCGTTTCTCTCTCTCTTCTCTTCTCTTCCCCTTCTCGTCCTCTTCTCTTCATGATTGAAAGTGTAATTGCATAATCTGTTGTCTTCCATTTAGATTGCTTTTGTTTTCTTGCTTCTTAACAATGTATAAAGGACTTAGTACTGATAGGTGCTTCACGTCTCTGGGGAGGAAATTCTCCATAATTGTTGTTGTCTCTTTAATTTATTCAGATTTTTCAGCCTCATTAGGACCCTTTTACTGGCATGATGCCAGATGCTACTGTCACATCTAAAATGAAACTCTAGTCATTTTGGCAGCTCTTTTGTACATCAACAAATACAATTTTCAATTAATATTGGAAACCTCAATTAGTAGGATGTGTTAAAAGGTCTGTAATTTCTACTTGGTTAACTCAATATGGTGTTTATCATCTTTCAGCAACTTGTCATAAATAAGGAATAAAACACAATGGGGCATGCTGATCATTTTCCTTCATCATGCTGATCATTTTGTCTTATAACATTTTCTTATTTGTCTTATACTGCAGCATTCCATTTGTTATATAAAGTAAAGAATGTCATGTCATACTGTTTAACTGTTTATATATATACAGTGCCTTGCGAAAGTATTCGGCCCCCTTGAACTTTTCAACCTTTTGCCACATTTCAGGCTTCAAACATAAAGATATAAAATTTAAATTTTTTGTGAAGAATCACCAACAAGTGGGACACAATTGTGAAGTGGAACAAAATCTATTGGATTTTTAAAAGTTTTTTAGCAAATAAAAAACTGAAAAGTGATGTGCGTACAATATTTGAAGCCTTCACTTTTACTGTGCAGCAAACTCACTCCAGAAGTTCAGCGAGGATCTCTGAATGATCCAATGTTGTCCTAAATGACTGATGGTGATAAATAGAATCCACCTGTGTGTAATCAAGTCTCTGTATAAATGCACCTGCTCTGTGATAGTCTCAGGGTTCTGTTGAAAGCGCAGAGGCATCAAGACCACCAAGGAACACACCAGGCAGGTCTGTAATACTGTTGTGGAGTTTAAAAAGGCGCGATTTGGATACAAAAGATTTCCCAAGCTTTAAACATCCCAAGGAGCACTGTGCAAGCAATCATTTTGAAATGGAAGGAGTATCAGACCACTGCAAATCTACCAAGACCTGGCCGTCCCTCTAAACTTTCAGCTCAGACAAGGAGAAGACTGATCAGAGATGCAGCCAAGAGGCCCATGATCACTCTGGATGAACTGCAGAGAACTACAGCTGAGGTGGGAGAGTCTGTCCATAGGACAACAATCAGTCGTACACTGCACAAATCTGGCCTTTATGGAAGAGTGGCAAGAAGAAAGCCATTTCTCAAAGATAAGATCTTCCAACAATATAATGATCCCAAATATACAGCAAAATCTACAAAGGAATGGTTCACAAATAAACGTATCCAGGTGTTAGAACGGCCAAGTCAAAGTCCAGACCTGAATCCAATCGAGAATCTGTGGAAAGAGCTGAAAAATGCTGTTCACAAACGCTCTCCATCCAACCTCACTGAGCTCGAGCTGTTTTGCAAGGAAGGAATGGGCAAGAAATTTCAGTTCTCGATGTGCAAAACTGATAGAGACATACCCCAGCGCGTGCAGCTGCAGCGGTAATCGTTGCAAAAACAAAGTGGTTCTGTATAAAGGAAGAATAATTTTGCACGCCCCACTTTTCATTTTTTATTACTTAAAAAGTTTCAAAAATCCAATAGATTTCGTTCCACTTCACAATTGTGTCCCAGTTGTTGGTGATTCTTCACAAAAAATACAAATTTTATATCTTTATGTTTGAAGCCTGAAATGTGGCAAAAGGTTGAAAAGTTCAAGGGGGCCGAATACTTTCGCAAGGCACTGTATATGTATATATATATATATATATGTATATATGTATATATATATATGTTATGGAACATTAAAAGCCTCATGTCCTGGAGACTCCTTCCAAAAATGCTATATAATATCTCCTGACAGAAAGCGTTACCATATCAATGATTATACACATTCTTTAACCCATTCTAAACACATTCTTTAATTTTATTTATTTTATATAATAATTTTATAATAATAATAATAATAATAATTATTATTATTATTATTATTATTATTATGTACACTGTGCCCAAAATTTATTGGCACCCAAAAATGAATGCAATCCCCTCTGAAAGTATTGGAATGGCAATTTAATATTTGTCTTTTGTTGACTCCCATGAACATTTTAGAACATTTACTTTTAATTCTTAGTTTGTGCATGCAGATGTCCCTCTTCAGGGATAGGTGAGACAAAGATGACTGTATAACATTGATTTTCTTTCCCACAACCATTTCTCTATTGATTTGGATCTATATTTGTTGTATTTATTTCTATGGCCAACTTGTAACCTTCTGGCAAAGGCAAAGAGGTTTTAGGCTGAAATATCCTAGTACTTAGCAAAATTCATGATGCCATCAATTTTCACAAGACCCCCTGAACAACGTGCCACAAAAGCTTTGGTAACTCAGTGCCATATTTTACAGTGGTAAAATCAGGTGCTTTTCCTCGTATGCAGTCCTTTTGTTTGCCAAACATGCTGACGGTGTACATTAAGAAAACATTTAATTTTGAACTCATCTAACCACAACATATGATGCCAAATGTAGTTCTAATGACACTGATAAAATGAAATGTGTGGCAGATATAAATGTAAATAGTTCCCAATTCCTTAGGTTTTAGGCCTCAATGTTTGCAAGTTTGCTGGGGCATCAGAATGTCAATCTGCGTTAGAGAGACAGATAGAAGCCACAGCTTGCTATAATGTTATCTTGTGCCAAAACAAATAAAAAAAAAAAGATTTTTAATGGAAGCATTTGGAGACATGTATTATATATACTTTGTACTAAGTCAGAAACATGCTTAATATATATATGTAGGCATGTCCGGGGACAAATATATGGAGACATCTGTGTTTTCACATTTTGCACTGACTTAAACTTAATAAATGTATGGTTTTACCACCAAGCTGATTTACTTCCACTCTGTAGCTGTAGTGTGGATTTCCAGCCATATTGTCCTCTCTTCTGGGCCTTTTTGGGCAAAAAGAGCACTGAACTGGAATGAAGAAAAAAATAAAATAAATAGTGACCGAAGCTACAGGCCTTTCCAGATCCCAAAATGTTCTCTTTGATCTTTCAGGCAGTGCATCAGGGAACAATTTTGCTGCTTCTGTACGTCTGGTATTGTCAGACATGATAAGACTTCTTTCTCATTACTGTTGAGGCTGTTTAATCTGAGAATAAATTAGAAACCATTTCCGGGCTCCAGTAACAGCATGATCTATAATAGTACTGCTAGCAACACAATGTATTACATTAATTAAACTATGAAACACCCAACCTGGGGACACATACATTCATTATATCATGCATTATGCAACTAGAGGAGATTTAAGTCATAATGAAATATTATCTTAGCTCATTATGGTAGATATTTGAGAATTATTATGCAGAAGCCACTTAAGCAACATGCATAAGTACAAAAGGTTATAGGCTGTACCATCAATCCACCATTATTGTTCCTGCATGGTCTAATGCTTTTGCTGTTTTTCTTGGCAGCTGAGATTTACCTGTTTATTCACTTCATGCAAGCGGTCTTCTTAATCTAGAATTTTCAGAGGCATCCGAATGAGTTTTTTAAGTGCTTACACTCAATCTTAACATTTTTTAATGGTGCACCATCATTTACTGCTTGAATCCAAAGATTGTGGAAATTGTTTATGAAAGCCTGGGTTATTATAAAACTAATACAATATTGTACTTGGTTATTATGAAGAACATATTTGTAGCTGAGAATTGTTTTCTTAGCTGCTTGAGAAGATTTGAGAAATCATTTGAGAATTTTTCTTTTCTTAGCTGCTTTTAATAAGAGTATATTTGTACACCCTGTTTGTGGGCAGTGCTGAAATTTTTCAATTTGAGTTAACCAATATTGTCTAAAAATTATAGAACTTTTTATGAAATTTTGTGCACATCTTATCAGGTCACATATTATACATTAATTCAACGCTATATGTGTGAATATAAGTAATGAATACAGCAGCCATTTGGCAGATTTTTTTGTGCTTTATTTCATGTTCTCCTATTCTGATCTTACTGCTTTTCTATCTCTGGAAAGGTATATGACTCTTTGTATAATGTAAGAAATTAATCTACCTGAATGTCATGTTTACCCACACTTGTCAATACCTTTTCTTCTTCTTCTTTTTATTTTTATAAATTAAGTTGGACTGTATAGATAATTGAAAAAAGGAAGATAAGAACAAAATAAAACTAGCAAGTACTCTGAAATTTGCTCTGTAATCTAATTGATCCCATTATATTGTTTTTGGGCAGTGAATCGAGAACCCAGTTAGATAATTGTAATCATCTTACTAGTCCCCAATTAACCTGCAAATTTTCAGAAAGAGGAGTTATTAAAGGGAGACAGTAAACAATAACATCAGATTATAAGATCACCATCAGGATTTTAAGGCAGAGACGGACGCAAGTGCAGATTTACTTTGAATAAAATTCAAAACAAAACAAGAACTATGGAACTTGTTGCAAGGTACAATAAAAAAGAAACAAAAAAAACAAGCAGGAGCATAACATGGCAAATAAAGACAAACATTATACAAGGAGTGCAGTGCAAACTGTGGCTATATACACGAGTGCTCATTAACAAGAATGTGATTCAGGTGCAGGTGGTCATGTGACTGTGTATGCTGTGAGGTGCAGTGGCTGCTGGGAACTGTAGCTCAGAGTTCCTTCTCTGATATACATGACAATCACAAAATAAAGTACTAATGAGCAGTTAATATTGCTGAATAAAGGCTGTATTCACAATTTATATTCACACTTACTATTTATAATATAATTAATGTTTATTCTGTTACAGCATTTTCAATTTTGATTGGTCATAAGGTGTTGAATCATTTTCTGTAACTGCATCTCTGCCAGTCATTTATTATCACTCCTACAATACATACAAAGGGACTTGAATGGTAGTAGTTCCACATACACAGTAAAATTATTAATATGATTAAGTTTTCTGTAAGGAGATGATTATTTAGAATTTTTGGGAAGAGTTTCCAAGGTCAATGCTTTATAGCAGTCAGGGGTAAAGCTTTAACTTGACGATTTCAGTTATGGGAAAATCTTGACTTTTTGTCTAAGTTACATAAGATGAATTTTTATCTTACTCATTTCAAGATAAAGGGAAACAGTGAGGCTGGTAAGGGAATGCTTGTTTATAGCTGCTATATTGAATTATTATTTAACTGATAACAGGAACCTACTTGTTCTGAAAATTGATGTACAAACTGAAAATCGATTTACAACTGAAAATCGATGTACAAAATGTACATCACTCTTTATTAAAAAATTTTTTTTATATACTTGCAGTAATATACAAGGAATAAAACTCTTGAGGACATACTGTTGTAAGCAGCGAATGCTTCAGATCACAAAACACCACCCTGCTATTTATTATTTTCCGTAACAGCACAACCTGTCGTGTTTTATTCCTTACTTTTGCTACCTCCATACTAAAGTCTTATCCTGTCTTTTTCATAATTTATGAATGAACTTTTCAGACCATTTTATTGGACCTTGTAGTGTGTTTCTGATATTGTCTGCATTCTGGATACTAAAATGCACAATTAAAAATTCCATTCAATTTGCATTGGAACATGCTAAAGTAATTACATGCTCAACAAGACTCTACTGTTGTCCACAAACAGACATGTTTTGTTTTTGTTTTGTTTTTTAATCCAAGAAGCCATTGCCTATACCTACAAATATTCTATTATTTCTATTCCGGAGTTTCTTGCTTTCACTTGGAGTATTTAACTGGACCTGACAGACCTGTACCTTTCCTCCCTTCTATTTTTATCTGTCTCTCTGCAGACAATGTGCGCATCACTGTAGATTTGCTGTCCGTTACTATGGTTTCCAATGTTTTCCACCATGTGCTCCTCGTTCTCCACTCTTCACTGTGTTACAACTGTAATCTCTCAGATCCAAACATTAGCCAGGATTTAATTACATAGAGCAGGGCAATTGGAAGGTTGTGTCCCAAATTACTGTGTAATGCAGTCTCACTGAAGTGAGCCTAGCCTATAAAATAAGGCTCTTAATCGCATTTTATGGCCACACTTTCCTGTTGCTGGCGTGCCGTGACTACTGCAGACACATTTAAGCCCGGTCCACTGTCTGGTCTGTTGAAAATCAATGGACTGTCTAACAAATGGACAGCCCCCTGTGGAACTTTTTTAGTATACGAGAAAGCAGCTCATATTTTATAGCTTTTGGATATGACTGGGCCTGTGGAGTTTGAGGTCTAGATGAAGTCCTTGTGAAGCCCCTCTCCAGAGTCAAGCACAGTTCATCTACTCAAAATGTCACTGTCATGAAAGCAGGTGGCAGACAGCCCAGAACAGGACCTGTAGAGATCTATCCAGCTTATCTTCAAAACCAAACATTGATGTATTGTTGTTTCAGGCAACAGAGCCAGAATAAATCCTGCTTTATCAGCATCTGCCCTGGCCAACCTAATGAATTTCCTAACTGAGTTAGCAAACTTGTTATGAGGTGTGACTGAAATGACTTCCAAGGTCAACGAGATCCACGGGGACTTGTCAGAATGATCTTCATGGTGCGATCATCGATTTTCCCTGTCCTGAGCCTGAAAAATGTCCCTTGTATGGATCTCTCTGGTGCACTCAGTGCATCTCTACTCACTATCAAGGGAGAAACATGATTTTAGCCCTAATATGGCTTGCTGTTGTTTACTGTGCTCATCTGTCCAGTTGAAAATCATTGTCTGGCAAGCAAGCCAGCTGGGACTGCCTGATGACATTTACAGTTGCAGTGGGTGGACACAGTTGCCCCCCAACACTCTACAAACCTCCAATGAGACCTCATCATGTCCAACTCTCAGGATTAATCATTCATCAGTAGACAGCTGAGCCACAGTGCCTGCACTTCTGTGTCTTCCAGCTTGGAGTAAATCTTTTGATTTGGTCATATGTTTATCATTCTCTTATTTTTCAGATGTTCGATCCATTTGAATTGTATGGTTTATCTCTTGACTCAGTTTTCAAAATAAGATTTGGAGAGTTAAGTCAGAGCACCTGTGACATTAAAGAGATCAGATATTAAGGGTGATGAGTTTAAGAGGTTGCATGAAATGAAAAAAATGCAGAAATGCTCGGAAATAATCAGACTTGGAAATAGTTTGAAATGAAGCCATATAAAAAAAAAAATTCAATACCTGCTAGAGCACATGGAACTCTTCATGTCAAGGAGAGTTTTGCAAAGTGAAATAAGAACCATCGGCAAACTTAAAATATCCCAAACGATTAATGTCAAATAAGAGAGAAATGCTAACATAAGCTAAACACATTCAATACATACTTAATTCCTAATCTAAACACATGTCACCCAAACTCAGGTTTTCACTGACAGGCGTGCTGCAATTCCAGGTCTAAAACTGGTATGCTAGCCTTCACCTCGAATGCTATTAAATCAGCTCTGTCATGAACCTCTGTCTCAGTCAGATGTCTCTGGGAATGAATTATATCACTACTATCACTTCTATCACTATCACTTCCTGGCATCTCCAGAGTGATGGTCAAAGGATGCTGTGTCCTCAAATGGCACCCAGAGAGCATAACTGGAAATGTACACCAAGTTCTCCGAGTTCTCTGTGCTGAGTTTCTCAGTGCAATAACTCAAGTTGATGTAATCTGGACACAGGATGAGTTTCATGCACTGCTACAGAAAGTTCTTCTGTTTCTGAACATTTCAAGTCTGTGGAAAATAGGCCAACTCACTGGCTGAAATTTGTAATGACTTCAGATTTCCTTACAATTTATACAAAGAAAATAAGGTTATGAGTGAAGTTCATACCTTACCACAGGTTTTTTAGAGTATGGGACATGTTATGTGAGGTTCTAGACATCATCTTCATGCTTGGTACTTGGTTTCTCACTTACCATGAAGTTGTTTCAGATTTGCTGAAACAGTTTTCCTGGCTCCTCTTATCTGGTTACCCAGACTCCCTTCTGCTCTGATATCATAATTCCAATTGTTATCTAGTCTTCATTTGCATGCATCCTGTCAGGTAAAATATTTACTTACTGTTATTTTGGCCTATACCACAGCACTGTTAAATACTCTATTCATTTTCTATAACAGCAGCTATGGTAATAGTTCTAGTTGTGAGGTTTATATTAATGTGCTTGTTTTCATATGTTTTTGTTTCTATAGTAACAACGTACACAGGGACTTGTATATAAACATATTTTTTAAAAGTGTGTACTTCTTGATATGGTGAAATTCTCTGTTAGGAGATATTTAATTCTAATTTTAAGAAGGCTTCTCCAGTGTCAGTGATTTGTAATAGTCAGAGGTAAAGCTGTAACTTTTTTCTGATTTCTGAGATGGGAAAATCTTCAGGACCGAAAGCTTTGCACTTTGCAATTTCTCAGTAAAATATCCACAGAATGTTGTTATTAAGACAAGAAAACATATTCAAGACCTGCCTGATTCTGCTTCATATATTAATTTGTATGTGCTGCTGATTGTGCAAGTAATCAGTTCAAAAGGTTAGAGCTGTATAGAGTTATTACATTTGAGATATCCTAGACATATTGATATAACTGTATACCTGACTCAGCAATAAAAAAAAATGTTACAAAGGAAACCTGATATTTAAATGTGAATAAAATTTTATGGGGGCTGAATATGTTTCTGTATAATTCACTGTTCAAAACCAGCATGATCTCTAAAAGCCTTTTACAATCATTTCTGAGAAAAGAGTTAGAGATAGATGCAATTACTTCGTATGGCCTGTAAAATGAACCAGTCTGTAATGGATCAAGGCATCCAGGCAATTAATCTACCCTTCATGGTTGCTCTTTCTTTGGGCATTTTTTCTTCACTAAGGCTCGATTTCCACGTTACCTCCGCTTACTCTATCACTTTTCTTCCAGAAACAGCCAACCATTTCCACTTACTGTGATAACATTAAAATGTATTCATTCAGCAGATTTTTCTAAAGCAACTCACTACTGAACGAATATTTAGCTCATGGAAATACAGTGTTCACACCTGCTCTGATTCAGAAGGAAAAACATGTATTAGGTAATGCATTAGTGAACATGACTGGCAAATTAGGATGTGCCTCATTACTTTACAGCCTACATGCTGTCCTTCATGTGGACACATCATATTAATAGAGGAGTTTATTTATGCAATGTCACTTTCTACTCATAAATGTACTCAAGACATGTTTGGCGCTTCCTTTGTTGAGCTACAAGGTAGTGATGTGTCATTCATGAAAGAGTACTTTTTTTTATTAGGTAACTTTTTTGTTGTTGTAGACGTGTACTCATGTAGTTTAATTTAATCAAAATGCTTCAACCTCTTTTCAACACCTTAACTGTGTGTATGGTGGTAGTGTGTGTTTAACTCTCATCTGCGTACATGAATCAATATGACCAGGATGATTCTCTGCACTGCTGCTCATTTTACTATTCATTTAAATAGATTATATAAAAGGAAATGCCAAGTAATGTTATTTGGATAATTGGAAGGCAGAATGCAAATTCATGATATAGTTTCAGGCATAATTAAGCAATGAACAATCATCATGTTTACAGCAATGTGCTGCATGGAAGCCGAAAGAGTCGACTCTTATCAATTCATTGAGCCAAATGATTCACTAACTCACAGTGACTCACTGAAAAAAACTGTTATAGATAATAAGTAACAAGCTTACATCTGCAAGATTAGCAAGTGCAAACTATAACACACTTACCTGGAGTGAGGGAAAATCATTTACATTTGAGTTTTTTCAATATTATCACCTTATTGTGACTGGTGATTCAGTGTAGTGTGAATGAGGTAACGTTGTGTTTCTTCACACACTCACTCATCTTCATCAACTTTATCCTTTCTCAGGGTCACGGGGAAACCTGGAGCCTATCCCAGGAAGCGTCGGGCACAAGATCCATCGCAGGGCACAATCACATACACATTCACACACTACGGACACTTTAGACACGCCAATCAGCCTACCATGCATGTCTTTGGACTGGGGGAGGAAACCGGAGTACCCAGAGGAAACCCCCGCAGCACAGGGAGAACATGCAAACTCCGCACACACATGGTCACGGTGGGAATTGAACCCCGCCCCTGGCAGTGTGAGGCGACCGTGCTAACCACTAAACTGCCTTGCGACCCATTGTGTTTCTTAGTGTCCTGAAATATCTCGTTCTGTGCAGTGTAGTGGTCATGGCATTTGTGCCATATTTTCATACACTCACTGCTGCAGAGGTGCTTGAGTGTGCTGGAGGTGATGACTAACAAATTCGAGTATGCCGATGTGCTGAAGAGGCTGTGATTTAACTCTCTACCCCAGAATTACAACAGTGATGCAACCAAAGTGGAGAAAAAACGAGTTCCAAAAATAGTAAGCCTCGTGTATTTTCTCTCATGGCGTTAAATCGGCCAAGCTCAAATACTCCTGTGATGTCTCAGTAAGTTAAAGCACAATTACTGTCTTTCATCCATGATTTCAAGCCCTTTTGACCCTGAAATTGTGCTCCTGTTGGATGTTTTGAAGTCATGTGGAGCTTCACCTTAGGGGGTTGGTGTGAGTGTGTGTGTGTTATTGATGCTGCTCTGATGGGGGTTCAGCAGGCGTGCTGGCTGCACTTTGGACGTAATGAACCTCATACATGTTATTACAGCACATGTGATCTGTATGGCCTGCGTGGGGCATGAAGGGGTTTCCTGGGGGAAATTTGTGAGGACTTCTGGGAAACTTGATGCATTATTTCTCTTAGTGGGAAAACTCGACATTGAAGGACTTAAATATTGATCTTAACAGTTAACATGTGATCTTCAGTGGCATCCATGATACAATTTGTAATGAAATTCTCAGGTGACTTTTTTGGGTTAAACTTGTTTCATTGACATTTGTCTATTTTCACTTTGGCTAACTGCTTCAGTACCTGCTCGTAGTGGTGCCATTGGTAATTAGTGCTTGATTCATATTTACCTAAAGAGAGCGATACAGCAGTACTTTAGTCTGTGCAGCTCTCATACCTCCTCATCTGTACACTCTGCTCAAACAGATCAGCTTCCAAAGCTTCAGTTTTCATGCCAATAACACTGTCAACACCATTATGATAGTTAGGTTGTAGATTGCTAACTATCCAAGCCATGTGTCTGCCATAACTCAGTGCAACTGTATTGCCAACGGTTTATGACTACACTGGATTTCCCATTAATATAATTTTTCTTATCTTTGGAACATTGTGGTGAAAATGTTGACTTCCTCTTTTGTTTTTAGTAGCTAACAGTGAAATATAAGATAGGTAGACAAGATCATACAAAGCCAACTCTGAAGTAATTTGTAATAGATTTGTAAAAGACTGTGGCTTATTTCGGTTGATATTGGGTGGGTCTGAGTTGTGACTCCCCCTGGTGGTAAGATTTGCTCAGTGAGGCTTGGTCAATGTAACACAGTATTGAGTTAGTTATATTTTAGTTGTCATATGAAAAGAGTTTTTCAGTTTTAAAAGTAGCTGTCACAGTTTAGTTTTGTGGAATATATATATATATATATATATATATATATATATATATATATATATATATATATATATATATATATATATGTGTGTGTGTGTGTGTGTGTGTGTGTGTGTGAGACACCATCATGCTGGAAAGTATGAATTGTGTGTGCATTGTCCATTATATCATAAATGTTACTGGATTGTAGAAATTCAAAGGAGAAAAACCTTATGCAGAGTATTAACATAAATTCGATCTTGCTAATTTTATTTATACCCTAGATATGTTGCATTCATGCATCTGATTGGTCAGAAGATGTTTTATGCTGTAACAGCAGCTCTGAAAACAGCACTGATTTGTTGCAATATGTTATTATTTTTATAGAAGCAGCTATTTCACAGGAACACAGAAAGCATATATAATCTACATAATCTAAGGCAAATACAAAATGTATTAAAATGTGCTGCTATTTATGCTGGAAAATATGCATTGGGTATGCAAAAGGTATCATCACTGATATGGTAAGTTTTCTAGTATCTGTATGTTTTAAGCTATGGGAAAGCGTTTTGGACAGAGGATTTTTGAGTTTTTCTGTAACATAACAAGTTACATTTTTTCTTATTAACAACAAGGTAGGATGGTGAGGGAACAGCTACAGCTACCTTAACAAGTGAATGGAGTCACTTTCACAAGAGTGCAGTTTGTTGTTTATACGCAATTCCCCTGCTATACACTGAAGACATTTGTTTTTGAGATCAAAAGATGAACACGAGACTATAGTTCGGAATGTCTGTTTTCATTTCCTGGTATTTATATGTAAATGTGTTAAACAACTTAGTACATAGGCCATTTTGTTTGAACCCACCCATTTTCGAGTGATCCAAAATATTGGAACATGTGACTGAGAGGTATTTCTTGTTACCCAGGTGAACCATGTTAGACTGATTGTTTAAACAACTCATAGCTCTGAATGTCTACTCTTGGCTTGAGCCCTGGGTTTCACCTGTGAAGATTACATTTGTTGTTAAAAAACATAAACCAACATGAAACCCAGAAAGTTGTCTATGGGAGAAATCCAAGCCATTTTGAAGCAGAGAAAAAATGATCAGAGCCATTACACAAGTATTATGCATAACCAATAGAAAGATTTGAAATGTTCTGAAAAAGAAAGAAACCAGTGGTGTACTAACAATCAGACACTGAACAGGTCAGCCAAGGAAAACAGCAGCAGTTGATGAGAGAAAAAATGTGAGAGCTATGAAAAAAAATAAAAATTCAATAGTCAAGCACAGTGGAGGTAGTGTTCTTGCTTGGGGTTGCATGGCTGCTTCTGGAACGGGATCACTAAACTTTATTGATGATGTAACTCATGATGGTTGCAGCAGAATTAATTCATAAGTCTTCAAAAACATTCTGTCAGTCAATTTACAGAGAAATGTATCCAATCTAATTGGGGAGAACGTTGTTCTCCAAGACAATGACCAAATCACACTGGCATCTCAACAGAGGACTTCATCAGGGGATAAAATTTTTTTAGACTGGCTAAGTCTATCACCAGACCTTAACCCAGTTCAGCATGCATTTCACTTCCTGAAGAGGAGACTGAAGAGAGAAACCCCCAAAACAAAGACTGAAGGAAGTTGAGGTACAAGCGTAAACAAAGCATCGCAAAAGAAGAATGCAATAGTTTGGTGATGTCAGTGGGTCACCAGCTTGATGCAGTTATTGAAAGCAAGGGATATGCAACCAATTTTTCTCACCTAAAATTTGGGTGGTCTGCCACCAAAGGTGCCATGTTTTAAGTTGTTTAACACATCTAGATGTAAATATCAGGACATGAAAGTAGAATGTCTGTTCCATTGTCTCATTCATCTTTTGATCTCAAACCCAAATGTCTTCAAAAATAAATTAATTGGAATTGCTGTTCCAATACTTTCAGAGGGGACTGTACATACTGCATTTTAAGTGATCATTTTATGGAAGTCTATGTAGGTGGATATATAAGCATTACATATTTTCTTTTCTCATTTTTCATATACATGTTTTAAATTGAAGTGCACAAGTGTTAAGCAAGTGAAAAGCAAGTGTTAAAAATCTGAAGGCCAAATATCATAAAAGTATAACTACCCAGGTAAATATGCAAAAAAACAACAAAACTGCACTGTGGTGAATTTTACAAATATTATTTAATTACAGTAAGTCAGGAAGCAACCACCTGATAGACTGCAAATGCCCACGAGGCTCAAAGGTCCTTATGCAGTGTCTAGCATGATGATCAAAGCATCTAACTGATTCAAATAAATGCTAGCTGACCTTTAGCATTTCAGTGACCACAACCTACAGTAAATATAATAGTGTGCTTTATAGCAGGGATGCCAATGATACTATATAGGACTGAATTTTATATTATGGATTTGTTTTTACTTTTTTTATTTTGTTTTAAAAATTCATGTTGAAGTTGAGTGTTCAAATTAAACTCTCTTGAATACTCTGATGTCAAGAAATCTGGGATGCCTACTTCTTGGAAATACTCTAGTCATTACAAAATATTAATTAATAAACAGAGATACTGAATATGAATTAATTATGTTATTTCTTTCGTTTATAAAGGAAAATCTGAGATATTATCATTGTGCTTGTTCACAGTGGAAAAAGACAGAGTTAATTGGCTCTAATTATTGCCGGGTCCATTTGAGACTGCAGATTCATACAGTCAGGTTGTAAACAAAACACTCAATCAGTAATATGAGAGAGAGAGAGAGAGAGAGAGAGAGAGAAAAAGAGAGAGAGAGAGAAAGAGAGAGAGAGAGAGAGCACACAATATGAATGACATGATAAATAAAAAATATCAACAGCAGCTCAACATTCCCCTTTATATGTCATCTTTGCTTGGTTCTTATCGCTACTGACCGTGGCTAAATTTAAAACAAGCAACGCACTGAACCTGTTGTCTTGGAAACTGCAAAACTGTAACTCAGAGTACTAAATAAAGAGGCCAAAAAGACTCTCTGCAGTGTTACACAGTTGGAGGACAGAAACTGACAAATGAAGTTATATTGCTTTACTTAAAAATTGAGAACTGATGAACTTGGATCAGTTGACACTCATGAGTATATGAGATCTAGATTGGATTGTGAGCATTACTGTGTCCTTCCAGCAAGGGTCTTTAATGGAATAAACATCTCTCTCTCTCTCTCTCTCTCTCTCTCTCTCTCTCTCTCTCTCTCTCTCTTTCTCTCTCTCTCTCTCTATCTTTACTGTCAAAGAAAGTGATTTGTATATTGTATCTGACCTGTATGGTTATAGTTTAATGTCAGGATCTCTGGCTAAGCTAATTCTGGCTGTTATTGGAAGCACTTCAGTCACGACAGCATGTTGTGTGATACACATATTACATATAATTGTCTTTCAATTTGATAACTCAAAAAACTTCTATTAACAGTAATCTCTCTCTCTCTCTCTCTCTCTCTCTCTCTCTCTCTCTCTCTCTCTCTCTCTCTCTCGCTCGCTCGCTCCAGTAAATCAGAGATGGCTGCCATTGAAACAGAGCTCCTTACAGACTATCGTTTTGGACAGCAGCAGCTGATTGAGATTTGGGGTCATGCCTGTGCTGTCACCATCACCAAGGTATTAACATTGTAGAAAAAGACATATGCACACACAGTCTAAAACAAACAGTTAATAGTGGATCCTAGTTGAAACACCTCGTAAAGTATTCCTGCACCAAAACCTTTCTTGGATTGGAGACTCATTTATCTATTTTTCAAAAATTATAGTAATGTTAGATGTTGGCAGGTTTCGCTGAGTATATGACAATGCAACCTGAGACTCAGTTGTGTCAAGCTGTGGCACATACAAGCAGTTTACTAGTAGTTAAGTAGTCAACTAACTATGTTAGCTACAGTACAGTTGTAAAGTGACAGAATGCAAGGGCTGTAAATGCCAAATGAGCTTACTGATACATCAATAATGTATCTCTCTGGACTCCATAGTATAAATGTGTGGGGGTCAAGATGTCAGGAAGACATTCAGAGAACCTGCCATAAAAATAATTAAAAAGTATTATTCACACATTTTGTTTTTTGATAGATAATGGCACGTTCCTGGGGACTGCTGAAAAAACTGATATGTCTTTGTACCATAGTGAAGAATGGTTACTCCCATAGCCATAACAGTGCAGAAACCTTTATATTTCCAACAGCAATGGGAGTAAGTGAAGTAAGCATTAGAAACATGAGGAAGAACCCTCCATTTACTTAAAGCATGTATTGAGCTCAACTGTGACACACTCTGATACTTGAACAGTGACCTTCTGTCTGCGCTCTATTGCTTCAAATGTCATATATCTTACAGACCACACACCTACATGGTTTTCTTCTTCCGCCTCAGACATTTATGTTTTCATCATCTCCACACAATGGCTTTAAACATGCTCCTAAAAGAGTGCCACGGTCTGGCCGAACAGGCAAGCAGGCATGGAAAGAACTCGTAACTTGTCAGATTCAGCAGCTCCAGGGTTCACTTTTAATACTCCTACAGAGAATGGCAGTGTTGTTGAGAGAGAGTCTCCTCACCCAGGAGAAAATTTATTTGCTTAAACGTTTATCTGTATATCTCAGGATTTCATCAGGATTCTCACTTCGTGCTTCATGTATGTATCAACTGTCAACTGTTTCTCCTACAATTCCTTGGGAAAATAGAATACAAATAGACAAAAAAGAAAAAAAGAAAAAAAAACAGACATGAATTTTTTTTTCTGAGATTAAAGGATTTAAACACAGAACACACTTGGCACCAACTTTATTTAAACACACAACCTCCTAGTCACAAAGATGATCCTTTAAAATTATGAGTAGTGTCATTTGGGGCGGTGGTTAAGACATTCGACTAATGATCGCAAAGTCACAAGTTTAAGTCCCAGCACTGCCAAGCTGCTGCTGTTGGGCCCTTTAATAAGGCCCTTAACCCTCAAGTGCTCAGGTGTATAAATGATATAAATGTAAGTCACTCTGGATAAGGGTGTCTGTCAAATGCTGCAAATGAGTAAAATGGAGCTGAAATGCTTCATAAAAAGTTTTAAAATATAACATCACTAGATTGCTCACATAAAAAAATCAAACAACAAAACCCAAATAATCGAATGTGGACAAAACATACATACTGTACCATGCTCAAATATTACTGCACATACCACTAAAATAACAACTGGTATATATTATTATACTACCTCAACTCTCTCCTGAAGGCCTACATTCCCTCTCACAATCTGCGATCGATTGGCGACCAAGGTTTAGTAGTTCCCACTCAGCGTGGCACAAGGTTCCTTTCCAGAACCTTCATGCTAACTGTTCCTCAGTGGTGGAATGAACTTCCAATGTCAATCCGGACCGCAGAATATCTCACCATCTTCAAAAAACAGCTAAAAACCCACCTCTTCCGTGAACACCTATCCAACTCATAAAAAAAATTAAACAATTTAAAATTTGCACTTACACCTCTACTCTGTGCACATTGCTTCTTCTGGAACTCAATTAATGGATCTTGTATGGTAGCACTACTTGTATTGTTCTCTGCTTGATATATCGCTTTGCTTGAATTGTTCTCATTTGTAAGTCGCTTTGGATAAAAGCGTCTGCTAAGTGAATAATTATAAATGTAAATGTAAATATTATACTTGGCATCATATAGAATATTTGTCATCAAATGTATACCTGCACATTCATGCAATTATCCAATCAGCCAATCGTGTGGAAGCAGAGCAATGCTTAAAATCATGAAGATACAGTTTGAGTTTGGTTTGAGTATTTCAGAAGCTACTGAGCTCCACACTGTGGTGAGCAGAACCCACAACACATAACATGCTGGAATTTGCGGTGGATGGGCTACAACGGTAAACCACACCAGATTCTACACGTCAGCCAAAAACAGGAATTTGAGGCACAAACTTGCTGAAACTGGACAGTTGGAGATTGGTAAAGGACCAGGTGATGTTTTTCCAATCTTCAACTGTTGAATGTTCCTATTGTAGCCAGTGTGTTAATAAGATTTTTTTCCCTTGTAGATGGTCAGCAGTTAGTCAGCAGGTCATAAGGTCTTAAGTGTGACCAGACAGGAGGTAGACAGGTTTATTTCAGTTTGGCCAAAATAAACTGTGCTGTATGTCCTGTAGCTCCATCTGGATTGAGTCACGCTCCTCATGACTTACCTGAGAGCAATGTGAATCCTGCGATTGTTTCCTGATGGATGTTCTCTGTGGGTAAATTTTTCTCCCCCAGGAGTTTTACTTGGTGCTTCTTTTTTCTTCCTCTGAGGATTCCAACCACGAGCTCCCTGTCACAATTAGCATCAACAAAACCCCTCGCTGGCCTACATAAATCGTGACCTAGAAAAACACATTGGTCAGTAGCTCAAAACCTGGAATAACATCAATAATGTTGTTCAAAGAAAAGTGCAGTAGTCGGTTTTTACTGCTCTCTGATTTCATAACCCAGCTATTCACCCAGAGAACAAGCGTCCAAAGCAAACTTCAACCGTCCCCCACCTAACCTATACCCCCCTCCCTCACCCTCAGGAATAAGCACTTTATCTTCTGATGTTTTCCAAGACTGGTGTCTGAGGTCAAATCTTATTCCCGGTATCAGGAAATTGTTTTCATCACTCAGTCTGACGGTACACTGTGTGTATTTTGACTGTGCGAGATCATGTCTCAGTACTCAGCCAGGCAACAGCATCAGGTTTTTACATGTTGTCATATTAGGGCATGTGGAGAAGTAGGCAAGTAACTGAGTGCTCCTGTAGGAAGAAGATCAAAAAGAAAGTATTATGTGATCCCAGTGTATATCCTAGTCCATCAGCAGAACTGGAAAACACAGCCGCTGGCTTTCAGGCCAAGGACACCAAACTTTTTGCTCCATTTGCTTCCAAAACAGAGCAGTAGAGCCACTGAAAGACTGTTTTAAATAAACACAACCATGGACTACTGGGTTGTGTTCCCCATTACAGAAACACACCTGCCACAGGGCTGTAGATAGATTGATAGATTGTTCATATCAGGAGTGAAAACCTTCAGAGGAACCAGTGAGATAAACATACTGTGAAATTCAAGCTGTCTCTCCAATGAGCTAACTGTTTTAAATACTGTGTCTCAGACACCTGCCAATGGAGCACCTATACCAGCTGCTTAGTCCTAATGGGACATTTAGTTCAGGTGATCATGTTGTTCCCATGAGACATTAACTTCATTACTGCCATGGTTCTGCAGCTATTCAGAAATGAGCAACTACACCCACATTAAAATGCAGGATTGGAAATGATGCTTCACATGCTGTGAGTCATACCCCAAAGGTGATCAGCTAAAAAATTCATCAATGAACAAAAGCCAAACAACTAATAACTGTTGCATTCAAATGAATATATCTATGTTTTTTAAGCTAATCTCCATGCACCACATCTGTAGTGTAGGTGCAGAAAAACGGAAGACACAACTTTTGTAATGAAAAAAGAACTAACTTAAAACTCACTGATTATAAAGGTCTAAGGACAATTGTTACATATTCAGTAGTGGACAGAGGAATTAATCACAAAAAGATTATTGTAATTAGCTAGCCCACAAGGATGGTCAAAGCTGAACAGTTCCATGTTTTGGTTGCTGTCAGAAACAGATTAGGCTTAAAAAGTGGTGGCTAACATAATATAAAAACATATGGTGAGCAGGTTTGCTAGCTAAGTGCAGTAATAGGGAGAAATACAGAATAAGGGGAAAAGGTTTATTATTATTATTCTCTAGTTTCAGGTTTTTTTGTTGTTTTTTTACCTCAACACAACATGAAGTCAACATATCAGTAGCCAAAGTTTCAGCTATGACTTGCTTTGGTGTTTAGTCTTCACATTGCACATAAAATATATTTGTGTTTGTCTCTTTATTACTTCTCAATGTGTTAAGAAACAAACAAACAAACAAACAGACAAAAAAAAACCCCAAATATAATAGCATGTTTTATGAGTTAGGGTTAGGGTCAGGATATATTTCATCATATGGGAGACCTGACTGGTGGGTGGGAATTGGCCAAGGTAGAAAATCAGCAGGGGGAAGGAGGAGGGGGACCCTTCTGGCAACTTCCAGATTGTGCTTCAGGCCACTGTGTGTTGCAGCAGGTGGTGGTATTCAGAAACATGTGCCTGCATGAAGAGCATTAACGTGGATAAACACATACAAAATAAGTCAATAAAGAATTGTTTTTCTTGTTGTTAAACCTACATGTTGGGAAACTATGAATTAAAACTAATAGACAGGACATGAAATTTGCTTGTCCTGGGCTAATCTTGCTAGTGGATTTCTGATTGGTCCACCCCTGACTCACGTAATGGCAAATTCTTCGCTCTGAAAAAGTAGTCCCATACATGAAAGAACATTTATACAAATTTGTACAAATATCTTTGAAGAATTCATGAAGGCTTTCTACAAAAATATGTTTCAAACAATCTTTTTTTGACTGCCTAACAAATGCTTCTATTATAAGTGGATTTGAGGAACCTGTTTTCCTTTCTTTCTTCAGTAATGTATCAGAATTCTTTTCCATGGTAATTGCCCATATGTTATATATGTGGTGGATAGAGTTTTTCTTTAATTGGTTTATTGTTTGTGTGAGGCACACAGATCCTTGTGTGTTATGAATAGATGGAACATCCTGTTTAGGTCTAGCAAATATGACACAAGTGAGTTTCAGCGTGACGTTTCAGCTGAGGGAGCTGTAAGCCAGCGTGGAAAATATGAACAGCGGCAAAAGGTCGGCTCAGTTTAGGCGGCCAATGGAAAGTGCGATATTTAAAGTCTGCATCCTGCAGTGTTGTCTCAACATTGTTTTTCACACATTACAACTGTTATGGGGTTCTTGTTATGGGTTTAGCTATGGATACCATCACTCTTTTTTATCCCACATCTGCTATTGATAGAACTTCTGACAGTGATAAATTACTTGGCTTATTTGTCAGCAAAATGGAGATGTCTCATTGGTTTCTCTCTATGTCTCTCTTTTTTCTCCCTGTAGGCCTATCCTCTGAGCTCTCTGACCAAGAAACAACCTACAGTCTTGGTTATTTGTGGGCCAGAGCAAAACGGTGCCATTGGCTTGGTGTGCGCTCGACACCTGCGCATATTTGTGAGTATTAATAATAACCAAAAGTGAAATATTGGAAGATATTATCTATCTCCACCAGTGTTCCTTTATCTCCTGGAATTCCACTACAAGAGGAAAAAATAAGATACAAGGATAAAACAGGATAATCTACTTCAGGATATAATGCTCCTATATAACTTCACCATATGTGTTAGAGATGACAAATTTATGACATATCAGCATTCAGCCACTGGAAAATATTGAAAAAACCTGGTAAAGTGATTGTACTGCTATCTGTGAAGGGCTGTGGTTTGGCTTGAGACTCAAGAGAGCAGTCATTCTTACATTACAGCATTCCTGAAATGCATAAAGCACATTGACATGCTCTTATCCAAAGGGCAGAAAAGTTAGCTTCAGGCAGCTGCACAATTGCACAATTTCACAGACTAGATGTATAGTCTAGGATAAAAAAAAATAGGCAAAGCAAAAAAAAAAAAAGTGTGAAATTTTCTATTTGTAATTTAGAATGAAGAAAAACTTAACAAGTAAATACTGAAAGAACATAAGTTGATAAGGGATAGCATTCCTTTTTTTTAAATAATGAAGACTTTGGTGAAAAATGCAGACATTTAAAGACTTGATCTGTAAACCTATTGTTATGTCTCATATAAAATTTATATAAAAAGTGAAATAAATTACTTAGAGCTGCATGTTAATATTTTAGGCAGGTAACATTAATAATATTATAGCACTGAAAATATATTAATTTCAATAACGTGTACAATTTGTCATTATGACTGTAAAAAAATGCAAAAAACTTTCACAGAATGTAAGATGTGAGCCTAGGCTTTGTTATCTGTTCTTTCATCTTGAGACCTCTTTCCTTATATCTCTATTGCAGAAATTAAGACCATGTGTTGTTTCTGTAGTAGCAACTTACATGCCACAGATTATTTTTCTATTACAGCAAACATGTTTTATTACTACATACTGTAACACTCCATTATGTTATTGTTACAAGCAGTGACATTTATAAGATAACTTTTTATAATTTATTTTGTGTTTCTGAGGTTTTTTGTTAGTATTAGCTCAGGCTGAGTTTCTCCTAGCATGTGCTTTAATGATGATATTGAGCTGTTTGAGTTTTATTTCCTTTTTTTTTTCTTTCAATAATGGAACTAAAATGCATTTACAAGTTGTTTGAAAGGCCTTTTAGTTTGTATTTCAGGACTACATTTTAATAAATTTTGCCAAGGTTCCTCTTTCACTGGTGCTTTAAACCAGTGAGAAAGTAATATGATGTATTTGTTGACTCACATTCCTCTTAGCACATCGGTAGAAGAAACCAAAGAGTGCTGTAAATGCAAACTGTGTTATTGGAGGTAGAGCATTTGCTCATTGTGTGATCAAATACAGTGGGGGAAATAAGTATTGAACGTGTCAATAATTTTTTTCAGTAAATATATTTCCAATTATTATTATTCACATGAAATTTTCATCAGACATTGGTATTAATTCAAGAAATCCACACATATAAAAAAATTCAAACATTAAAGTATGTGTTATGTTATGTGTAAAGTTATGTCTAATAAACTGGAATGACAGGAAAAAAAGCATTGAACACGCTAACTGAAATTTATTTAATACTTAGCGGAGAAGACTTTGTTTGTAACGACAGCTTCAAGATGTTTCCTGTATGAAGAAATTAATGGGCCACAGTATTCAGGTGTGATTTTGGTCCATTCTTCTAAACATATTGTCTTTAAATCTTGTTCAATTGGATTCAAGTCAGGTGATTGACTGGGCCATTCTAACACCTTGATTTTGTTCTCTGAAACAATTTGAGAGTTTCCTTTGCTATAATGCTTTGTATCGTTGTCCTGCTGGAAGGTCCATCCATGTCTCTTCTTCATCATCCTCTTGGATGGCAGCAGATTCTTCTCAAGAATCTCAAGGCTCCATTCATCGTTCCTTCAATTATATGAAGTCTTGCGGGGTAGGCATGAGTGGTGAAGTGCATTGCCTATTGTTTTCTGTGTGATGATGGTACCTGATGCTTCCAAGTGTTTCTGGAGCTCTTTCTGAGTGGTCCTTGGTTCTTCGGCTACTTTTCTGACTATTTTTCGGACTTGCTGCTCAGGAATCTTGCGAAGAACTTCTGTGCATGGCCGGTTGATGATGGAGTGATGTTGCTTCCACTTGTGGATAATGGCCATAATGGTGCTTACTGGAAGATTCAGAAGTTTTGAAATACGTCTGTATCCGATTCCATCAATATTTTTTTGCAACAATAAGGTTGCGAAGGTCTTGGGCGAGCTCTTTGCTTTTACCCATCATGCGATGTTTCTTGTGTGACACCTTAGTAACAAAAAGCCTTTTTATAGCCCATAAACTTACTAACCCAGATGATATTTATTAGCACAGATAGGAGGTATAATTACTTATGGATTTTAGCTGGTTCCTTGCCTTACCTTGTCTTGGAGAACTGCTTTTTCATAGCGTGTTAAATACTTTGTACCTGTCTCATTCCACTTTATTACACATAACTTCATTTATGGACTTTAATGTTGTGAATTCTTTATATTTCTCGATTTCTTGAGTTAATACTGATGTCTGGTGAAAATTTCATGTGAACAGCCCCATTGAAAATATATTTACTGAAAAAAAATGTTGATGTAAGTCTGCTTTTTCATTTTCACTAGTTTCTCCAAACAGCCCAGAGGAGACTGATCAATTTACTACTCCAAACCTTGAATCTCCTCATGGTTGCATTTTGCCTCATCAACTCTCTGTTGTTCTCTTTATGTCCTTTTAGGAATATGAGCCCACAATATATTATCCCAAACGCTCTCCTGATAACTTGCATCAGGACTTTACCATTCAGTGTGAGAAGATGGATATTCCTTTCCTTTCTTATCTTCCAACTGAGGTAGGTGCTTTTTAATCCACATGTAACAAATTGTGACAAAGCGAACTGCCTTTAGCAGTCAGAGGGAGACGAGCTGTCAGCATTCAGTGCTAAGCCTCATATATACTTGTCTGCTCGTGCGGTGCAGGTCCAGCTCATAAACGATGCCTATAATCTGGTGATTGACGCTATTGTGGGGCCAGAAATAGACCTTAAAGACGTAAGAGAGCCCTATTCTGGAATATTGGTTACCCTTAAACAGGTGAAGATCCCCATTGCAAGTGTGGATGTGCCCTCAGGTATCTTCTCACTAACATCACTAACACCTTCTCACAATATTATACACAAACAATTTTAAGATTGGACCTCATTTATCAATCTGCATATGAATGAATTTATTTGTAAAATGTTCACAGGAATAGTTACATAAGAAATTCGTGAAAATCTAGTTATCAATCCAAATGATACAATTGTTGTGAGTTACTGGAAATTATATATATATATATATATATATATATATAAAATTAAAACAAATAAGACTAGCCCATAAGTCAGGACAAAAGAATTGGCACTCAAATTTTTTATAGGAGAAGGAGTAGTTAGTGTGTGCCTATCATAGCCAATGTAATGCAGTGGCTGAGCTACATTACTGGAACATGTTTAGGGGGCACTCTTTCACCATTTATTTAAATCTTCTTTTCAGCTCTCGCTACCTTTTTGTGGGCATTGCTCAATGTAAATATGTGCCATACCAAAATACCAACTAAAAAATATCAACTAATTGGTGTTTATAAACATAAACCAAATCATTGATGCCAAAACACAAAAACCGTTTCACAGAACTTTATTTAAAGATTCATAAATGAGAACCCTTATATGAGACTTATTAACTAAATGCTATTTTTCACTCCAAAGGCTGGGATGTAGATGAAGCGAGTAAAGACGGGATCAATCCGGAGGTTCTCATCTCTCTGACGGTCCCCAAAAAGTGTGCCACAAGTTTCTCCGGGAAGCACTTTCTAGCAGGACGTTTTCTTCCATATGACATGCAGAAAAAATATGAACTCAATCTGCCTGAATTTCCAGGCACAGACTGTTTTATAGAACTGTAATACTGGCACAACAAAAAACATATTTTGGATATGTATGAATTATATATACACATTCACATTTTGTACTTTATAGGTTATTACTGTGGTAAAATGTCTAGAAGTTTGTACACAAAGACTGTCGTGGTGGCCGGTATGATGTATGTGGGTATGTGCTTAAGTGAAAGTACGTAGCTTAAATTATTTTTTTTGCTTTGCTTGAAAATGAAGATTCTATTCTGTATTTTTATTTATTTTTTGCTCATATATTTATGCAATTTCACATGCTAGAAAATATTCCGACTGTTATGACAATTGGTCAAAGCTTTTTCCCTTCATTAAATTTTATGGTTAAAAAAAACCCTTCAATATTCTTTAGTATTAGAGTTAGTATTAGACAGTAAAACTGGCAAATGCATTAAATTATGTTATGTACTACATACAATTAGTGTATTTCTGGAGCCATTTTTTAAATGTTTATTTATATTATATATTCATTTTTGTTAAATTTTTTTATTAGAAACTTTTTAAATAGCACATGTTGCCCAGAACACAGTGAATAGACAGTGAATAGATTGGTATATAGTTTCTTAGTTTGAATAGGTTATGTTTAACACCAGTTTAGATCTTGAATTCAAATAAATTCTCTTTGAACCTGTTAACTTCCCATGTGTTTTCATGTGCATCTTAGCCACAAGCCTCCGGAAGTTAAGATTAATGTCACTCCTAGCCACCACTGAACAGGGTAACAATTGCATGTTACAGTCATATAGCCAAAATTTTGGGGAAAAAGTAAAAGGTTTAGACCATAGAGTATATTATCTTTACTCAGGAGATTTACTCAATGTCAGGAAAATGGCGTGGGTGCAAGAATGACCATTTGTTCCCTAACAACAGTTCCAGTATAAATTACCCAGAAAGGAGAAACACACAGTTTGTGGCAAAGGTCATGTCAGGACATCCATATATTCCTCTTTTCAACAAATATCAAAAAGTGTTCCATTTTCTTTACATGCAATATTTTAAGTCTGTTTATATGAGTGTATGTCAACATCAAAAGTAACATCATAAAAATTCAGACAATAAAAAAGAACCCTCTGTAATCTCCAAACACCCAAAGAACATTTTGATGATTGAAGACTTGAAGTCATGTGCGCTCAATATGTCAACTAAGGAAAATCTGAAAATCTGTTTAGACTGAGGACAGAGGCTAAGAACATATTTTGGTCTGTACTTCAACAGGAAATTTGGCTGTTTGGTATTGAGCAGACTCTTTTCATTCACATCCAAATTACAGCCATTCCTTTATAGCCTCTTTTCCCCCCAGTAATTTTCAGTAATCAGTCCACACCATGTGGTTGATTTTGATTTACTGCTTTCATGACTTCAATCAATCCACAACTTCAAACAGACCTTAAAATATTTTTGTCTGAGGAAATTGTAAATGCACGAAAATCTCCTTGCCAACTATGATTTCAAGCAAATGTCAGTTTTCAAAACATTATTAATGTTTCTGATGAAGCATAAAATACAAGTCAGTAGCTCTTCACGTGCATATCAGGCTTCAGTTTACAATGTTTTCTGACCTGCATGAAACGGGACGCTGTTTCCTCATTGGCAGTGGAGAATCATGCGATTGGTGGTCATTAAGGTTAAATAAAACAGACATAAAAGGACCATCTGCTGTTGACTTACTGTTGAGGAGCATTTCAACAATGCAGAGTGGTTACTGTCAGTCAAAGGCCTTGACAGGGGAAGTCCACATGTCAGATTCATGAGAGATTTCTTACAGTCTGAACAGCTGAGTGCCATATAAAATAATAATTTTTTCTTGCCAGGACACTGACAAATTAGTGTAATTTACTGAGTCACTCTTGAGGATAAACGTTTAAGCATAAGATTAGTGTCACATCCGTGCTCAAGCGCCGACAGGGTAAATAAATTCATTAAATAAACCCATGCAAAGAAGTCACATGAACTAAACATGAAAAATTATTTTCAGACACTATTTTGGGTTTCACACATTTTTCACGTGATTTTCTCATAACTCATTTTCCACAGTTAACCTTTTCACTTTTTCTTTTCACATGTTAACCTTTCACATCATTTTCTCACAATTAATTTTCCTCAAATTCCTTTCTCACGTAATTTTTCCACCAAATTTTTTTAACATGTTAATTTTCTCACATTAATCATGTGATTTTCTCACAATAAATAGTAGTTCCTGTGATTTCATTTTTTAGATTTCCTCACATGATTCATTCTCCATGTTATTTTTGCAAATGAAGGGTACTGTTCATATGATGCCACTTGTGTTTATTTGAATTCAGATATGCAGCTTTAGGACATAATGGTGAAATGCACCTTTACACATTTTTAATGTGAACACATTTAATCAACATGTTAATAATCTATAATCACATATCAAATGTGTGTGATTTATACATAAGTGCAAATACAGTTCATGAATGGCAGTGAAATCAGAAATGGCAGTAATAATGCAGTAAGGTTTATTTATAGCATAAATATTTATTTGTCCAGCTAATATCTAATAATACCTATATGTAATCAACAGTGGATCCATATAATATGCAGAATAAAATCAGGACACCTCACATAACTCCTGGGAATGCATTTGGAAAAATGACACATGACATTCCTGCCCTAATAAACAAACAGCAAATTCAGTGAGGTACCCCATTCTGTTCTCTCCTCCAGTTATCTTTTTTTGTAACACAGGTTCAGATGTGCTCTGGCCAATAGCAGGCAGGAGGGGGCTGGATTGGACTGCTCAAGCCCAGTGCCTGTCTTTTAAAACTCTGTTCTCTGTGAAATGTGCAACAGTCATCAGACATATTTTGAAGGTCAGAGAAGAGATACCTGTGTAATTTTCCTGTCAAGTCACTCCGAAGACTTGAGAAAAACAACATTTTCTGGTTTGCAGTGATTTGTGCCGGACAGGCTGCTGAACACAAGATTGGCACCATGAGGAAGTGGATGTGGGTGGCACTGGTACTGTGCACCCTCTTTGCTTTGGCCCTGGCACAAGGTACGTACGTCAGTGAAACTTTAATTTGAGTTAATTACCAATTTGAGGATTGGATGATCACGTATGCTTTATCCTCTGATGCCTTAAGGTGCATTTACAGATGATTTTTAAGCATGATATTCTCAGGTCTCACACCTGAGAATATTATATGCATTAATATAATCTAATTCCACATTGATTAACTTTAATTGAAACACAATTTATTTTCCTCATAACAAAGCCATTACTAGTTTAAAGTTTAAAAAAAAATGTATGTACATGTACAGTGACATTGATTGTTAGAAAGGCATTATATAATAATAATAATGATAATAATAATAATAATAACAACAACAACAAGTATCATCATCATCATTATCATTATCATTATTATTATTATTATTATTATTATTATTATTAGAAACTCCCCACATAACCTCTCAAACCTTTAATTAAGAAATAATTACATTTAAATAAATAAAAAATTTGACATTTTGGAAAAGTCTGTGAGCATCCCAGGTAACCGAGTCTCCAACTTTCCTCTTGCCTGTCCGCTGTCACTCCTTTTCCATCGCTGCTACACCTCAGCCTCACCAAATTTATTACCTGCTTCCTAAAGCGAGGAGACAGCTGCCCGGTCTTGCTCTGCTAGTAGAATGGAAAATGGTGGACGACATTTTCACATGGCTTAAATCAGCTGGGTTTTAAATAACCAGATGTCAGTCAGTCTTTCATTAATGATCTGTTAGCCACTGTGCCTGTGCCAAGCTTGTCCATGCTGAGATGAGCCATTTTGTGCACTCCAAAGTAAATATTGCCAGTCGATCGTCTGCCTCATTTAAATGATTAATTCTCCAGATGCTCACCTTACATTTGAGTTTAGCTGCCCAGATTCCCCTGAGGACGACATGTGTCTTAGGCACTTTGATGTAGGAGAAGAAGTGAAGAGAAGGGGGAAAAAGTGAAATCAGTGTAAATTTATGACAGGTTAAGTGTTGCGATTTCATCTCTGATACAGAGCCAGTGCCATGCGAGTGAACATCTGAAATGTTCTTCAGCAGTAATTCAGTATGCATGTATACCACTGATGGATGAGAAAACCAGAAGGAGCTACCACTTTCATGTGTATTATTGTATAAAAAAAAAAAAACAAAAAAACAAGATAATGATTGATACTGTCTTAATCTGATTTTCTTGATTCTTGCAATTTTGCATTCAAATCAGTCTGGAGCCCAGTAGCTGGCCACACTTCCTGTCTGAAAGGGAAATACTCCTGATTTTGAACAAAAAAACAGAAAAGAAATAAAAAATTTTTAAAAAAAAAAAAAAAAAGAAGGGAAAAAAAAAAAAAAAAAAAAGGTCAAAAGCTTAGTTTATCCAGGATCTTACATAACACACTGGCTGAAATGGTTTTTACCTTTCCTTCTTGTAAGCGTCTGGAATATTTTAACAACTTCCAGACCTGTAGAAAAGGACTGCCAGGTTAATTTTTGGCAGAGATATTTTTCTAATCTTCAGAGCTAAAGAATGCATTGTTTTTCATTAGTGCCTGGCTAATAAAATGCTCCAAAATACTTTTAAAGTAGCATGAATAATATTCATGAAAATATTTTTTTGTAATTGCTTGCAACTAAGCATACTGTAGACTTTTGTGGTGACGTGAGAAATCTGGAAGGACATTGTATTATTAACTTGGTGCAATTAAACTTGGAAAATGCTATAAACATCAAAAGAACACTTAACTGAATTCAAACTGACTCTCTTGGGTGAGCACTGCTTCCCAGAATATATGTAGCTTCTCTGTTATGAGGGATCAGCATGTGGAGCTATGTTAGGAGGATACAGATGTCCCATTCAAAGATGCTTGCATACTTTTGGCTGTAACTAACCTATTGTTTCCACTGCAACATAAATTTCTGCACACTAAATTCCTCAACACACACCCACACTGAAAGAGCAGTGTCCTTTTACATGGTAAATAAGTTATTAATGGAGAAATGGAGGATCTTGAGTGAATTATTGAATGTCATTTCTGGCTCTTCTTTTGGGCTGAATATGTTGACAGATTTCAGGTTCTCAGGTTATATTAATGCAAATAATACGAAGAGCAATGCTAAAAAAATAGCTTAAACTATACAGCAGATAAAAAAAACAAGCAAGCCGGCTCTGTAACTACAAGGTGTTTTAAAGAATAGCCTAATAGACTCTGTCGCACTTTTGAAACAGTAACTTCTGCAAGACTTCACTTGCGCGCAGATAAAGGATTTTCTAAGACTCCAAAGATATGAAAAAACGTGGTAAGGGCACTGCAGAGTGTCTGCTTACTGATAACCTGTGAGGAACATACTCATTCTGAACTGAGTGTAATCACAGAAAATGACTTTAGGGAGTGCATCACACCAGCAGAGCTTACACAGAAACTGACACGTCTCCTGTAGATAAGCACTTCAGCGTATGTGCTGAGAATAGAGCCAGTAACGATGAGCTGTCACGGCATCACTCTATTTGTAGTGGGGGGAAGTACAGCTTGGCTAGACAGGTTGTTGCTGAAAGAATGGCCTGTCTGCATAGATCTTCTCATTACATCCCACCATAAAATAATTGTTCAGCTTATGTAGCCTATGTTCATATAAACAGATTTGGCCTTAATGACTGCTAATGTCAGTCTATAAACGACTCATTTTGGGACCTCATTTGACCCATTCCTTGCCTACTCTATCTCTATTCCAGGAAAAAAAACCTGCCTTTTAAATTTCTCCAACTTGGTTACAAATTTCTAGTTCCTTTTCCAGACTTTGCAGAGTAACTCTGCAGATGTAGGAGTAGCTTCTTAGTGGCCAAATTCATTTGGATGTGTAAGGCAAACACTAGTTCTACCTCAAAACTTTAACCTGAGATATCTCATCACATCTGCATTGCTTTTGGGAACGGAAGCCATGAAGTATGGCGCATGCGTCAGATCCAGTTGCTTTTCCATATGTGTGCATATGCTCCTGGGTCATTTTCTAAGCTCTAGTAGAGAGCCCACAGTCTAGAGAGTTGAACACACCCCTTCTGTTGACCATCATGGAATCAGTTATCTGGGGCTCATATATATCTGGCTGTAGATCATCCAGATGGACAACTTTGGATCTCAAGGTAATAGAAATAGGGCAGGACTCTGATGGTCCCAAGACAAAGAAACGTATGAAGCCAGACACCCAAGAGACAGATTTGAAATTCGAAGCTCAGTTATCTTCTATAGAGCTCTTTTTGACACTGAACCTTCTTCTTGCATTCACAGACACTAATGCAATTGTAGGAATGTGCTGTGAAGCGTTGGTTTTAATACGGAACTGCAAGCAACAATGTGTATTTGAGAATGAATGCACAAGAATGTAGGGCTGAATGTGGCTGGACTGGTAATATCATTTTCTCTATTATTGCCTGCAGGTTCTAGCTGGAACAGTTCACAGCTACGAAAGTTGAGCCATAGGAACAGGAACACAAAGCTGGCCTACAACAGCATCTTCGAACCTCAGACCACAGGTCTTTATTACTAAACGAATATATTTGTTTTGTGGTTATTTCCCCTATGTTGCGAATATGCTGCCATGATGATGAACTGGAGCTAATAAGTGTGCACCAGGGGATTTGGTGGCCAGCACATAAAAATATATTAAAGCATGAGGTGTGATTTCCTGTAACACCAGTGCTTCTTGAATGTGAGATCATATAATGCAAGCACAGGGCAATGACATGCAGGCTGTTAAGAGCTTTAATTTAAAAAACAGGAGCAAATGGTTTGACCGAAAAATATAAAAGTCCTCACAGTTTCCTTAGGGTGAACCTGAAATAAAAATATCTTGATGAGAATAAGATATATATTAAGCAAAACGGACACTCGAAGCTGATGATTATTTTTGCTTTTTGTTATTGCAATTGATACACCACTTTGTTCGTAGCTAAAGTTGGATATGTTAATTTTTATTTCACGTTGAAATACAGGAGTGACAGAGTGGACATCCTGGTTCAACATTGACCATCCTGGTGGTAATGGGGACTATGAGAGGCTAGAGGCTATTAGATTTTACTACAGAGAGAGAGTGTGTGCACGACCTGTCGCCATGGAGGTTCGTACCACTGACTGGGTACCTGCTTCAGACACTGGTGAGGTGGTACATTCCAGTCTGGAGAAGGGCTTTTGGTGCATTAATAAAGAACAGCCATATGGACGCATCTGTTCCAACTACCATGTGAGATTCCAGTGTCCACCAGGTACTATTAGTCAAGCAACAGGTCATGGTAGATTACCCATGCTATGAACTGCATAGTGAAAAAAGAGATGGATCAGTACATGTTTATTTTGGAAATGATACAGTATATTGGATTGAACTGTCTGCTATTCTTTCACTTCTTCAGTTCAAACATATTGGACAAACTGGAGTGAGTGGGGTCCTTGTTCAACCACTGCCTGTAATGATGTGGGCATCCAAGTGCGTCAACGGAAATGCATGAGCACACAACCTCTGCCCAAGTTAGTCATGCCAGCCTGCCCAGGCCCTCATGCTGAGCGGACAGAGTGCTCTACTCCACCGTGTCAAGGTAACTGGTGAATGAATTTAAATGAGAATATGCTGCTGCATTGCCAGCTCACAGCTCCAGGTCCAGTTTAGCTTGGGGCTACTGTCTGTATGGAGTTTTACATGTTATCTCTGTGGGATTTTATGGTTTCCTTTCACCTCACAAAACATACCAGTAGGCTGACTAAGTAACCGTAATTGCCCATAGGTGTGAATGAGTATGGGAATTTGTTTGTGCATGGTGTCCTGTGAATGACTGATGACCCACTAAAGGTATGTCCCCACCTTACACCCAATCTAAAATACCCCCCCGTAAAATCCGTCTCCTGTCCAATTAAGAGTCACTAACTAATCATTAGCATCTGTGAGCTCATGTATGAAGGAGAGGGCAGTTAGCACGTTCTTCTGAGTGTCGTCAGCTGCCCTGTGATAAGCAACATGTTGGCTAGCTTCATATGTCTTCGAGGAAGCATGGCCTCCCTGGTTGGTTGTGATCGTGTGCACTAGCCCAAGCTGACTGGTAGGTGGTAATTGGTAAAAACCAAATGGTGAGATAAAGAAAAGAAAAACAAACAAACAGACAAAGAAACAAACAAACATAAAACACATTCAATAGAATTTGGTGCATATCAGAATCCTCAGTCATTTTTCTAACAAAACCAGCATTTTATTTAGCATTAAATAGAATTATTCAAATCATCAACTATTTGAAATGCTTGCTTCATCCTTGACTTCTGATGGAATAATTACAGCTTAACATTTTAGCATTCATTTCATTTGTTTATCAAGTCAATATATCAAGAGGCTTTCTGCATGCCGATTATCCAGTTTGGCTGATTTTATCCCAAAAGATCAAACCAGTCATTTCAATGCAACACTCATCTCTTCTCCAATCAGCCAAGTGGAATCAGTGGGGGACGTGGAGCACTTGCTCAGTGACCTGTGGGAAGGGTCGAAGAACAAGACGGAGAACTTGCAGCAGATCATCTGACACGGTCCGCTGCAGAGGACGACCAGTGGAAGTCCAGAAGTGTGGAAATACTCAATGTCCAAGTGCGGTATATCCTATGGCCTATCTTTCACATCACAGTCTTAAAAAATAAATGCAAAGTTAGAATAAACTGTGATTTATATGTGTGCAAACTGTAGTGTTGTGTCAACTTGTGTGCCCTGAGGGACACCCAAATGAGGAGTGCAGCCACTGCATTTGTGAGGGACAGACACTACAAGGGGAAGTCCTGAGTGTGACTGGAGTTCCAGTGTCTGGAGCCAGTGTGGCTGTGGCAGAGCAGCCAAAGGTTATCCGTGCCCAGACAGATGATAAGGGTTTGCTCATGATACATGACATGTGCTCAGGCCCTGAGACTCAACTACTCATCAGCAAGGAAAAGTTTGCTTCGGCAACTGTCCCTATTTTCAGAAATAGCAGTGAAAACCTCTGGATTCGAGCTTTCCTCAAGTCCTCAGGTAAGCCCTATGCAACAGAGACTTGTGACCATATATTTTGATGGGGCAGGATGACATTCATAACACACAGCCTAATAGAAAATTAAGTAGAGAGGCTTAAAAGCAACCATGTTCAGAGTCAACAACATACAGTCATTCAGCAAAGAGTCTGACAGCTTCTTCTGAGCGGTTTTAGGCATACCTTTGTTCAAATAGCAGGTGTGTTTGCCAAAGAGCTAATATAATTAACCAATGTTGCCAGGTTTCAGTAAAATTTCCAGCTAAGTTGCATAAAAAAATATATATCTAAAAACTAAAACTAGCCCAAATAAATTGAGCATTAGAAAAGGGAAACATTTGTCTTGTTTTCCAAAGCATTTGCATGGGAATAAGGTCATTGTGATGCACATGCTTTTCTGGTGTACAAACATTATACAGTCTATAATCCCCTTTTTGTTCTTCTGAACCTTGCAAGATATGCACTTCACGTTGCTGTGGTAGAGGTGTTTGTGGAAATGTATTAGATTTAATTCTGATTATTTGCTATAAAAATAGATCATGGAAGCTGCAGTGTATTTTTCAACTAGCCCAATTTGGCGAGTCTGTCATTAACTGCCCTGACCACTGCTCCTTCCTTGAACATGGCAGCATGATTCCTAAACCTGTGTGCCTCTATTGATTAACATTAACAGATTACTATTAACAGATTAACAATTGCTAAAATGCTGATGTAAATGGTGCCCTTATGGACAAGCCACCACTGCCTGGCTAGTCTAAATTAACTGTCACCTGGACAGAGGAACCGTGCTTAACCGTGGAGAAAACCAGTAACAGAAACAAAGTAAATAAATGTATATAAAAATAAATAAATTAATGTTCCAACAATATTCAATTTGTGCTTCTCAACTGCGCTAATTTTATTACATCTTCTATTACAGTTTTTTCCCCCTAATGTTTTTCCCTAAATTTTCATATAGAGAAGCCATACATTCTCAAACATCCTGAAGATAAAGTACGATATGAAGGACAACGTGTGACTCTTTGCTGCAAAGCAACAGGAACCCCCATACCTGATAAATATTACTGGTAGGAATATGGGTAATTTTATCTATAATCTTAATATAATTTGTTTTGGATTTAATGGCATATTTAATAACTTGTTTGCCCTCCAGGTATCACAATGGAACTTTGCTGGACCAAAAAATATATAAGTACGATGGAGACTTGGTATTGCGTGATCTGAAACCAGAACAGACTGGGATGTACTATTGCAAAGCCAATAGTCTAACAGGAACCATTAAGTCCACTCCTGCATTCCTGACTGTTTTTGGTAAGTGCATAATCAATTCATCTGCCAGAATTAATTTATCAGTATGAAGAGTATGAAGATCTTTACAATATTTGTGCACAAAGGAAGAACATACCATGAATAGTAATGTTCCCAAAGACTAGCAAATGTTTGTGTTGATACTGATCCATCCTCTCTATGCATATAACTGATGGTAAAGGAATGGCCATGTCTAAATCTGAAATTTAAAATGAAATTTAAGACATCTCATCAGACTATTATGCATTTCCATCTCCATTCACATAACTATACTTTGCACAAATTCCCTTGATGCTTGTTAGCCAAAGTATAGATTTACAGAAAGTCCTGCTGCATGGTGTGCTAAAATAATTAGACACCACTTTTTTCCACTTCTGAACTTACACCCTGTCTTTGACTGACTGCAACAGTGAAAAATATTACTGTCTTATAACACTGTCTTATGGAGCCCCTGAAATCTGTAAGCATGATGAAAACAATTGAATTTTTTTTTAAAGTTGTTTTAAGTGATTGGAGCACTAGAATGCAGTTTTCAATCAAGTTAATTTCCACAAAACTTCCACATATGGGTAGCTTTTATAATAATGCTATAATCAAATCTCACCATTTTAATGTCAATTATTTGGAGTCACTAGACTATTAAGTCTTTCCTGAGATGCCAAAGCAATTTGTGAATATTTGGGCAAATATTTTCCCACAAAACATCTAGATATTCATTAAACTGATTATTACTGTAAGCGCTCGATTTAATCAATATTTAATTTTGACATAATTATGGTAGTTGGGCAAATTAAACAGAAAAAATGAGAAATAAATAGAAGAAAAAACACAAAAACATTCACCAAGACACTTAACATTATTTATTAGAATTGATTTGTCAACCTGCTTTTATGAATAAGCAGCTACAATTGTAGTTCAGTGTTCCTTAATATTGGCAACGAATATAATTTGCATGGCCATTTTTGAAAATGGTGGATATGTTCAGTAACAACATACAGTGGTGTGAAAAAGTGTTTGCCCCCTTCCTCATTTCCTGTTCCTTTGCATGTTTGTCACACTTAAGTGTTTCGGAACATCAAACCAATTTAAACAATAGTCAAGGACAACACAAGTAAACACAAAATGCAATTTGTAAATGAAGGTGTTTATTATTAAAGGTGAAAAAAAATCCAAACCATCATGGCCCTGTGTGAAAAAGTGATTGCCCCCTAAAACTAATAACTGGTTGTGCCACACTTAGCAGCAACAACTGCAACCAAGCGTTTGCGATAACATGCAATGAGGCTTTTACAGCGTCCTGGAGGAATTTTGGCCCACTCATCTTTGCAGAATTGTCTTAATTCAGTTACATTAGAGGGTTTTCGAGCATGAACGGCCTTTTTAAGGTCATACCACAACATCTCAATAGGATTCAGGTCAGGACTTTGGCTAGGCCACTCCAAAGTCTTCATTTTGTTTTTCTTCAGCCATTCGGTGGTGGACTTGCTGGTATGTTTAGGATCATTGTCCTGCTGCAGAACCCAAGTTCGTTTCAGCTTGAGTACACGAACAGATGGTCGGACATTCTTCTTCAGGATCTCTTGGTAGACAGCAGAATTCATAGTTCCTTTTATCACGGCAAGTCTTCCAGGTCCTGAAGCAGCAAAAGCAGCCCCCAGACCATCACACTACCACCACCATATTTTACTGTTGGTATAATGTTCTTTTATGAAATGCAGTGTTCCTTCTACGCCAAATATACTTGGACACACACCTTCCAAAGAATTCCACTTTTGTCTCATCGGTCCATAGAATGTTGTCCCAAAAGTCTTGGGGATCATCAAGATGTGTTGTGGAGAAATTGAGACGAGCTTTGATGTTCTTTTTGCTCAGCAGTGGTTTTTCCTCTTGGAACTCTGCCATGCAGGCCATTTTTGCCCAGTCTTTTCCTGATGGTGGAGGCATGAACGCTGACCTTAACTGAGGCAAGTGAGGCCTGCAGTTCTTTGGACGTTGTTGTGGGGTCTTTTGTGACCTCTTGGATGAGTCGCGCTGCGCTCTTGGGGTAATTTTTGGGCGGCCGGCCACTCCTGGGAAGGTTCACCACTGTTCCATGTCTTCGCCATTTGTGGATAATGGCTCTCACTGTGGTTCGCTGGATTCCCAAAGCTTTGGAAATGGCTTTATAACCCTTTGCAGACTGATAGATCTCAATTACTTTCTTTCTCAATTGTTCCTGAATTTCTTTGGGTCTCGGCATGATGTGTAGCTTTTAAGGATCTTCTGGTGGACCTTACTGTGTCAAGCAGCTCCTATTTAAGTGATGCCTTGATTGTGAACAGGTGTGGCAATAATCAGGCCTGGGTGTGGCTAGAGAAATTGAACTCAGGTGTGGACAACCACAGTTATAGTATGTTTTAACAAGGGGGGCAATCACTTTTTCACACAGGCCATGATGGTTTGGATTTTTTTCACCTTTAATAATAAACACCTTCATTTACAAATTGCATTTTGTGTTTACTTGTGTTGTCCTTGACTATTGTTTAAATTGGTTTGATGTTCAGAAACACTTAAGTGTGACAAACATGCAAAGGAACAGGAAATGAGGGAGAAGGGGCAAACACTTTTTCACACCACTGTAGCTGTTGTTAACAAAACTAACCAATCACTGATGTCTGTTAGCTCATCTATGTGAAAAAGAACAATTAAACTATTGGTACTATTCATATTGCTGTTGTACAGTTACAATTGTTTTTTGTATCGCATTTTCTCAACTAGTTCTTAATAATGAACATTATGGCTCACCTTTCTAACATATTGTTACATTTATATCATTTGGTTTATTTGCATCACCACTTGAAATGGGTATTCAGGGTGGCTAAATAATGCTACTTAACACATACAGTATCTCACACAAGTGAGTACACCCCTCATATTATTGTAAATATTTGATTATAACTTTTCATGTAAACAACACTGAAGAAATGACACTTTGCCACCAATTTAAAGTAGTGAGTGTACAGCTTGTGTAACAGTGTAAATTTTCTGTCCCCTCAAAATAACTCAACACACAGCCATTAATGTCTAAACTGCTGGCAACAAAAGTGAGTACACCCCTAACTGAAAATGTCCAAATTGGGCCCAAAGTGTCAATATTTTGTGTGGCCACCATTATTTTCCAGCACTGCCTTAACCCTCTTGGACATGTAGTTCACCAGAGCTTCCCAGTCCTCTTCCATTCCTCCATGACCATCACCTTCACCCTTAGCTTCTTTAGTGTTTTTGGGGTCGTTATCATGCTGGAATACTGCCCTGCGACCTAGTCTCCGAAGGGAGGGGATCGTGCTCTGTTTCAGTATGTCACAGTACATGTTGGCCTTAATGGTTCCCTCAATGAACTGTAGCGCCCCAGTGCTGGGAGCACTCATTCAGCCCCAGATCATGACACTCCCACTACCATGCTTGACTGTGGACCTGACACACTTGTCTTTGTACTTCTCACCTGGTTGCCGTCACACACACTTGACACCATCTGAACCAAATAAGTTTATCTTGGTCTCATCAGACCATAGGACATGGTTCCAGGAATCCAGATCCTTAGTCTGCTTGTCTTCAGCAAACTGTTTGCAGACTTTCTTGTGCATCATCTTTAGAAGAGGCTTCCTTCTGGGAAGAAAGCCATGCAGACCAATTTGATGCAGTGTGCAGCGTATGGTTTGAGCACTGACAGGCTGATCCCCACCCCTTCAACCTCTACAGCAATGCTGGCAGCACTCATATGTCTATTTCCCCAAAATAACCTCTGGATATGACTCTGACTATGCGCACTCAATTTCTTTGGTTGACCACGGCAAGGCCTGTTCTGAGTGGAACCTGTCCTGTTAAACTGCTGTATGGTCTTGGTCACCGTACTGCACCTCAGTGTCAGGGTCTTGACAATGTTCTTATAGCCTGGGCCATCTTTATGTAGAGCAACAATTCTTTTTTTCGGATCCTCAGAGAGTTCTTTGCCATGAGGTGCCATGTTGAACTTCCATTGACCAGTATGAGGGAGTGTGAGAGCAATGACACTAAATTTAACACACCTGCTCCCCATTCACACCTGAGACCTTGTAACACTAATAAGTCACATGACACCGGGGAGGGAAAATGGCTAATTGGGCCCAATTTGGACATGTTCATTTAGGGGTGTACTCACTTTTGTTGCCAGCGGTTTAGACATTAATGGCTGATGAGTTATTTTGAGGGGACAGCAAATTTACACTGTTATACAAGCTGTAAACTCACTACTTTACATTGTAGCAAAGTGTAATTTCTTCAGTGTTGTCACATGAAAAGATATAATCAAATATTTACAAAAATGTGAGGGGTGTACTCACTTTTGTGAGATACTGTATTCATGGTTTTATTCATAATTCCACTTTATATATTTTGGCCTAATGAGTAATTAAAAAACATGCATTGAAGTTAATTTTGCCACATTTTCTAGTTGCATTTAGTCTCACATTGTGAAACAATGTTTCTTTATATTATTTTTTGTTCTTAATTTTCCTGTAATGTTGTGCCTACATGTAATAACGTGCATGTGTTTAGCTAAATAAGATACTTTTATGTACTTTCATAATTTACAGCCAAAGGAACCCCAGCATGTAATGCTACACCTGAAAGTCACCTGATTAAACTGCCTTTAGACTGCAAACAGTCAGCCACAAAATCCAAGTGGTTTAATGCTGGTCGTTGTACTAACAACAAATGTCCTGGGTCACTGGACTTTGACCTACGATGCAAAGATTCATCTAGTTTCTGCTGTGGGGTGAAGCAAATGGAAACAAAGGAGATCAATTGTGGCAGCTACATTCTTCCAATAAAGGTTGTGACTGAATGCGGTTGTCAAAAATGTGTCCAACCCAAAATTCTGGTACGGGGGAGAGTGGTTGCTGCAGACAATAACGAGCCCTTACGATTTGGACACATTTTCATGGGAAAAGAACGAATAGGAATCACAGGTTATCAGGGTGGGTTCACAATTCATGTGCCCTCTGACACCCAACGTCTGGTAGTGAACTTTGTGGACCCATCACAAAAGTTCTTAGATACTCTCAAAGTGTTTGTTTTTGATAAGAAGGGTGGTTCAGTTTACCATGATGTAAAAGTAATGCGAAAGCAGGAACCAATTGACATCAATGCTGCAGAGAGGAACACTATTTATCTGGGTGAAATAAAAGGGGAGGAGCCCATTGGTCAGCTGGTCATACCTCCCAACTCCTTCCACAAAGACACTGGGGAAATGTACGAAGGCACGGTTAAAGCAAGTGTCACTTTCTTTGATCCACGCAACGTCACAACAGCTGCGGCTATGCCAGGAGACTTGAACTTTGTGGGTGATGAAGGTGATATTCTTCCTTTGAGGACATATGGAATGTTTTCTCTTGATTTCAGAGATGAAACAAATCAGGAGATCCTTGGAGCTGGTGAAGTCCAGGTGCTCCTTGATACAGAACATGTCAAAATGCCAGAGCATATACCTACTATGAAACTGTGGTCTCTCAATCCAGTCACAGGTATTTGGGAGGAAGAGAGTAATTTTCAACCTACTCAGGTTACCAATGATGGAAATGGGAGGAAAAAAAGAGAGGAGCGCACTTTCCTGATAGGGAACATGGAAATAAGAGAGCGCAGACTGTTCAACTTGGATGTACCTGAAAATCGCCGCTGCTATGTCAAGGTTCGGGCATACATGAGTGACAAATTCTTGCCTACAGAGCAACTTGAAGGTGTGGTGATAAATCTTATAAACCTGGAGCCCAGGCCTGGATACTCATCGAATCCTAGAGCTTGGGGACGTTTTGACAGTGTGATAACAGGACCAAATGGAGCTTGTCTCCCAGCCTTCTGTGATGCCCAGAGATCTGATGCATACACAGCCTATGTGACAGCCACAATGGGAGGTGAAGAACTTGAAGCAGCCCAATCTACACCAAAAATGAATCCTAACATCATTGGCGTATTACAACCATACTTAGACAAGTTAGATTATCAACGATCAGATCATGATGATCCAGCACTCAAAAAAACTGCCTTTAGAATAAATTTAGCCAAGCCAAATCCAAATAATCTGGATGAAACCAATGGACCAATATATCCTTATCAAAGTCTAATCTCATGTGAAAATGCACCGATTGATGCAAATCATTTCCGTTTCTTCCGTGTGGAGAAAGACAAATATGAGTACAATGTGGTACCTTTTCAGGAGAATGATCTCACAACTTGGACTGGGGACTACCTTTCATGGTGGCCAAACCCACAGGAGTTCAGGGCTTGCTATATCAAAGTTAAGATCCATGGGGAAACAGAAGTTATGGTAAGGTCAAAGAACTTTGGTGGTACCCATTTTCAGACCAGGGGTCAGTTGTATGGAATTAGGGACATACGCAGCACTCGTGACTTGAAACATCCTAACACCTCTGCTGCTTGCTTGGAGTTCAAATGCAGCGGAATGCTTTATGACCAAGACACTGTTGACCGGTCTCTAATTACCATCCTTCCACAAGGCAACTGTCGTAGAATAGGCATCAACAGTCTTCTGCAAGAGTACCTTACAAAGCACCCACCTCTTCTACAGAACAACGAGTCGCATGCATTTACCATGTTAGCTCCTGTGGACCCACTGGGCCATAACTATGGAATATACACTGTCACAGACCAGAACCCACGCATTGCCAAAGAGATTGCCATAGGACGCTGCTTTGATGGTACCTCAGATGGTTTCTCAAGGGAGATGAAATCAGATTCCGGAGTGGGTCTAACTTTCAGCTGCCCGAAAAGAACTGTAAACCGTGAGAGCCTGTTCCAGCGCTTGCAAACAAATCCTAGTCAAACCTTGGCACAAATGGCTCGGGACATGAGGGAATCACAGGGAACACAGGTCAGAAGAGGGTCAGCACAGGTGGTGGCATATCCTTCTGACCAAGAGGGCAGGATCCAGAGCCGCAGAGTTAGCAACAGCAGCAGGAGAAGAACTGCTATACGGACTCAACAAAGGCAGTAGATCTGCCTAAATGTAAGTATACTACATTTTGTTTATTTATGAAAATTTTAATTTGCCACTAAATGGGAATTAACTTATTTTCCCTCTCATCTGTGTAAAGGATGTTGGGAAGATGTTGGCTGAAGACACTCACAGAAATGATGTAAATGACAAACTTGGTCAGTCTGGACATTAGATACACAGTGTTTTCTGAGCCAAGTTCCATTATTTTGTTATAAATTCACTCTGGACATGTTCTCTCCAGTTTTCTGAAGGGAACCGTCATTTACATGCTTCCTTGTTCCCCCATAATTACTTGATATAATAAGAAATGTCTTTAATGTTCAAGATGGACACTTTTATTTATTAGAGTTATCAAAAATGATCAATGCAAGTGTATTGTTTCAGCCTTTTTGGATCTTACATTTATACCATTTAGGTTTAAGATTAATAACTTCATAGTGAACTTAGATGTACATAAAGAAGTTTCCTGTTATTCTGTTAAAGGTACTCATTGTAGGAGTGATGCATGTGGTTTAGTGGACTAGATCCTAGAAGTAGAAACAATGCTAGTCTGGCTCCCCCTTTTTCCAAATTAGCACAATAATAGCCCAAATGTAACTCAATCTTACTTCAGTTTGACCAAAGTATAACTAAACTAAGCCAAAGAAAGCAAAACGTGCCAGCAGTCTAAACAGAACCTGTGTTGATACTTTGGACAGAATAACTGAATAATACAATAGCCCTTGGTTTGAAATTAAGACATTTCCATTTTTAAAGGCTCCAAACTACCTCCGGAATTTTTTCAACAAAATTTGAGTTAAAGCAATAAAGGTATTGTTTAAAATTCTACATAGCTTTAATAATAAGAGTAGAGTGTAGCATGGTAAATCCAATAGTTTGTACATAGGTTATAGTATATTATTCCTTATGGGTGTCTGTTTGTCTCTTGACGTGCAATAATTCTGACAATTACTTGAGAGTCCTAACCAAATAAAAATCTATTATGTTCATTAGGACTGTTAAAATTTGGGCTAATCCCTATGTACGTTTAAGTCTGTTTCACAAACTATGTATAGTCAGCTTATTATCTATTTTTAAGGAATCTTAGCATCCTACAAGACCTAAGCAACTTTTCTTAAGAGAGTTCATTTGATGGACATTTTGGAATATTTCAGCTTTACTGAATTATAGACTCTTCACAGTTTATAGTGGAAATAAACACATTTTACCTGAAGTGATAATCTCACGACATGTATTTACATTACATACACTTTATTTCACCTTATGAACAATTACTGAAGAATCTGAATAATCTGGATGGTATATAAATAGAGGTATTTTCATCTGAAGTAGACTACACCACGATATACGATTGCAATTCCTGACCATTACTGTTATAGTGAAAATAAAGAAAATAGTTTGAAATATTCAGCAGGACAACAAAAAAAGGGGTTATGCATATGATGAGATTATCATATACCTTTTCTTTTCAGCACTAATTAAAAATAATGCTACAATTTTCTAGCTATTCATAACATTCTATTCATGGCTTAAAATACTATATGTACAAAAACATAATATGTTTTTTAGTAGTTTTTTTTGTATATGTGTTAGTGAGGGGGTGGGCTCCAACTTTGAAAATCCTCCCGCACTTCTGATACCAAAACCCTTGATAGCATTTATTTCCCAGAGACAGTTTAACAATTATAGCATGCTAATTGGATATTTTACTTGCAAGTCACATAGCACTTAATGAGGTGAGCATGGTTTGTGTTTACACAGAGCCTGTCACAATCCCAAGAGTCCCAAAAAACAATAACAAATCAGATTTGAAAAAAGCAGAGAAAGGATGGTTCACATTGTACATCAAATGCAATTCAGGCAAGACCATCTAGAATGCAATTAATACCTGGTAGTATTAGATTATTTCTATAATTATGTATAATAGAAATTTTGATCCTGGCACCCTGTCCAGGGTGTACCCCGCCTTGTGCTCGATGCTTCCTGGGATAGGCTCCAGGTTCCCCGTGACCCTGAAGAAGGAGTAAGTGGTAGAAGATGGATGAATGGATGGATGGAGAAACTTTGATTCCAAGCATATTAGATATGTGTGGCACCCTGGGAAAACCCTCCACAGGGTCAAATTTGTAAAAAAAAAAAAAAAAAAAAAAAATCTGCTGTATATAGTTCTAAAATCTACAGAACATTTTCCTGAAAATATTAAATTTTAACTCCACTGAAAGACTGTAAATTTTCTTTACATTTATAAACTAAGCTAATTATGGAAAAACAAAATTTCTGCCAAATTGTAAAGAATTATAAATTTACATTGGGATCACTATGGTTATCAGCATTTAAGATACAGACTCTGTCAATCATTTATCTCTGAATGTCCATCCTCAAGCTTGTACTTTGCAAACCTCTTGCCCAGCTAGCTAACCCTTCTTGCTCCAATGGATATTTGAGGGACTTTCATTCCTCATTATATAATTATCAATAATTTGTCATCTGGGCCTAAGGTGCCTGGTACTGAGCCTAACATAGAATTAATCAATTGTGAATGTAAGCAATACTAAAATAAAGGGAGATATCTTAAAATTTTTTGTTATACATTAAATCTTCACTTTCCATCATGACCCTGAGAGTGCAGGGACAACTGAGCAAAACTGCCAAAAAAATTTATTAAGTTTCATGGCCTATAAATGGCAGAAAAGTCAGTCTTACTGTCGGCAGAGTCCAGAGTGTTGACAGGCTGAGCTGTTAATGTTTCCCACTTGCCCAAATATAATCATGGACATTGTGAATTAAATGGAAAATATTCAATACATTTGTACATTTGTGCAGATTTTAACAAAAGTGGCCAGTGCTCATTTTTTAAGTTTAAAATTTACGTCATATGTTTTTCCATTAACCAGAGATCATTGAACAGCTAGGGGATTCAGAAAATTTCTTGTCCTAAATGGAATGTAAATGTGTCACCAAAAAGCAAGCTTTAACCAATATCTTAAGCAATATATAAAAGCTAATGGTAACAGTAGAGATTGTTTTGTAATGACCTGGCTAATCTGAATCCTGTAACATTCTCCACTATATGCATTACATTTACAGTCTATTGGAATATTGATATAATAACCAATTACACTGATGCAACACAGAAATGGTAACTTGGCCTCATCATAACTTTCAAAATCCCCTGAGCCTTGAGTGCAAGCACATGTCCTTTCTCAAGTGTCTGGCTGGTTTCAGAGAGACTATAACTTATTCAGGAATATCCTTTAGCCAAATGTGCTTCGGGTAATTTCACCACTGCCTAGCATATAATGTAAGTTATATGGCTGCCACTTTAGTCTGGAAAGAAATCGCTGGTTGTAATAAAAGCATTTTATAAATCATTCTCTGGAATTTCATGTACATCTTTGTGTAACTTATATTGCATGGCACTCTCCATCTTTTGATCCCAGAATAATGTGTGTTTAGTGATTATTATGTCTGTTCACATTAACTGTAAATAAAGGTTTCTTGTGATCATATTTGCTTGTCATTCTTTCAGTTTTAATACAACTATAGTATTAAAATTGCATGCCAATTGAAGTAATTATACAAACCAAATCAATTACACTCAACATTACATATTTCGAATATATATTACAAAATGCCCAAACTATTTTAAGTAAAGAATAAAACATGACAGGGTGTGTTGTTATAGGGAAATAATCAACAACAGTGTGGTGTAATGTCACACAACATAAAGTGAGGGTGTATTATTCCTCTAATTTCACAGCAACTTCCCTCCTGAAGACTTTCCCATTACAGCTTTACCTCTGACATTTACAAAGTACCAGCACTGGACACTCCTTCCAAATATGATAAAGACTGTACATCTCCAAACAGAAAACTTAAATTATACACATTTTTAAATCAGTTTATGTGACTGTCTGTGATACAAGTCCCTGTGTAAGACATTTCTATAGAAATGATAACATATTAAAACATGTGTGTTAATATTAACCTAGAAAATTAACCCCTTCTGAACAATCAGAATCAAGAATTCAACAGTGCTATTGTTTGATGGATGTTAAAAAACTGGTAACAAGTGAAATGATTTATATGTAAGCATATTTTGCATATTTATTCAGACTTTCCCCACCATTAAATATTCTGCTGGACAAATATCACATATAAAATATGTATTTTAACAAAATTCCATAATACATACAAAGCATGACACGATAAAAGCTTTGCATTTTGTGGTGTATAGATGCTTTCTCCTTTTTCACTCTACATGAAATTAGTCCATTAATCATGTCTTAACCTTAAGGCTATGCGGTCAAATTTGACACAACATGTGAAAAATTGTTGTACTAAACAGCAGGGTAGCACTGAATCTGACTGAATCTGAATCTGACTTAGTAACCCAGACTTAGTAACCTAACTATAAAAAATTGCTTTGTAACTCTCTTATAGTCTTAATATTTTGCTGACTAAATACCACACTACTGGCTTACACTGAGTCACACGACTGTCCTGGAATTCACAAACATGAGATTTAGAGAGATCCAGAGTGGCTTAAATGTCTTTGACTCCTCTGTTTTATTGTTTAGTGCAAAGTTCACAAGTCACGGTGAGGTATTGAGATAATAATAATTTATTTAACTATACCATAGATAACAAAACAGCCTATGATCCCGATACAAAAACTAATCCTACCTATAAAACTAATACTCTCAGAAGTAACTACAGATGCGGCTCAGAGGAAATTAAAACATTCCTTTGTTCCTCAGATGGAAATTTGGTGGCTCTCACATTCAAGGGTTAAGCATAAAAGATTTAATCCTTTTCCATAAACATTGGAGAAACTTATATTACATTTCTGAAAAGTTTGAGATTTTTTCTTTATTCTTCTATTTGTCTTCTAATTATTGGCTATCCATGTAATTCACACATTACATAGATATTTCTGGGTTGCAAAGAGATCAAGAAAAAAGACCCATCTAGATCCATAGTTTTCAAAGTTGGGACTGTGAAGTACAGCCAGGAGTCCGCAGTTCTATTTTATTTATTTATTTATTTATTTTTGTTACATTTGTAAAGTTTGTACATTTGTAAAAATTATTTTAATATTTATTTGTTATAATATATTTATTGAGCTGTTATTGTTATTAGCCTATTTGACTTGTCGCTTAAATTGAACGAGTTTAGCACAAATGTCAACATCTCAGAAACAAGTAGCCTAAAAATAGTTAATAAACAATACTTTACTACATTTAATTACTTCACATGTCTAGAAAATGATCATGATTTTTAAAACCATAATAGAAGTCCTTGAATTTAAGTTTTGAAAACTTGTGGTTTCAAAGCTTTCCACAATTCTGCCAGATTTACCTTAAAATAGTGGGAATTAACCTGAACTAAGGAAAATCTGTACAAATTAAGCAAATAGTCATGACTGAATTCTCTCTCAATCTTAGATGAAAGAAGTTGTATAAAAAGTTATAACCATAAACTCTAACTTAACCCTAATTTTATCCATCAAAACCATTTTTAGTAGAGTTGAATGAATAGTAATAGGCCTACATTTGCAGGTGTAAGGCAAGGTGTGGTCTGTGTTTCTCTCCTGGGAGATGCTGGTTGCCCTCTGAGATGTTGTAATTAAGTTAAACCATACTGAGAGTGGTGATTAGAGCCCAGGAGAGAAGCGCTTTATGTCTTTGCAAAGTAGGTTATGTAACACTAATTAGTAAAAGAAATGTTCTAATTAGCTCAGCATAATCAGTACACAGCTGAATTAATCAGATGATTGTAATCAGGTCTGTCAGCTATGTTTTTGAATAAATTGGGTGTTTTCTTTATGGGTATTTTCAACTACTGATATAAAATGCAGAGATATAAAGGTACACATAAGAGATATTTAAATAGATTTCTTCTTTTATTGGCACTTTGTAGTTAGTTCAGCTTAGTGTATTTTACAAACAAAAGCAATGGGTGAGTCTATATTTGGGATCCCATTTGTAGCTCAGTGATATTACATATACAAATATGTATGTAAATTATGAATATGTATGTAAAGTTGAAAGATACTTCAAACATAAAATGTGTCCTTTGAAACAACCGATGTGTATATTTCAGAAAAATATCTTAATATATTAATAAAATCTACAGTGTATATATATATATACAACTAAAGGCTCACAGGTCTAGGATCACCAGTTAATTCCTTAGCTTGGCTTACTGTCTTTATGGAGTTTTTGTGTGTGTTTGCCCCATGTGGGTTTCCTCCAGGTTCTCCAGTTTACTTCTACGTCCCAAAAAACATACTGGTAGGTGGATTAGCAACTCTAAATTGCATATATTGGCGCATATGTGTGTGTGAATGTGCATGGAGCCCTGAGCTGGATTGGCATCACATCCAGGGTGTATTCCCAGCCTCGCACACAGATACACCTTGACCCTGACCAGGATAAAATAGTTAATGAAGGTGACTAAATGAATATAATATAATATGGCTTGTCCCATCATCAAGCACCATTAAATAGAGAGAGAGAAAAAAGGGCAAAACAAATGCAAAAGCTCAATATGTCCACCATTTTTCTCAATACACAAATTTAGATGTAATATCCAGTCAGTAAACGCGAAGTTAATGATTTCAATTTCAATGATGCATTGAAGAAAATGTTCAACATTCCTAATTTTCTCAACCTATAAACTTCTGTGCATTTAAATTTACTTTGATTTCATATGAGCAGAATGATTTGAGCAGAATGATTCTTCCCTGATCAAATACATCATGGTCTGTAAAAATATCTAAATATACATGAACCCTATGATGCTGGACTTATGGGGCCCCCTGTACTTTATATACTATAACAGGGTTTCTCAATATTAAAAAAATGAACTCCCTCAATAAAGATTTAATTTATGAGCATAATCCAACTATTCAAATGTGTCTAATAATATTTTGGGTAATTATTAGAGCCATATAGCTTTTATTTTAACCCATTTAATTAAGTGTAAAACTAAGTTTAACAAACCTGATTTTGAGAACCATTGTCCTAAAATATTATGACTGGTGCTTCTAGAGGCAGTGAATTGTAGAGATGCTGACAACTCACTCTAAATACTCTGCAAGTCGTCTGCATCCATGATTTAACCCACTCAATAGGCTTTCTGTACTAAGAAAATAAACCGGCTGTGAATTAGCAGTCATGTGTGGCTTGGAATAAGGAAGCGTGTCCCGCCAAAAGCACTTACTCAGAGCAAAACATAAGTATATAACTCCTGGCTCCAAAACATGGTGAGGTGAACCACAAGGGTACGATTTTACTATAATTCTATCATTGTTGCTCTTCTTTGTAATGTTTTTTACATGCCAATGGTCTCGATGCAGCCACACAAATTTCTTCTGATTCCATGATTCTTCCATGGTTTTGTTTTTGAGAGAGAAATATCGGTTTCCCAGAAAAAAAAAATAACGGCATTGACTCAGTCTGAGTTGTCATATAAGATTTTGTCTTTTCAGTATTAAGAGAAATTATATATAATAAAAATAAAATATTACTACAACTGTCTCTTTAGAATATACGCTGATCTACCATGACAGTACATATTACCAAAATACATAGATAAAAATACATTTCTTTACATAGAAACATTTATTCAAAGCAATGAGCAGAATTATAATCCAGTGCCAAGACTTTGGACAAATCTGATTGAGTTTCATTATCTTAACACTTAGTGAACTCAAATAAGAACATATTAATGCTTAACTTTCCTTGCATAATTGGACCAATCCTTAGTGTAACAGTAAATAATGAAACCTATTACTGAGTCATATACAGTATGAATAGCCATTATTAAAAGTTATTATCCACTGACATTCTTTTAACTTATTTTTTAAATACCACAACTTGGTATATTAATTAAGATCATTTGCATCATGAAGAGTTAATGACTACAGAGACAGTGTAGGTTAGTCCAACTTGTAGATTAGAAGGGTTCTTGTTCCCAACATTAACTCTAAAGCAAACACCAATATACGGTATATCTGTTACCCATGACCCATTCAAAAATTGAATGATATAAAATAGCATACATAAATTATACAACCAAACTAAAAGTTGCTAAATGTAATTATTTTATTAACTAAACTTAAAACATAATGCTCAACAAATGTAGAAAACATTTTAAACACTGCCCCGGTCTCTCCTCCAAAAACTGCTTGAGGGAATGCCACAAGAGTGAAAAGCTGTCATCATTGCAACTTTCAAGAATGTAAAATATGTTTTTCCCCAGTTCATGATTTCTTATGTTAGTTCATATGTTAGTAAATAAAAAAGTTTTGTTGAAACTGGTAATTGGTACTGTATAGCGGAACATCTGACAGTTAAGGGCACTTACATTGCTCAAGGGTCCCTGTTTGTCTGTCTGTATATATCTCTTATATCCCCAAACAAGGAGCAAGAAAAGTAAAAAAAAAAAAATTAAGTAGTTCCTTAATTTAACTACATCCTTTCACACAGTAACAGTTTCCTGGCTTGAAATGACTCACCATGCAACATCTTAATATAATAGGACTGACAGTTCAGACGCACTGCTTAAATTCTGCATGTTAAATTTGTTTAATTCTTACGGCCAAAAACAACTTGCTGTCGTTTCACCATGACAGATGAAAAAACTCAATAAATTGGGGCCCTTATTATGTGGTTTGAATTTAATTACAGTTGCTCAGATTTTTCCGTCCAGACTGAAATAAACCAGAACAAACACTGACTAAAACACTAACCATTAATCTCACATAGTTAAAATTACAAAATATAACTATAAGATCAGGTAGACAAACAAGCAGGAGAGATGTATCAGTGTATTAGTTCCCTAGTGAAAACAAAATGGTGTTGTGTCACAAAATGGTGTTGTGTCACAAAAATACCAATAAAATTTCCCACACATCAAATCAAAAACAGATTAAATAACATCAAATCAAAAACACAACATCAAAAAAAAACAACACCAAATAAAAAATAATAATACCAAATCAAAAACACAAGAGCAATTCAGAAAACTTATTAAACCAAAACCACAACAGCAAACGAAAAACATAACAAAACTAAAAGGCATAAGAACAAAAACAAAAACACAAAAGCAATCTCAAAACACAAATCAAAAGTCAAATGTAAACAAAACAATCCTTATGGAGTTCCTAATGGATATGGTACATCTAGTTACTGTATATAACAAGAAAAAACGGTGTAAATTCATTGGTATGCTAAAACTAAATAAAGAGTCTAGACTGGGGCGCATAACTAATCTTCATCAAACGTACACCCTACCACTCATTGAGGAAGACCTGACACCGCATTTTTCCTCCATGCACCAGCAAAGCTCATTTATCAAAAGCATCCTTGTATTCCCAAAAAATATACCTCTCTTTGACGACTACTCTCAAAAGTCCCCTAACTCACAGGCAGGAATTAACAATCACACTTTCCAAAAATATGGTTCCCATTAATGTATTTTAAGACTGATACTGAGACTACATTAAACCAAAAAACTCACACAAAAAAGGCTTACTTGCAATTAGCATGCACTCCAGCAGCTGACAAATGCCTAAGAAAGACTAAAACACCTGTCCTGTGTTTGACAAGTTCTCCAATGCAACTCATAAGTTTGAGATTTATAGCCATGTCTATCGTCCACTCACTGCCTCTCTTATCCAGATACAATCAAGTTGTGGAGGGAATTGAACAGGAAATAAATTCCAGCTTTGAATTCTGTCTCCTGCTGCATTAAAAACAACAGTTGGCCCTTTGAGAGCTGCCTGATTAGAGTTCAAACTGAGTACATGTGTATTTCTTTGTCCAAAAATTGAGAATGTGAGATGAAGGAATGGTCCATCTCAAGGTATCACTTCACGATGGCCTTATCTATTCAAAATGAATGTTTGCTTATAACACAGTCAAAACACGAACATTTACGTCATCTCACTCACAACCTGCTCTGAAAACAGATATGTTTTTCTTTAAAGAAGTAAATGTAGTAGACAGGATATTTTATTGAATGTGCCTTTATAGCATCAATGCCTTCATTAACTTTGTTCCCACAGTTCACTAACTTACTTTTCATTGTCACAAGCAACCTTTTTGTTGCCATAAATGTTGTAAGTGCAACTCAATTTACTAGCAAAGCTGTCATTATCTTAGCAATCTTACATTGCAACAAGTCTTTTTTTAGCTTTGTTACTAACGTTAATTCAGTTAGATAGCTAACTTTCTTTGATAACTTTGTTTTCACAGCGTAATTAGCTAAATTAATTACTTTGTTGGCTTAGCATGCTTCATTAATATCTTGTCAAGTTATACAAGCAGTTTATGATTTAGCTATGAAGAAAAAGCTCCACTGAAGTTAATGTGAAAAAAAGCAACTATGACATTTTTCTTAGTGCAGCTAATTCATTGCACAAATAAAAATATACATGCTTTGTATAGTGTATGCTGTAACAGAGATTACGCTTTTCTAAAAGCACTCTTAGTAAAAAGCAGTTAAGAAAACAGCAATCATAAAAAAGACAGATGCAATAGTTTGTATTATGCAATTTGTTTGATTTAAACATAACATTGAGCCGCTTATGTGAATAGTCAAATGTGGTAAAAGTACCCAAAATCGTCAACTGAGTAAAAGTGTCCTTACTCACCTAATTAATCTGGTAAATGATGAAGTACAGCTTCAAAATTCTTCACTCAAGTTAAACCAGAAAAGTATAAACACTTCAATCACACTGATTTTTGTTCCTGGTGGTAAATTACTGACTCTTTCACAAAGGAACTTTGGAAAACTTTTGCCAAGGCTAACTAATAGCTGCTTTATTCCTAATCTCTGAAATTTGACCTAGCATACTAAAATTAAATGATGCAAATAAACTCAAAGCTAATAGTTAGCTTGAGAAATACAAAGTGTACGAGGGATTGTTAAGTGTTAGCACATTTTAATATGTCTTTGCTATCTAATATATTAATGCTCTTTTGCATTCTCTATGTAAAAACTGTATTAATAAATTTACCTACATTTGAATTTAAAGGAGAAGTAAACTTGTATGCTGATGAGAATGCTTGATCAGTCAAAGCAAAATGTTTTTTTCACCCCAAGTCAATAGCATTAACGTCACTTTACACACAGTTTTCCTGTCATGCAGGAGTTCTGTCACCATGTATTGAGATATCAGTGTAAATCACAGCATAATTGAACTCATAAACAGTTTTGATGGACAAAGGAATAAACAATAACGCAAGTTTAAATTTTACATGACCAGCAATTAATTGCTTAATTAAAGAACTATTTGGGCTGTGAGAATGTATTTCATTTTGTTTATTTTAATTATATGGTTTTGAATGTCAATTAATTTTTTCCAAACAATAGATATTTTGATAAAAAATCGAGCAAAAGACATTGAGCAAAAAAATTTACTTTTTATTTTTGGATTTTGGGAAAATGCAGACATTGCTGAGACAGAAGTGCATTTTACTCTGGAGGTTATGGCTGAGCTCATTTTTCTCCCAACTGAGACTGATGTAAAATCAATCTTTTCTCTCCTACAGCAAGTACCTCCTAAAATTTCAGTTCATGTCAGAACGTTCCTGCACCTGCCACTCCATTCAGGTTAATTCTGATGTTGCATGCCATCACAGGAATGATGAGCTCAGCCCAAATTACACGACAGCATGTGTTGGGCTTCTAAAAGTGGAACTGCAGCTGACAAATGCCTATACTCAGTTACACATTGTGGCAAGTTAAAAAAGACAAGATGGTTAAGAAACAAGACGATGTGGGACATTGCATCATTTTAATGATTTCCTACATTTCCTACAATTAAGTTCTAATGGAGTAATTGCACACAGCTTTTTTCAGTTCATCTCTTTGGTATGAGGCTTCATGGTTCTTTTTACAGCTGTAAAAACAAACAAACATTTAAACCCTTTGGCATTACCAGGACTTAAGCAGTACTTACTAATGGAATATGGTCTGATCTTCGGTTGAACTCAATGACAAACAGCTCTCACTTGACAGATATTTGTTTATGTTACTATTGAATATAACATTGGCATTTGAACATTCATTCTCTAGGTTTAAAATTGTACATAAACCTCTGAGCTTACAAATTCTCTATAAGATAGAGAGTTACTATTAATGAGATGAGACTGCAGGTGTAGATTATAGAGTTGCTCTTCCTATCAGTAAAAAAAAAAGGCCCAGAGGCCTTTTTTAAATAATTTTTTTTTTAAAAAGGCCCAGACACAAATTCTAGTTACTGATCAATAATATCTGTTCATGTAAATCATGCCCCAATCAAACATATTTCACAGGACAATAGAAATAAAATTGTAGACATGCATGCAGCTGGAAAAGGATGTTACAGGCTTGTGGGTTCTATAGAACTGAGATTTGGTTTTTAGCAGAAATACACAGAATTATATTTGGAGAAAACATCAAAATCCTCATTCTAGCTGTGAAGCGTGCTGGTGGGAGCATCATGATTTGAGGCTGCCTCAGGAGAGCTTTTTTGTGATCATTGATGGAGCTTTGAATTCAAGAGAATGTCATGGTGGTGGTCCGTCTAATAGTAGTTGGATGATGCTAAAAGACAATGACCCCAAGTACACAAATAATATTATTTGCAAGAAGAAGAAATAAGAAGAAACTTTCTATTTATGCCTAAGACCCTAGCTGAGGCATAATCTTATATATCTTATATACATAATCTTTTATTTATATATATATATATATATATATATATAAATTATTAAATTAAATTATTAAATATATATATGTATGTATGTATGTATGTATGTATGTATGTATGTATGTATATGTACATCCATCTTCAACCGCTTATTCCTTCTTCAGGGTCACATGCAAACTCCGCACACACATGGTCCCGGCGGGAGATATACATATATAAATATATAAATATATAAATATATAAATATAATATATATATATATATATATATATATATATATATATATATATATATATACACCTGTATACAACACAAGTAAACACAAAATGCAATTTGTAAATGAAGGTGTTTATTATTAAAGGTGAAAAATATCCAAACCATCATGGCCCTGTGTGAAAAAGTGATTGCCCCCCTTGTTAAAACATACTATAACTGTGGTTGTCCACACCTGAGTTCAATTTCTCTAGCCACACCCAGGCCTGATTATTGCCACACCTGTTCACAATCAAGGCATCACTTAAATAGGAGCTGCTTGACACAGTAAGGTCCACCAGAAGATCCTTAAAAGCTACACATCATGCCGAGACCCAAAGAAATTCAGGAACAATTGAGAAAGAAAGTAATTGAGATCTATCAGTCTGGAAAAGTTTTTAAAGCCATTTCCAAAGCTTTGGGAATCCAGCGAACCACAGTGAGAGCCATTATCCACAAATGGTGAAGACATGGAACAGTGGTGAACCTTCCCAGGAGTGGCCGGCCGCCCAAAATTACCCCAAGAGCGCAGCGACGACTCATCCAAGAGGTCACAAAAGACCCCACAACAACGTCCAAAGAACTGCAGGCCTCACTTGCCTCAGTTAAGGTCAGCGTTCATGCCTCCACCATCAGGAAAAGACTGGGCAAAAATGGCCTGCATGGCACAGTTCCAAGGAGAAAACCACTGCTGAGCAAAAAGAACATCAAAGCTCATCTCAATTTCTCCACAACACATCTTGATGATCCCCAAGACTTTTGGGACAACATTCTGTGGACCGATGAGACAAAAGTGGAACTCTTTGGAAGGTGTGTGTCCAAGTATATCTGGCGTAGAAGGAACACTGCATTTCATAAAAAGAACATTATACCAACATTAAAATATGGTGGTGGTAGTGTGATGGTCTGGGGCTGTTTTGCTGCTTCAGGACCTGGAAGACTTGCCGTGATAAAAGGAACTATGAATTCTGCTGTCTACCAAGAGATCCTGAAGGAGAATGTCCGACCATCTGTTCGTGTACTGAAGCTGAAACGAACTTATGTTCTGCAGCAGGACAATGATCCTAAACACACCAGCAAGTCCACCACCGAATGGCTGAAGAAAAACAAAATGAAGACTTTGGAGTGGCCTAGCCAAAGTCCTGACCTGAATCCTATTGAGATGTTGTGGTATGACCTTAAAAAGGCCGTTCATGCTCGAAAACCCTCTAATGTAACTGAATTAGGACAATTCTGCAAAGATGAGTGGGCCAAAATTCCTCCAGGATGCTGTAAAAGCCTCATTGCACGTTATCGCAAACGCTTGGTTGCAGTTGTTGCTGCTAAGGGTGGCCCAACCAGTTATTAGGTTGAGGGGGGAGATCACTTTTTCACACAGGGCCGATGATGGTTTGGATTTTTTTTCACCTTTAATAATAAACACCTTCATTTACAAATTGCATTTTGTGTTTACTTGTGATGTCCTTGACTACTGTTTAAATTGGTTTGATGTTCCGAAACACTTAAGTGTGACAAACATGCAAAGGAACAGGAAATGAGGAAGGGGGCAAACACTTTTTCACACCACTGTGTGTGTGTGTGTGTGTGTGTGTGTGTGTGTGTGTGTGTGTGTGTGTATGTATATATATATATATATATATATATATATATATATATATATATATATATATATATATATATATATATATATATATATATATATATATAAAAAATATTATACATATATACATACATATACATACACATATATATATACCTGCCTGAGAAAATATATATATGCCTGAGAAAATATATATAATCTATATAGCTGTATATATAATCAGGCAGCTCTCAAAGGGCCAACTGTTGTTTTTAATGCAGCAGGAGACAGAATTCAAAGCTGGAATTTATTTCCTGTTCAATTCCCTCCACAACTTGATTGTATCTGGATAAGAGAGGCAGTGAGTGGACGATAGACATGGCTATAAATCTCAAACTTATGAGTAATTTATAAGTGTAAAAAATGTATTATATATATATATATATATATATATATATATATATATATATATATATATATATATATATATATATATATATATATATATATATATATATATAAAATACACTATATACCTAAAGCTCAAATATACTGATGAACTGAGGTTTTTTGTTTTTAAATGATCTAAAATTCATTTTCATAAGAGCATTAACGGAAGCTACAGGAGATGTTTAAGAGGTTATTGCTGCTAAGGCAGGCTCTAACAGTTAAGAAGTGAAAGGGTTAACATACCTTTTCTAGCCTGAACTGTGAATATCAATGTGTTTGACATCAATCCATTATTATGACTTGAAGATCAGGCTGCAGAAATCCAAGTCATTTCAGTTTTCTTGATTGTTTAAATTTTTGATTGTTGTTTAGATTTTAATTGTTGCACAAATTATACAAATGCTTTCAATATTCCCTGTATGAAACAAATGTTAATCACATGTGTTTCTTTCAAAGATGGTGATAAAACCACATTTGGGATTTGGCTTAGAAAATCACACACTACACATAAGCTCACTTCACTTTGAGAACATTTCAGGATGTTCTGCAAGCTTCTGTCACGGTTGCAGCAATAAAATTATCTGGATTTTTGCCTGGACATATGCTCCTCCTGACATTGTCAATTCACAGACAGGGCTGAGGTCCTCTGACAATTAGTGGCAACATGCTGGCATCTTAAAGGGTAACTTTAATAATAAATAAGAGTTATTAGTCTTCATTTTGACCTGGATAAATTCTCAATCATGACCCCAGACTTTTATCGGGTTTTTGACCTTCAGCAGATCCCGTGTGCATAATGACTTTAGCAAATGGATGTGTGAAATCTCCATTTCCTTTCTGGGTAGTCTAATTTCACTCACATTTTCTGGGCTTCTTTTACTGGACTGTGGTTGTCAGGATAAATAATGTCTATCACTGCTGTCATGCAAAGAATAGGCCATTACAATAAACTGCCAGCTAATAATGCACATCATGCAAGTCAAACTCTGTCTGAATTTGTCTACACTTGCTATGTTTAGAATGTGAGTAAATTTCAGGATATTTCAGGATAAATATTATGAATATCCATTGGTTAAATAATAATAGGACATTTTCTGCATTTTTATTTTAGATTTTTTTGTTCTATTTTTAATCAAATATATTATGCCTGGAATTGGTAAACTATACAGAAACTGACACAATGTTTATACATATAACCACAAAAAGCAATTGGACACATAAATGTAATTTTAAAGAAATTAGACATTTTTAGACCTTCAAACCATATTAAGTCTCGGATCCACAGACATCACCAGATGTTGGAAATCATCCCTTGGGATACTCTGCCAGGCCTGTTTCTCCTTCAGTTTTGTCTTCAGTAAGTGAAATGTATGCTCAGGGGGATTGATGCTAGGTGATTTACTTGGCCTGTCAAAAACATTCCACTATTTGGCACAGAAAAATTCCATATATGCTCTGTAGCAGGAGTAATGTTGTAGACATTGCCCTCCATCAAGATCCATTGTGTTTTGAGGCATTTTGCTGGCGCATAGCAGATTACTAGCAAAGAATTGGGGGTGTAATGATCCAACAATTAATGGTAGGCCTACTCCAAATTTTGAACAAAGTGGGTCATATTTTCACATCCTTTCAATCACCTTGAGATTCCTTCTACTGTAGAAACATTTACAACAATATAACACCAATATAGGACCAAAAATGTATACTGAATGAATGAATGTACTCTCAATGATTAATTGCAGCACCATTTTCACAGCATGAATAACTTGTCCATGAGGTTAAAAAATTTACTATGACATTTTCTTTATATTTATTTATAATATCCAGTAGACCAAAATTTACATCTTGTCGTAACTGGGTTCTTCTATACACTTCTGAACTCATCCCATGGCTACATGGTGCTATGATTCACAGAGGAGCTTCAATGCTTAGGATCATGAGTACTTACAATTTAGTTTTTCATTTCTCTGGTATATGTTACATCCAGTATAGCCACATCTAGAATCAAAGCAAAATGGTTTGGTAGCATGCACTAATGATGCTGGCACATGCAGCTGGCCATGAAATAAATCAGGCAGAAAGATTTTCCAATTACTTTTGGGTCCCCAAGCCAGCCCTCTAGCTTTTGTTAGGGATTCTTCTACGTTTCATCACTAAACCTGGCCAATTTTCACAAAAAGGCCATTGACTGACACTGCAAAGGATTAGTCACAGATCTTTCCCTGATGCTGTCAGAAAACTTGAGATTTTCATGTTTACTTTGCAAAAACAAAACTTTGAAATACCTTTTAAATATTTGATGCAGCATACTTTATTCAATCCAGTAACTATACATTTCCCTGAAAAGCTATGTGCAGACACAGAATAATGGATGAGATAGGATGAGATAGGATAGCTGTGTGAATGTGTGTGTGATTGTGCCCTGCGATGGGTTGGCAACCCATCCAGGGTGTTCCTTGGGACAGACTCCAGGATCCCCCACAACCCTGGGTAGAATATGGAAAATGGATGTATATCAAACTGCAACCTTCAAGATTCTGCGGTTTGTGGCCAGGAAAGTGTACGATAAGCATCAGACACTTTGTGGTGAAGTGTATGAGGCAGAGACTAAAAAGTATGAGGCTGTAATTTTAAATTATATGCTACATAAAAAGGTCAATTGAATCTTAAATCTGATTGTTCAGAATGTGTTGATTACTGTTATGTTACAGCATTTGTCATAGTAATGCTAGCAGCAATTACAATAACAGGTTTATATTTATTGTGCTTGTTATGAGTTGTTATGTTATAATGTCTAAAAAAAAACCCAGTTCAATCCCAGCACTTGGCAGATTCTTGGCGGATAAGTATAATCTATTAATAAGCAGATTTTAAAAAGTGTTTAAAAAGTGAAAAACATTATAATTTAATCCCGTGACCCTGAAAAGGGGTAAGCGGTAGAAGATGGATGGAAGGATTATCATTAAATTCTCTGTAAGCTTTGTATTGGTTAGAGGTAAAGCTGTTTCTTGAAGTCTTCAGGACAGAGGATGTTGCGCTTTTTTTTCCAGCTGCAGCATTTTTTTTTTGTCTTATTAAGTTCAATAACAAGCGAGGAAACCATTGAACATACGTGATAACAAGAACAATCTGATTTTACCCAAAATATTTTTGTGCAATTTTGCACAATTTTGTGCAGTTGACAGTTCCAGATATTGTATCTCCAATAAAGAATATAGCCAATGCTTAGTAGAAAGGTCATGAGGAGGTTTCCAACATTGAACTAGTATCTTCTTAGCAGAAGTCATGGCAGCTAGCCAAAATGTCTATACCTTCTCACTTAGAGGAAATTGAGAATTATCATTCAACAATGAAATAACAGGATCTTTTGGAAAACAAATCCTTATAGCCTTGTAGAAACCGTCAGGCACCATATCCCAGTATTTTTGCACATCGGGACAGTCCCAAAGCATATGTATCAAAATGTCCAGGCATCCAGGTCCACAAAAATTACAATATGGGTAACATGGTTAGATATGATCTGTGAATAACTTTAAAATGAATGAACTGGTAGTTATTGTTTGTGGATACATGGAATGCATTATCCCACACTGTATCCCATTCGATGATTCTGTTAGAAAAGTTCCAATAACCAAGCTCTAGCTTTAGGGAAATTATCTGTATTAAGATTTAAGAAGCAAAGATGAAAATAAGAAACAGTTCCTGTGCTAGCCTTGTTACAAATCCAATTCACTACTGGGTGAGTTTGAAGATTTGTACCCCAAGGTACATTATCAGCCTTTAACATGGCACATAGTTTAAAATATAAAAATAAACTTTTATGTGAAATATTAAATCTTTAATTTAAGTCTCAAAAATCCAGAATTGATTCCTCTTCTATTAAGGCATTTAATGTCAGGATGCCTTTTATAGCCCAGGAAGGCTGCACAAAAGGTTGTCCGCCAGAAAGTAAATTCAAATTGTATCTAATAGGAGTTCACGCTCCAGTTAGCCATATAGTTGTGCCATATATAGTATATATAGTGTGCCATATAGTTTTAGATGAATAACAGGCTTCTATCTTTTTAAATATTTGGAGAGTGTAGGAAAGTATAGGACCATAACATAAATGAACTGTGTGAAAAGCCTTTAAATAAAAATCTTGCAAAAGAATTGGTGAAATGCGCTCTATTTCTATTTGTTTTCATGAAGATTGTGAGGAAGGATCAAACCATTTCATGACTGAGAGCAGGATAAAGGACCAATGATACCATTTAAAATTAGGGAAGCCCAATCCACTTTTTATTTTACTTTTGGAAGTGTTGTCCACTTAATGCGTGGATGCTTTCCATTCCAAATATATTTTATCGGTAAATCTAGAATATAGCTTTTTCCAATAATTTACAGCTGGGGGACTGGAAGTTTAGAGCTAATAAAATGATTCAAATATTAATTTTTATTGTTGATATTCAGGCAGATGGTGATGAAGAGAGGCACATCCATCTTTGAATATCCGACTCAACTTTTACATAAATTCACATATAATTAACTTTTGAAATGAAATGGGTCTCAGCTCAAATCATAAGTATTTGACTGATATCTGAATACTATTTGGAATAGATAAATTTAAACCATCTGAATTGAGAGGCATCAAAATAGTTTTAGAATGATTAGTTTTAAATCCAGATAGTGTGCCAAATTCATTCGGAGGTCATTAGGATCCCACAGCGCCAAGTATAAATATATTGGGAGGCCATCAATTCCCGGGGACTTTCCTTTATGTTAACATAACACTGCATTATGTAGTTCTTCTAAGCTAATTTCAGAGTCAAGGCTGTCAGGTCCCTCCTTTGAAAGTATGTTTAAGTTCAACTGATCAGAAAGGCAACCCAATACTGACCAGTTTAAAAGGTTTTTTGAAGTATATAATTTATTTTTTTTTAATGAATGGTTTGTTAATGTCTGTGGGATGTGAGGTGAGACCATTTTTTGAACTTCGATTGCCTAGATGTTAAATGTCGCTCACTGCTGAGAGTAAGCACAAGGAGTCGGCTCGATTTGCTTCCATCTATGTACAATTTATGTTTTGTGATGTGCATTAAATATTCTGCTCTTCTTCGAAACAGATCATTAAATATAGCCCTTTCAACATTTAATTTCTGTTATGTATAGTTCGAAAATTGATAACCTAATTCCTTTTCTTATTCCCAGCATCTTCACTCTAATACTGATAGTTGTTTAAAATAATTATTTTTAAATCTAGCAAAAAAAAAAGGAATAAGCGTTGTTCCTTACAAATCCTTTGAAAGATGCCCAAAACATTTCTTGATTGGAAACAGAATCCTGGTTTAATTTGCTAAATTAAATCAGTCCTGCTCTCAGTTGAGAAAGAAAGTCTTCAATCTGCATCAGAAAAGTATTAAATCTCCATCTGGATGGTTTAGAAGTTGTAATAATCTGAAGGTGTACTAATACAGCATTAAGATCAGAAACACTTTGTGGTAGAAATTCAATATTGATTAGACCTGAAAGATGCGATGATGAAAGTAGAATATAATCAATTCTCGAGAAAGATTTGTGAAAAAGTGTATTCCTTAGCTGTTGGATTATGAAGTCGCCAAGCATCACACACATTACAATCTTTATTGAACATTCTCAGAGCTGCAGAAGACTGAGACTGCGCTACTATAACTGATGGGTTGGAGCGGTCCAAAACTATGTCAAGCACGGCATTCATGTCGGATCCAATAATAATTGAATTGCCCTGGAAAGATAGTAGGGTTTTTAAAACATTTGGAAAAAATTCATATATGTCTTATATGTTTGTAGCATACTGTATATATTGAGTAATGCAGACCTCTTTCCTTCAATTAAAGTACAGCAATATGCAACTCTACCATCAACCTCAGAGCCTGTGTGTTCATTAATAAAGTTAGCTACATTTGAATAGAATTGTCACTCCCTTCTTCTTAGATTCACAACTGGATGATAATTTGGGAATAGGTGGGTTTCTTGAAGAAACACTACATCAATCTTTTTCTGTGTAAAAGATCTAAAACCCGTGTACGTTTGATAGGAGAGTTTAACCCCTTAACTTTAAAAGACCATGTGCTTATTCTAACTTCAGTCTGTAGTTATAGGGCTCACACAGAATAACATGTAATGTATAGAGCAGGTTATTAAGCTTACCATGAACGTTTTCACAGCTATATCCCCCTTTTATCAAGTTTCTGTGGCGATCGCGAGGCGATGTCTAAACACTATTCACCTTATTAGCCCCCTATAAATTTAACAAATTATTAAATTTAAATTATAGAATTAATATTTCCTAACTCAGAAGAAGTCTAAATTGCAACTATTTTCATAACTGGATATTAACGGCCACCAGATTTACACTAAGAAGACAATCTGAACATGAAATTGTTTAAAGGAGATTTCGAATCAAAATGCAGAAATAAAAGACTAATTAACATTTCACTTTGGTGAGCTGAAGCACAAGTACACGCTAAGTCTTTGGTCCATGTAATGCACAGGTTTGACAGCAAAGCCTTACAAGAGTCTCTTTAGTCTGCCTCCTGAAGCGGGAAGTTTGAAGATCTATGAGCAGTAGGTACTATTCCGGCATCAAGACATTATATAATGGAAACTTTTCATGATTCAGGTACCATCACTTGAACTAACAAATAGGAAATCATTCCTTATTTCTGACAGTACTGCAATCAAAATGAGTCAGAACTCATTCAGCACTCTTTACACATTCCATACGTCACGTTTACTACACTACTAGTCCATGTCTGCTGCTGGGCCTCAGTCTCCTTCAGATCACAAATGGTTCCCACATTAGGGTCTGATTTGAATTACCTCTGTCTGTGATGAGCATATCATATTTAAGAACACTGTAGAATTCCAAAATATCTGTGGCATGAATCATCAGGAGAAAACAGTAAGAAGGTATTGTTTCTTGCCAGTAACACCAATGGAATGAGTGTGAATAAAACATATTCCCACTTTTTAAGGATTTGCTTTCTTGTGGTCTAAAAAGGCTTTTACAGCCATCTCTCTTAAGAACCATATAAAATAATGGATTCTCCACTGTACATCCATTTGAATAATGGTTGTTATTTTGGTCAGAGGTTTGGGGTTCTCTGGGAGCTCATCGAAACTGAATACTGAGATCTTAAACCTGCTGACAGACTGTCGGACCAAAGTCTAGCCACAACATTACCTCACTGCAGTAATCATCCAAACTATACCTGACTATGAGGTTCGTGTCTTCATTGCAAACCTAGGTATTATCTAACCATTTAAAGCATTTGTCTTGATTTGTTATATAGGATTGTATGTTCAGGCCAACTAAAAATCAAATGGTTAGACATGTAGCCATAAAAATACACAAAGTCTGTAAAATTTCCTTTCCTAGCCCAAAATACTTTTGTTAAACATTTTGAAGATAGCACTCAGCAGAGAGGTTACAAGAGGTGCCACTGAGGAAATGAGTCATATAGTCATGTGTATACCTTTTGAGAAAAATACCTAACTGGAGATTTGTGAGTTTGTCATCTGGTCCAGCAACCTTGCTTATACTACACTGTATCCCACTCTTATGGCTGTATCCCACTCTTCTGGCTGCTTAACCCGAGTAGTGCCCTGATCCTTGACCATTTAAATGGTTCAATATTTAACTGGTTTATTTATTTATTTTTTTAATATGTGACTTAGTGGTTAGCATGTTTGCCTCACACCTCCAGGGTTGGGGGCTCAATTCCTGTCTTCATGTGCGGAGTTTGCATGTTCTCCCTGTGCTTCGGGGGTTTCCTCCGGTACTCTGGTTTCCTCCCCCAGTTCAAAAACATGTGTTGTAGGCTGACTTGGGTTTCTAAATTGTCCACACTATTTCTAATGTGTGAAATGGTGTGTGAATGTGTGTGCGATTATGCCCTACGATGGGTTGGCACCTTGTCTAGGGTGTCTCCTGGGAAAGGATCCTCGTTACCCTGTGTAGCATAAACGATACAGAAGATGGATGGATGGAGGGGGGAAAAAAACTTGCTGCTGTTAATGCCTACAACGGTTACTCATTCACTTCTTATTTCAATGTATGAAGGCAGCATTAGAGCGAAAGACTCCAAAGCAAGAGTTCTTATAGCCTCTAATAGCCTGCTTTTTCTGAAGATTTCTGAAAGAATAAGAAAAAGAAGGGAGTAAAAGAGTTGATTTGTGTTAGAACATAGTATTCTTCCCATCACTCAACTCTACTATGACTCTCCATGAAGTCTGTTTTTGCCATCCTCTTCATCCTCTAATGAAATATACAGACTGTCTGCTCCACTTAACCCCCCCAAACAGGAGCCTTCTGCAGATTCATTCTTCTTTGTTGCACTCATTCCTTCTTTTGTAATGTCTTCTCTTTCAGCTCTGCTCACAAACAGCTGCTCATCCTCTCTGAATACCTAGAATACCTGTTCACAGAGCACCTTTCCAGATTTCACCAGAAGAAAATATTCTGATCTAATATTTGCTCTAGAACACCCAAGAGATCATTCTACACAAGAATAAAATCTCCATAAAATACTGAAAGCTGAAGACCCCGAACACTGCTGAGATGTGTTTTTGACAAACTTGTATTATTTTACACGGTGTTATGCAATTTCTGTATCTGTATTCAGATTTAAATCCGAATTGAGCATGGCCTATCCCAGAAGATGTTTTTTAAAATTATATATGAACTATGGTTGAAATTATGGTTTCATTGTGGCCCTTTATAGCAGCTCTGTGTATTATATATTTTTCTACGATATTACCATGTTCTGTGGTATTGTATAATAACTGTGGTTACATGTACAAACATACATACATACAGTATCTCACAAAAGTGAGTACACCTCTCACATTTTTGTAAATATTTGATTATAACTTTTCATGTGACAACACTGAACAAATGACACTTTGCTACAATGTAAAGTAGTGAGTGTACAGCATGTATAACCTCTGTCCTCTCAAAATAACTCAACACACAGCCATTAATGTCTAAACCGCAGGCAACAAAAGTGAGTACACCCCTAAGTGAAAATGTGCAAATTGGGCCCTAAGTGTCAATATTTTTATGGCCACCATTATTTTCCAGCACTGTCTTAAACTCTCTTGGGCATGGAGTTCACCAGAGCCTCACAGGTTGCCACTGGATTCCTCTTCCACTCCTCCATGATGACATCATGGAGCTGGTGGATGTTAGAGACATCTAACTCCTCCACCTTCCATTTGAGGATGCCCCACAGATGCTCATAGGGTTTAGTGCATCACCTTCACCCTCAGCTTCTTTAGCAAGGAAGTGGTCGTCTTGGAGGTGTGTCTGGGGTCGTTATCATGCTGGAACACATGCTGGGATCATGCTCTGCTTCAGTATGTCACAGTACATGTTGGCATTCATGGCTCAATCAATGAACTGTAGCTCCTCAGTGCCGGCAGCACTCATGCAGGCCCAGACCATGACACTCCCACCACCATGCTTGACTGTAGGCAAGACTCACTTGTCTTTGTACTCCTCACCTGGTTGCCGCCACACACGCTTGACACCATCTGAACCAAATAAGTTTATCTTGGTCTCATCAGACCACAGGACATGGTTCCAGTAATCCATGTCCTTAGTCTGCTTGTCTTCAGCAAACTGTTTGCGGGCTTTCTTGTGCATCATCTTTAGAAGAGGCTTCCTTCTGGGATGACAGCCATGCAGACAAATTTGATGCAGTGTGCGGCATATGGTCTGAGCACTGACAGGCTTTCCCCCCACCCCTTCAACTCTGCAGCAATGCTGACAGCACTCATACGTCTATTTCCCAAAGACAACCTCTGGATATGACGCTGAGCACGTGCACTCAACTTCTTTGGTTGACCATGGCGAGGCCTGTTCTGAGTGGAACCTGTCCTGTTACACCGCTGTATGGTCTTGGCCACCGTGCTGCAGCTCAATCTCAGGGTCTTGGCAATCTTCATATAGCCTAGGCAATCCTTATGTAGAGCAACAATTCTTTTTAATCAGATCCTCAGAGAGTTCTTTGCCATGAGGTGCCATGTTGAACTTCCAGTGACCAGTATGAGGGAGTGTGAGAGTGATGACACCAAATTTAACACACCTGCTCCCCATTCATACCTGAGACCAGGTAACACTGACAAGTCACATGACACCGGAGAGGGAAAATGGCTAATTGTGCCCAATTTTTGAAAAAAAAAAATTTCACTTAGGGGTGTAGTCACTTTTGTTGTCAGTGGTTTAGACATTAATGGCTGTGTGTTGAGTTATTTTGAGGGGACAGCAAATGTACACTGTTACACAAGCTGTACACTCACTACTTTACATTGTAGCAAAGTGTCATTTGTTCAGTACATATTATACTGTACATATAAAAGTGGTTACACTTTATATAATAACATTATATTACACTGGTTTTATTGTAGCACCTCTGATAAATGCTATGCGAGTAATAGTAGAACTATGATTGACACACCACAGTAATGATGTTATCGCCATAATTTACAAATCATATATTTCTTTTCTCAAAGAAAATCATAAGGCTGCCACTGTGTACTGAGTTTTTATGTATCAGTAGAAGTGTCATGCCTAATATTTTCAGTCCCTAGAGTGCGGGTAAACAATTAAATGGGATTACATACTGTATATAAAATCCAGAACAGTGAAAAAGACAGTAATCTGAATACAGCCAATTCAACACATGGGAATGATATGCTGTGGCACCTCAAGGCAATCTGAAATTAAAATCATGCACCTCAAATGATGAGTATGGTAGAAACTCTTCCAAATATGTACTAAGGTTTTAAGTAATTTGTGTCTAAGTTTTAAATCAGCAGTAATCTAATAGATTTTTTAAGTAACTTTCCATGGCTCTCATGTATAAGAGAAGCATTTGTCAGTGTCACTGGCTGGTCCTCAATAAGTCATCCAGCCATTTGGCTTCTCCATATTCCCCATTTATGACTCCTACCTATAAATCCTTTTCCAATTAAATCCATCGACTAGACCACATCTGCATAGGCAATTACCCTTCTTCTTCAAACAATGATGACCTAGCTGTCTAAAAATATGTTTAGTCTTACATTACCAGATAATTACTGGTGACTGCTTTTCCTTGCAGACATGCTAAAAATACTATACTTGCGTCTCATGATTCTACTTACAAGCCCAGAGCTACAGTTTGTCTGTGTTAAAAACCCTACATGAACCCAGTCCAAACTTCCAGTTTGCTTTCACAGTGGTTTTCAGTCTGGCTCAGTCTTGATGAGACACCCCAAAGATCTGTTGAGGCACTCTATTTCATGAGAGTCTAGTGTTGCCTTGGGTCTATATTGATGTATACTGAGTTTAAAGCAAGTTTTATTTCTGCCTAGTGTATTTCTGCTTCAGCATGTTGTTTTGTAACTAGCAAAAAGTGCTGCTCTGGGCAGTTTGGCAGGTCAGATCTTTATCTCATTTCTCACAATGCATGTCTTCTCTCTACTCAAAACTTATTACAGAAAAGTACTATTCACAGCTCTCATTTTTATCATTATCTAAGGTTTTTATTTTTTTTCCTTCTTTCTTGCTGCTTTTTATTTATTTTTATCATGCTATAGAGCTTGAGATCAGGAGGATGCATTAAAATGATATTTGGTCTTTGAATCTGGCTGATTCAGCCCTGACTTGGCTTTCAAGAAATGTGCATTACAAATTTCCTTCTACTATCTGATTATTATTATTATCCATCCATCTATCCATTCATCTTCTACCGCTTACTCTTTTTCAGGGTCACGGGGAACCTGGAGCCTATCCCAGGAGGCATCGGGCACAAGGCGGGGTACACCCTGGACAGGGTGCCAGTCCATTGCAGGGCACAATCACACACAAATTCACACACCCATTCATACACTACAGACACTTAGACACGCCAATCAGCCTACAATGCATGTCTTTGGACTGGGGGAGGAAACCAGAGTACCCGGAGGAAACCCCAGCACGGGGAGAACATTCAAACTCCGCACACACAGGGCCCCGGCGGGAATCGAACCCCGGATCCTGGAGGTGTGAGGCGAAAGTGCTAACCACTAACCGAACTTTATTATTATTGTTGTTGTTATTATTATTATTATTAGTATTATTATTATGACCACTGCTTGAGTCACTTGCATATGAAAACCTTATTTGAAGTAGGCAGAGACCATATGGCTTTTCGATCAAAAGTAGAAAGCCAAGATATCCAGTGATTTATCGCTGCCTAATTTAAGCCTCACAAGCCTCAGACATGTCAGGAGTTTGCTGGTCTTTTTCTACAGGATGATTTGGCAATTTTTGGCAAGTGTTTCTCTTGTTTAGCGTCATTATTTACATACATTTTAATAGTTCTGTCCTTTATCATTTACTGTGAGCAGAGCAATTTAACATCTACAGTATTTATTATGCTTCTCCACTGTGACATGCCAGGAATTAGATTACATTGCAAATACAAATCGTTTATTATATGCATGAGAACAGAAGCACACAGACCATAGCACAAAGATTTGCAGCAGTAGTTTGAAAACTAACAGCAATCTTTGAAGAACTAGACAAAACAGGTTCACTATTGCTGGCTCTGGTACAAAAACATGAGATCATAGGCTGCTTCTTATTCAATGGCTGCTTAATAACTCAGCCTTGTGTCTTTTCAGTAACGTCAGAGATGAAACTGGTGCCACTGATGTCAGTCTGAACAAAAGGAAGTGGTTGAGAGAAGTTCTTTATTGGAATTCCATCCCAATCTTATTTTGGCCATACAGTATGTTGCTAATAAAAATTTCTTGCTGTGATAACAGCTTGCAGCCAGTGCACTGTGGAGAAATCAATTTGCAAATAAAACATAAACTGATGACACCAATCATGTGGCCATAACTGTAAGTCCAGGAACAAACTTAGTAAGTCAGTGTGATCACTCAAAATAAATGTAACAATTCACATGTGAAGTTATGAATAATAAGGTCAGGGTTACGAGTGAGGCTAAAATGAATCAGTCCACTCAACTTTCATATGAAATTCATTTAAATCCACACATATTGCTGTTCTTCATTCAAATACCTCATGAGATCAGGTTAAAGTGCTTAAATTCTTAGAACACTGGGGCTTGATCATTTTCCCATTCTTATTTCAAGAAGGATCAAAATAAATAAGAAGCACTAAAGATGCAAAATATACTTAGTTATGCAGCAAGATATACAATTAGAAGTATGCAGGATGCTCCTTTTACCTGGCAATGTGATTGGCTTATATCTTTTTCCCACCACAGGTCATCATAAAACAAGTTTAAAATATATTCCTGTTCTGTAATCACCAAAGAGCTGCAATTGCTGCCTTTATTTTGAGGCTGCAGTGTTTTGTCTGTCTAATTTGCTGATTTTCCACTGGATCTCTAGATCAAAGAGCTCCTGTTTGGCACATAGAAGCTTCAGACTTCCAGGACACCAGTGAAAGCTCTTAACTCATTTTGGAAAGTGACCTCATTTGTTTAAAAAAATAAAAAAACAACAACCATGTGATAGTTAGTGCTGAAGGAACTCTGGAGGCATATCTGGCAGTCATTTTGGTATTACACTAACCAAACACTTTATTAGGAACACTATACTAATATTGGTTAGGGCCTCTCATTTTTCATGGCACGGCATGTTGGAAACATTCCTTTCAGATTCTGGTCCATGTTGACATGATTGTATCATGCAATTCCTTCAGATTTTCAGGTGCACTTTCATGCTTTTTTCCCCATTCTACCACATCCCAAAGGTGTTTTATTGGATTCAGATGCGGTGATTGAATAAAACTAAACTCATTATGTTCATAAAACACATGACTTTTTGTTTGTGGCATGGTGCATTATAATGCTGGAAATAGACATAAGAAGATGGGTAAATTCTGGTCATGAAGGGATGCACATGATCAGCAACAACACTGTAATAGGCTTTGGCATTCAAGCCATGATTGATTGGTATTAACGGGCACAAGTGTGGCAAAAAAACATTCCTCACACCATTACACTAACTCCACCAGCCTAGACTGTTGACACCAGGCAGGTTGGGTCCCTGGATTTATTCTGTTGGTGCCAAATCCTACTATACCATCCAGGGGTGCTGTATCATGGTCGATCCTGCACTCTGACCCCAATTTCCTTACAAGCTGGGATATGCGAAGAAAATAATTATACTGTGCTATAATGTATATGTGATATTCTGAGATGCTTTTCTGCTCAACACATTTGTAGAGTGGTTATGAGTTACTATGGCCTTTCTCTAAGCTCAAACCAGTCTGGCCATTCTCCACTGACCACTCATCAACAAGGTGTTTCCATCTGCTGAACTGCTACTTACTAGATTTTTCTCTATATTGAACGATTTGAGACTGTAGTGTGTGAAGATCCCAAGAGATCAGCACACCAATACTTGCACTCAATACTTGGAGACCACGGCGTACCAGGAAAAAGCCAAGAAAAAGACTACAGTTTGCCAATGAGCATATTGGCAAAGCCCAGGCCTTTTGGAATAATGTGATCTGGACAGATGAATCAAAGATAGTGTTCTTTGGCAACAGTAACAGCAGTCATGAAAATTCTAAAACATTGTTTACTTCATTTTTTTTTTCTTCAAATCACATTTTCAATGTGGCCTCAGACTTCCTTTGGTTACAGGGTTGTATACATAGATGACAGCCTGGAGAAGCATGTAGGTCCCGTGAGTACTGTTCTCTCTAGAGCTCAGTCTCCCCATCAAGATGGAGAAATGCCAGTTTTCACCCCTTCTCTCTCTTTCATAGGGTACGAGCAGTCATTTGAGGTGGTATGCATAGAGGAGCAGAAAGTTACAGGCAGTGTAGGAACGTTCATTTCCCAAGACCATGTGAGTTCCTGTTAGATCCTACTGACTCTCTACGATATTCTAATGTCATTCATTTTCTCATTTCTTGTACAAGTCCAGTAATTCACTTTATCATTCTCAAATGAATTTGTTTATTCTGTTTAGACCTAGTCTTGGGTTTACCATAGTCTTGTTGAGAAGTATTTATATTAAAGTATTGCTTATGCAGCTTCTGTTCATCTAAGTCACTTTGTTACAGTATTATTGAGCTCTGAGACAAGCTGTGTTCTGACAAAGCTGTCGAGTCTTCTTCATCTGTTGAATGCAGGGACATAAAGGTGAATAATACCTCTTGTCTCGTAAACACAGAATGACAACCTTGCTGGTCTGTGACCATTTCAGTGTCTGCGATTTTAGTTAAGCAAAGATGACTTCACATGGCATTCATCACACTATTTTTTGGAGTTGTCATCACCCTAGCTTTTTTTTTCTTCTTTTTTGTCAACAAAGATGTAATTTTTATGGCAAGTATTACACTTCCTGTTTCTATGATGTCCAATCACAACCCCCTGATTCCAATAAAGCTGCCCATCTGCTGGTAAATGCTCTAATAGACCCCACCTTTCAAATGCGGCCTGCCCAGGTCGGTTCTGTGTTTTCCATTAATGTTCGAGCTGCACCCTCTAAACTCTCCGTCTCTTACAAAACCCTCTGTGACTCCATATTCAAAATAAAGGCTTGTGGTTCAGGTATAAGAGAAACATACTTTTGTCTAGACGCAGGACGGTAGGCTAGTTAATAGGCATCACTGCACTGGAGCTCAGTGTATTTGCACACCAGGAGCAGATGCATAACCTTGCAGAAAAGAGCTAAAACAAACCCCATTACAAATTTGAGTGGTTTCGTTGTATATGCAGTTTTATTACATCTAACTCTCCTCAGGGCACAGAAGATTCATGGAAGAGTAACATTGGGCCTAGGACGCTTGTTTCTATGTGAGCAGACGCAAGTCTGGTAAGTGCAATTAAGGACCAGGCTTTAAAACTGAAGCCATTCAAAACGAATTACTTATAAATCTACTACTTAAAAGGTTCCATTGTAAACTGAACCAACACAAACTTGTTCTAACAACTAACACTGCTGGCTGCTTTGGACATTAATCAGCTAGCATACAAGAAAAATGTATCAAAATTACAATATGAGAAAAGCATAAAGTCCAATTATGTAATCGGACCGGGTTACTATTTCAAACTAACTTTACTTCTTGACCACAGTTGAATCCAAAAGAAGTAAATCCTATAAACTGAGTAACAATTAACAATTATTAATAAAAAATAATTAAAGAAATTGCTATCAAGCACCATACTCCTCACAAATAAACAAATAACAGTCAACATTAGTTACATGAGCCTTTCAAATATAAATTAATACACAATTTAGCTAAAACACAATGAAAACACTGGCCTAGTAATAATCAATGTTGGAGCTTGTCAAACACACTCCTGAAAATCTTTCAGGCCTGTGATACAGACACAACATAAATACATTGTTTAATGGAATTGAATGTGGTTAAAGTATAAGATTCTATTCTTCCAAAACAATGACGTAAATAAACTCACCAGCTGGTATGAAAAGCAATTGCTTTCATGTTTCTCACAGAGGTACAGAAGGAAAAAATGAGTCAATCGCTCTTTTGTTGTCTCAAAATCATAGACCCTGCCTTTAAATAACCCCATTAATCATATTTCACATGTACTACCTACTGGATGCAAGATCTGAGCACACAAGACCTATTTTATAAACATAAAGATCTAAATATGTAATTAAAGATTATTGCCTTTAGGATGTTATTTGCAGTTTTTTGTGAAATACATGGTGAGTTTCATGATAAAAGACACAACATGAACAAAAAAAAAATCCATAATAGATTAGACTAACTGGTCAAGTTAGTGCAAAACTAATTCTCACTGTTACATCAAACGTAATTCATGTAAAATCATACATTTGGGGGTGGGGGGGTGTCCTGTTAATTTTCTTACACAACTCAGGGGGCTACTGCTTTTTGGTGAGGTGAAAAGACAGCATCCAATCATTTTAAAAGTGATATTGGCTTTGCGGTAAGATACACTTACATAACCTACTACCTGAATTGGAGCTACTCTCATGAACAAGATATTTTTCATATAGAAAGTCAACAGAAGAAATTCTTGTTTTCTTGGGTCTTGCAGATCATAGCAAATTTTACAGCTTGAGCAAGATAGAATTGCTTCCTCACAGCTCCAGGATGACGGAGATAGTCATGAGCTGGGTAAGACCCGGTGTACGTTTGTGGGTTTCCTCTAGGTGCGGCCAGGATATGCCAGTCATAGCACTACAGTGGTCCCATTTTCACCATGTGTGTCTTATGGAAGCTCTACCTGAATTTAGCAATCCGGTGTTTATTGCATGTAGTAGGGTCACTATACAAAAGACACCACTGCCCCCTTGTGGCAGCTGCCTCAAACCAGCATCAACAAGTACAGAATAAGGCTGTGTGTAAAAGCATGCACTCAATCGCACACCATGATCAAATATACACCAGTCTTTATTTAATCCTACTCAAGCAGACCTCCACTCTGCACATTCTGGTGGTTTTCCTGATTCAATTAATTAGCTCAATAAGCAGCCCTAAGTAGATTTGAGTGGGTGAAATAAAAAAAATAAAATAAAAACCATTAAAAAACTCCCAAACCAGGACTGAAACACTGCATGACCTTTTAGAGTTGCACAGATCAAGTGTCAATGCAGGGCTTAACGTTATACAGACAATTCCATTGTTTTTTTGTTTGTATAATGACAGCTATTCTGGAGCTTGCCCCAGCACTACAGGATACGTTTCTATAAACTATTTGAATATGTAGACTAAATGTTGATTACATCTACTACTTGAGAGAAACCACAGAAGGTAGGATGGTACATTTTCTGATTCCCCAGTTTGTTCAATGTACAAAGTGCGGTTTCTATTGGAACTTATTTACAGGGAATTGTATGGGATATACTCTACATAATCCAAGCTTAAACAGATTTTTAACTGTATTTAAACAAGGAACAACCATTGTGGATATGACAAAGGTTTCAGTAAGATGATTTTTAAGATTTGCAGAGGTCTCCAGTGTCAGCACTGTAAGTTTGCCTCCATAGGAAAGTCTTCAGGACAGAAGACTGGTCTCTTGGCACCACAAGTTGAATTAATTAAGCTGGATTAATTTTCCATAAAAGCTCAGTAAACAAACCTAATGTTGCTCATTTATACAAGAGGCAGGAAATCATGGAAAACAAGATATAAATCAAATTAAAATAATGCAGCAAATTAACGTTTGCTGACTAATTTTTGCCATCAAGATCCCCAAATAAAAAGTTTAAAAACAAATGACTGCCAACATACTAATTTTGATTAGGTGGATCAAACACATTAGGCATATCCTCATGCTAATAGAATTTTCCATATTGTCATCACTGGAGTTCATGGACCTAGACTAATGCTAGTGGGGCATTTAACAAATTAAAGCTAAACCCAATTTCCATTTCAATGACCTATGTAATCATATCCATCACCACCAGCTTACACAGAACAGAAAAGAAGGCAAGAAAAATATTTAAAGAGTACTTTTATTGGATCTTTTCTGCTCAGTTTCATACATTGGCACCTCAACAATCTGATCTACAGGAAAAGCACATACATCTTCCAGATTCTGAGATCATGGGTGAAGCTTGTACGTGTTTGCTTCATGTACTTCTTACGGTGTGCTGACCAGGACTGCAGGGAATTTATTCCCATCCAGACACTGAAACAATATTAGAGATTATTTATGACTCAAGTACTGTCTACAATTTCATCATCATTAGACTGTCCATTTAAAATGTTCAGTATGAACCATTTGTTTTACAACAGAAATTGCATTTGATCCAGTGATGGAGCCTTGTGTGATTGAACCAGTACTTGCCTGTCAAGAGTTAAGAGCATCCAAACTTGCCCCAGACACTAATCTGGTAAACCACTGGCTCAGCTTGACCTGCACATCCCATGTGCTTCAACCTGAAACATAAGGAGATGTGTGAATATACGTAAAAACACACCATTAGCAAATTATTTAAACATGCATTAAGAACTGTGTTCAGAACATTTTAGATAAAAAGAGCAATGGGCCAAGAAGGGAACCATTGAAAATGTGATTCTTAGGGAATAAGCACAAGGACATTAGGGCTGCTTTTCCAAGGCAAGCTTCAGTGCCTTAAAAAGGCAATATGGAGGTCATTTTTGGTAGTGCTATTGGGGACTGCACAATTACAAATTTGGTACTTTAAAACCATAAAAAGCAGTAAGTTGAAGATTCCAAATAGGACTTTCACTTCAGTTTAACATAAAGCACACATCTTTGGTAAAGAGGCACAATATTGAGGAGTTACACAGCTCCTAAGAGCTTGACTTTAGGGGAAAGAACACTGGGCATAATTTTGTAGAAAATGTGATGGACAATAAAACTGTTGGAAGGATGCGTACAGGAGATCAAAAGTGGTTACCTCACATTACAGGACTATTTCCACAATTGCCCTAGTCAAGAGAGCAGCTTTCATCTCAGAGGACTCGAGTTGGTAGGCACAACACTTCATTCTCCAAGGACATTGTCGATTTTCCAAAATTGCTAGCAGAGAACGCTTGGATGCAATGAAGCATTACACAGTACTGACTGTAGCAGAACTACCCATCCCAAATACTCTCCTGGAAACCCAGATCATTCTTAATTTTCAGCTTGCTGAGCACCAAAAAAAAAAAACCCCCACTAATGCACTAAATTATTTCCCAGATTTAGCTTAAACCCATTCACCTAAACACTTTAGCCTTTTGCCAGTTCACCATAACAGTCATTGTGTGGTTAATAAAATCTTTAAGGGTCAATGAATTCAAAGCATGTTCAGAAATTCGTTTAATGGGCTTCATGAAGCCAATTTAACAAAAGAAAATATAGGTGTTGATACACAAAACAGCACATTTCTCCCCAAAGGAACAAAATCTTGACATGGATATAAAAAAACTGATCTCCAAGCAGTACTTTTTTTTATTCAAAAGTCACAAAGAGCAAAGTACTTTGGGCCACCTTGAGCTCAATCAACTCCTAATCTGAGGCAGCACCGGTCAGAGTAGTTCACTCTTTGGGAACTGAATACTTTACAAATCTTTAGCAACACCAAGGTGGCTTGCTAGAGCTGTGAGCTCAAAAATAGCATGCCTACCCTGCTTTACTAAAGGAATGCATTACACAAGGACTTCAAGCCACTAAAAGCACATCACAGCTTGGCAAGCTTCTTTTGAGAGACTGATGTAGTTCAATTTTTAGAAGCAGGTAATTCCAAGTAAGACTGCTTCTTCCATAGCAACCGTCTTTTCACAGCAATCCATTCGTAACTGTATGTTGGTCCAAAGTTTCACTTCAAATCGGTTTTAGAAGCTATCAGGCTGTGCTGAACTGATTAGAGAATTCACGCATGGTTCAAAAAACAGATTTCATTAGAGAAACAAGAGCAAACAAGTGGTAACTGAAGATACAGGCAATCTAAAAACAGGCTCAAATGTTTACAGAAATTGCCCAAAAGAATGACACCATCTCAGGACAGCTTGAACACGAAAATAATTGTTTAAAAAACTGATAGCATCTTGTATTTTATGTAGGAGAGTGTTACAACTAGTAAAACTGAAATTAAACAAAGTGAAAAATCAAGAGTCTTCGAAGAGCACATCTAACACAGCCAGCGAAGGGATGATCTTGGAATCAGGACTTTTTTTTACTCTTGTGTAGCTGAGGACAAGAAGCAGGCAAGAGTAAAGGCACTGGTGCATTGACATCCTTCCCAAATAAAGAACTGATACCACTAAGCAACGAGTCAGTCATTCTCAATTTCAAGCATCTTCAGGATAAACTACTGGCCATCTGCACACTTAGTCCACTGTTTGTAGATTTTGAAAATGATCTTGGGGGGGAAAAGATCTTCTGGAATGCTGTATTAAACATTTGTGCTATGATTTAACATGAATCCAAAGTCTCAAAATGACTGCTAGTCAGTGGATAGGTTTATTGACCAGGACAGAACAGGCTCTTCAGTTTTACAAGTCAGTTAGAAATTTGCGTCGAGCAATTCAGAGGTTTTATACATACCATAGCTGTCATAGCCGTCTCTATAGGAGCCAAAAGAAGAACGCTCATAACCACCCTGGTTCCTGGAACAAGAGTGCAATTACATTAGCAACACCAACCAGTACAACAAACAAGACAAGTTGACACTATGGGATGGCCAGACAAGTATAAGCATTAAATAAGCTAGGTAATCCTGGATTGTCCTATACAACCTTATAATTCAGTTGTTAAATAAATTGGCACCAACATCTCATGGGCATAGGCAGTGATTCTAGGAACACTGACCAGCTGCTTTGCATCTAAAAATAAAGTCTAAACATTTAGCACCACATTGTTAACTATACCAGTGCATTCTTGAACTCTCAGAAAGCACTGACCCTTTTAATATAAACAGCTCAACATGAATTGAGAGTAAACAAAGTGATAACATGCAATAGTTTGTGAGAAAGTATTAATACATCATTGTTGGAAGGAGTATCCAGTGTCAGCATTATGAAGTAATTTCAGAACCAAGAAAGTCTTTAGAATTAGTGATTGGGTCATCTCTATACTTTGTGGCCTCACCAACACAACATGGTGCAACGATTCGACAAGAGTCCTTTATGGCAATATTGTGCCTACAACACTTACAGTGGCCACTTCTTGACAAATGTGGCTACCAGTCTCAATTTTGCTCTCATAATACACAATACGAAGCAAAAAGACTAACCTGTTGTCTCTGTATCCTCCACCGCCTCCACCACCACCTGAGTAGCCTCCACTCCTGTTGGAGTAGCCACTACCGCCGCCATAGCTCCTTTCACCACTGCCATAACTCCGATCTCTGCCTCCATAACTACGGTCACCACCACCATAACCACCACTGCCACGGCCGTAGCTCCTCTCGCCGCCATAGCTACGTTCACCACCACCATACCCACCACCTCCTGGAGTTAAGACAGTGGTTAAAAGGACATTAAAAAAAAAGTTATATAAATAAAAGCACTTAAAATACATGACCTAGTAACAATACCCACCTCTTCCTCTGCTGCCTCTGAAAAAGCCCCTGCCACCAGAACCTCTGAACCCACCAGATCGCCCACCAGATTTACCAGCTTCATCAACACGAATCGTTCGTCCATCAACAGTCTGGGGGGTGGGGGGTTACATTTACAGCAATCAGCAGATGCATTTATTGCAAGCAACTTACAGAAGATCTAATCAATAAATACATCTCATAATGGGTAATGGATCATTTTCTGCCAAGTTATTCATGTCTTTAAAATAGGTTGCGTACAAAAAAAAAAAGCATGAAAAACTTTTTTTTTTACCTTTCCATTCATGGCAGCCATCGCATCCTTTGCATCATCTGGATTTTCAAATGTAACAAACCCAAAACCTCTGGATCTGTCAGTCTCACGATCTCTGATGACATCGACTAAAGGGGGTTCAATATAACATTAATTGCAGACACATTCAGGTAAGTGAAACTCACATTTCTATACAAAAGGACACAAAATTACCTTTGGCGATGGTGCCGTATTTGGAAAAAGCCTCTTCGAGGGAATGCTCTGTGGTCTCATAGCTGAGTCCACCAATAAATAGTTTCCCCTCGTCAGACATCTGAAATCCGGGGGAAGAAAGGCAAAAATGATTAAAATCAATGGCACATTTCAATCTTAATATTTTGAGAATCAAGTCATGGTTTTGACAGGAATGTTTTTTGAAGTAATGTAGCAAGTCTGTAGTGAAGCAAGGTGAATTTGGATTAGACATTCAAGACTTGTTTCAAGTTTCTCAAATTAAATCACAAAAGTGACAAATGTGTATTATCTTGCTCTGGAATGGACAAAACAAAAGGGCAACTGATTAAACAGTCCTTTATTACTGAGAAAAAGGAGGATCTCAAGTCTGCAGATGTCCAACATAAAACCCACCCTACCACGGAGTAATTCTGACTCAAAATATTACTTTATTCTCAATGTACCCCCCCCCCATACCACTAAAACGCCATCTTACTCTTCAGCTACATTTACAAGCTATTTATATATTCGTTCATAAACAAGTTGTCCATTTTCGTTTCCTAACCTCTCAATACCATTTCATTCGTGTTCTTTATACACCTACCAGGTTAGTTTGGGATGCCATTCCTCCTATAATAAACAAACAATCAGCCCAGTTCCCATTCCTTTCTATTTTTTATAATGTGTAAACATACACGACGATTCAGTGAGTGTGTAAATGAGACAATGGCGCCATGCCGAGAGAGAGAGACACACACAAGAGTAAGAGAGCGAGCGCGCGCGCGCGCGCTTCATGAACGGGTTACTAACCCTGTAGGGGAAAGGTGTTTCTGCATCGCATTAAAAACACTACATATCGGACAAAAGCCACACCACATGGTGTGTAGAACCCGTAGAAAGCAGTAAGAATAAAGCCAATGCTAGTGTAAGAAAGACATTCTCCGTTACTTTCCGAAGCCTCCATGCGGGTTGTGAGAGCGTTAGCGCTGTAGAAAATGGCCGCGAGCTTTCGTTTTTGACGGAAACAGAAAAGGGCGGGATTTTACACACACACACACACACACACATATATATATATATATAATTTTTTTTAATTTTTTTTACGCGTATGCGATACCAAAGTGTTAGTGCATACGAGACAAGGTCAAGAAATAACATTGTTTATACATGTAGGTAAAAAATATAATAAAAAATAATGTCTGTAAAAACGACTAGGCCTCGTTAGCCGTTTGCTAGTCACGCGGCTCATTTCTTCCTTGTAGAACAAAAGCGAGGCCACAAAGCTAACTAGCATAAACGGCTAATATTCCCGCGCGGCTAAAGGCCTTGCTACCGTTTCACCGCTCACAGACGGGGCCTGCCAATTCGATCTGGTTGCTGTACAGCAAGACGATTTAGGCTATTTTAAATATGCACGTTCTCCATCAAGTAAGCTAAACATCGACAGTTTGCATTTCGGGGAAACGGCACTTTTCTTTCCTGGAAGTCGACACGTATCTGCGTCACATTAACTACACGGGCATTTTGAATGAAACATGGCGAGTGTTATGGACAACACTATTTCCCCACATTGGGTTGTTTGCTAATTTAACAGGAGATTATGGGATAATTTCGCTACATTTCCTTAAATAAAATCATTGATTGTTTTAAGTAAATAAAGACACTGAAAACTCAAAAGCTTATACCAGCACGCACATACAAGGGGGGGGTACACACACAAAAATTAATAAAAATAGATCAAGTGAATAAATATAATGTAATGTAGATCACAAAGCACCATTTACCTTTCAGCAATTTCCCCCAAAGCAAAGCACACAAACTGCTACCAAGTGCGCAAGAGATGAGACCGGATTTAAAATGGCGTCGCTATATGAACAACCGGGCCTCATGATTATTAATGTGATCTCATGAATATGCATACGGGAGGAGTCCGTATGTGCCACGCCTTCGTTATATCGCCATCTACAGCATAGGTACGCATTATACATGTAATTGACGGACAGGAGAAGAATAATGCTCATTTCATATGTCTACGGAGTAGCAGATCTTTTGATTTTATTTTGCTTCTACTTCCGTTCGTCCTATTTTGATCTGCGAGTGTGTGAATACGTTTATATGCGTCAATATATCTGCCTGAATGTTTAATAGCGTTACAGCAACATGGGCGAATCAGATATGGGTCATTATTCCCTATTTAATTCCCCATATACATGCAGTATATAGTGGTTAAAATATGTTTTCCACATCATGTGCGTAATCCAAGGTTGTAGGCCTACTGCTGCATAGTCACAATTATTTTTATAACAATTATGCACATATTTAACAATTACTATATGCATTATTACAATAATTTGCATTTGATACACAAGCACACAATTGAGTACACACTGGTGCAGTAATTGGTGCAAGAGTTACCTTTAACAAAGTTGGCATTAAATTATTTAAACTTTTACTCAAGTGAGGAATGTAAATATTATCTCCACTAGTGGATATAACTTTGTTCACTTGCATAATTTATACATTTATTTTTCCTTGTGAAACACACATTTTTAAAAAATTGTCAAATTAAATGAAACCTCAATATTTTAAAGCCTCACATATCAGTAAGTAGTCCAAAGTTTAAAACCTTCTAAATGTTACTATCAATCAATCTATAATCTATCTATCTGTCTGTCTGTCTGTCTGTCTGTGTCTAGAAAAACACTATAAATCTAGGGAATTTATTATTATTATTATTATTATTATTATTATTATTGAAGAAATCTAGATAATTTGTTTAGTGATACTTTATTGATGATATAATAAATTTTTGCATATAGATTTGAATATTGAACTCAAGTTTATAGGTTTTTCAGAGATTAAACTCAGAGTAATCCATTGTCTTGAGTAACCTACTTGTGACTGACTACTTTTGAGTTGAAACAAAGTTTATCTTCAAGGTTTATCTTCACGTTTTAAGGCAGCAGGTGAACTTTTGGTTATAAGTTTAGCCAGCTTGAAATGTCTTACATTGTTTCAGCAATCTCTCTAAGCTCAGAGGAACAATATGAGAGATGTTTGGAGTTGTATAATGAATATAACAGGCTTCAGGAAAATAGGTCATGGAGCAGAGAAACTTGAATATGAGCAACAAGTAAAACCAGTGTGTATGTGAATAGATTTGAATCAACGCCATCAGCCATCCAACACTCATTATTCATCATTGCCAGACACCCCCTCACAACTACCCAATGCCCCTGCCCTTACAGCCATCACTTTACAATATCTCCCTCATTAGCACATTGCAGTTGCCTATTCAGTAATGATTGTTGTGAACTGCTCTGTGAACACCTTCTTTATTATGGACATTCTGGTGAGAAGAGAGGTGAAGAGAATGGGCAGGACTGCAGGACTTTACCTTATCAGTCTTAGAGTCCTGAAGATTTGAGCTGACCAGTTAACTTTCTTAGTTCCTATAGCAAAGAGAGATGACATTAGCCTTAATGACTAACATATCTTGTTAGTTAGTTAGTTGGGTAGGTGGGCGGACGGACAGACCGGACCGGACAGACGGACGGACAGACAGACAGACAGATACTTTATTGACCCACAAGGGGAAATTCAAGTCTCAAATGTTATGAAAACATTTGAGACTGCTAAGATTCACAGTTTAGTGTGACTGCTATAACAGAGTTAAAAAATGGGTGGCACAGTGGTACAGTGGTTAAAGTTGAAGCGTCAGAGATTGGTTTGATGTCTGCAACCTTGGCCAGGATAAAATGGTTATGGGAGATGAATAAATGAAAAATTATAAAGCTATATGATCTTAAGACACTTATTCCAAAAAGCACCACAACCCATGACTTTTAGCATCCTGCAGTAAAGCAATTTCCCTTTTTGGTCAAATTGAAACAGTTAAGACTCTTCCTTCAGTTCCATTCAGACTTCATCCTGAAACATCATGAGGCAAAGGCTATCATGCTTTCAGATTCTCATCATAAGAAGTTGCTTTTTTCTCTGCACGCATTTTTCATCTGTATTTATCTTCAATTGATCTGTATATAAGACTTTAAGCTGTTACACTGCAGGACTTTTATGCACTTTTTAACCAATCATAATTAGGCCTTTCTGTGCTTGTGTCTGCTTATGGGATCGCATTGATGTTTTCTTTATGATTGTCTTCATCACATCTACAAATCTTTTTGTTTTGTGAGGGAAATTACTATTTTTTACTTTGTAATAAGATTGTTCTTGTTCATGTTCATCTGAGGATAATGCCTAAGAAGACCATGTCATGTCACTGCGATCAGACACATACAAATGTTCTTCTGTTCAAGGTTTGTCTGTCCAAGATCCTAAAGCAAAGCCTGTTTGAACTGCCTCAAACTGCTTCTTATCAGTACACAGAATTATGTCATGCTCTGCGTTTCTTATATATAGTAGTGGTTTAGTACACGGGCTTCAGGGCACTCTCATTACTCTTTCCTGCGTTATTCTATCCTGTATTAGTCATCTTTCTGTAATAAACCTTTTTACCTTCAGAGGATGATTATGCGAGTGTTGTCTAATTTCCACGACAATTTGCTGTCCTTGGGTGGGTTGCGTAAGTCTTTTCAGCTTTTCTGGAACACAAGCAAACTGGAGGACGCTTGTGGAAAAGTTTCACCCTGGAGCCTGTGTTGACGTGAAGGCGGTTTGCCCTTTGTTGTGCAGAGCAAAAGACCGGTATGCAACCTTATCGCTGACTGGTAGGAATCATCAAGAATTTAGAATTAGAATTAGAATCTTTTCATTGTGTATTGCTGTATCTATGGAAGGGAGTCAAAGATTTAGAAATAGAATTTTATGAAGTCATTGTGTATTGCTGTCTATATTGAAGGGAGTCAAAGATTTAGAATTAGAATTTTATGAAGTCATTGTGTATTGCTGTCTGAATGGAAGGGATTCAATGATATAAGAAATGCACGTATTACATTGAGAGAAATATTACGTGGAGCAATTTCTTATAAGAAGTTCCAGGAACTTCACCTCTGTGACGGCAGAGAGATTGGTGTTTCTTAGATCACAGCTTCAAAACTAGGATATATACCAACGGGTATATATATAGAGTAAAAATATCTATGGTCCCAAAACTCAAAAGAAAATAATCACTGCTTTACAGCTTTCAGACCTCCAAGCTTGAGCTACGGACGAGGAAAAGGCTGTGTGGCGCAAAGCAGGCTGCACTGTTGTTGGTGGAGTTTGGCGATGACCCCTGAGCTTTTCTTGTCTTCAAAGTTGACACAGTGCAGGGACCATGTGTCAAAAAGGGGAATGATGGTTGCGATAAAGCATTGGTTTCTCTAATTACTATAAAAAAATAATTCTTTATGGCTAAACTTATGATTTAGTCTCTCACTGTTGTGGTCTACCAAACAATCTATCACACTGCCCATTTTCAGTACACATCGTTTAAGCAGTGTTTCATTTGTGATTTATTTGGATTTTCAGTCTCATGATATTCCACGCTCATGACTTTCTTAGTTGGCACGGTCACTTCTACAGAAGTTAATGTCATCTAAAATCAGCTCTATTCCTTTTGGTAGCTCTTTTATGCATTAACTAGGGGTCAAAGAACATTTAAGCACGCAAGTGCATGAGATGGGAAGCTATGTATAAAAAGAGGTGGGGTTCTAATATGAGGTGGAGATACTTTCAAATGAAAACCAGACATTTTCAACTTTGTGTCATTGCTACATTTCAATTAGGGTAGAGTAAAATGTGTCACAATGCAACTGCATATACACTGCCTTTTATGTCAGAAATGTATCCGCTTAGCACCATATTAATTGCATTAATGGTTTTGCAGAATTGCAGATGCTTGCAAATAAGTCATAATTAGGATACCTAATCCTCTTTTGAAAAATTACATACCTGTGCACTACATACTGACCTAGATAATGGTGTTGTTTCTTACACAAGACAAGATAAAACACTCCGGGGGATGAGGTGAAGCAAACGGCAGATTATAAATATCTTAACCTCAGGACCAACTTGAGTTCTGTCCTCTGCATTAACCTCCCACACACACACTCAGCAGCTTCCTGTAGATTACCACAGTTTTCCATTTAGCCTCTCTCTCTGACTCATTCTCTGTGTACCTTTTCTGTTGTTCTCATGTGGGTCATACACTGATGAATAAAATTTCAGTACATTAAATGTGTGACAAAAACAAAAAAACAAACAAACAAAAAAACAAACAAACAAAAAAACCCACAAATATGACATCAAAAAATTGTCCAAAGATGTGTGACATATTATGGTGTATTTGTGTGCTATTGCAATAGCATAGATTTGGACAGTAGAGAGCAGTATTTGCCTCATTGTGAGAGAGTGAAATATTTTTAATTCCGACAGTTTGCTTTGCAGTGAGACAGAATGAAACTTCGTTTTGCAATTTTGTGACATCATGCAGTACATACATTTAAAAATAATACACCAAATAAAAACAATCATGCAAAAACTAATTCATAGAGAAATTAGTAGATTTTTTTTCTTTTGAAATGTATTAAGTAAAATTCAAAAGTATTAGGTGAAAGAAAATCTCAGGTAATGTACGGATACTTAAATTCAGACTTAAGCAAGTAATTGCTAGTAATTGAAGTGTTAATCTAGCAGGTTAATGAGGTTCCATGAGAAACAATCAATCATGCACTAATTCAACTAGTAGCCATCCAGTAACTACAGTGAAACTAATAGGAAATTAATATAATAAAAAGTGAGAAAATTTTAACTGTCAATTGTTCCTGGAAGTTTCAAGGGGTTGAGAAAACGATGCATTTTCAGGCTACGGCTTTTGTTAGACTTTTTATTATTTTATTGAATTGTCTCTAGCATGTGATTCAATGATGTTCAATTTATTGACCAGTTGTATATATTCCCACATTTATGCTGCTTTGATTGATATATCACTATTTTGGACCATGGTCCTTATCAAATTATGTAGAAACACCATTATTCATCATCATCATCATCATCATCTTCAGTATCTGCTTTTTCCTGGTCAGTGGTTGATCCAATTCTGATCCAGGGACCATTGGGTACAAGGAGGGAAGACACCCTGGATGGGATGCCAGTATATCTTAGGGCACCATTCACACACAGATTCACTCCTAGGGCTGCTTTTGGGAAAGAAGCTGACAGTAAGTAACTCGAGCTCAGGACAGAACCAGGGACCCTGGAGCTTTGAGGTTGAAATGCTACCCACTGCGCCACTGTCCTGCCCTGACGAAATATCAAATAGCATTTTATTGTAGCAGATCCAGCAATTTACAGTATTCTTGTGTGCTTCAGAATTCTTCTACTGCAGCTATCAGAATTATCTCTGAAACTTTGATCTTTGAATTTAATCTCCACCCACTTTGTTTCATATTTCCAACACTGAAATGTCTCCAAACTACTCCTCCAGTTTTCTTAAATCAATTGTGCACATCACTAACTCCAAGACTAAGGGCCTGTTCACACCGGGATGTTTTTCGCCTGGGTGTGAACTCTCCCAATGATAGTCATTGGGATGTTAAACAGACCGTTTTTTCACACTGCAAAAATAGTCCCGGCGTGAAGAGGGCTTAAAGTTGTACACCCCTGCCTTAAACCAAGTCTGTTCTTGAGATTTCATTGTGGTTGGTATATTGTGGTTTGTATATTGTGGCATCCCTTTTGACACATGTAATTTTCTTTATGAGGCACTCCACATGTAAACAAAGCAGACAACCTCGTTAATAATGCTTTGGTTATTTTTCCAATTGGGACATTGTGCTTTCTTTATCTGATGTCATTATCTGTGCTTCACATGCATTGGTTTGGCCCTCATAAAAGACATCATCATATGTCAAGTGCAAAGCAAAGATATAATAAATACAGTGTTAAATAGCCCATGCAAATTCTTTGGGTGCCTAAAAAGGATATGAGTATGTGCAACAAAACTGGGATTCTTCATTTAACCCAAATATTAATTATGGCTCTTTCAAATTGCCAGTGCACTCAGAGGTTTCCCGAACCATTATAGCTTTAAATTCAATTCAGTTATATTGAATAACTTGTATAGTGCATTTAACAATAGTCATAAAGAAACTTCATAGAAATTCATGTGGATATAGGTAGGTAATGAACAAGGCATAAACAATAACGGAAATAAAAAAAACCCTGAGAGGATATGAAGTGGAAACTTTTAGAGGAACCAAGAGGACTCAAAAGTTACCCATCGTATTCTGGGTGGCACCAGATAGTGGGATTATAAATCAAGATGTTCAGTATGAGCAGATTGTAAATAAGAGTCCTGGGAAGTCTTTATGATTACAGCAGCTCTTAGGAACAAATCTACAGGTAGGATTATCTACTGAAGCAATTGCGAGTAAACTTTTTCTAGGAAGTGAAAATCTTTAGGGTATCCACATGGGACCATCTGCAGAAGCAGAATATGAACTTGTTCCTATCGAGATCATTCAAAACTTTTAGCCAATATGCCCCCCCCTCAGGAACTATAATCCTTTTAGCAAATATGTTTTTCCCCTCAGAAACTATAATCCTTCTAGCCAATCTGTTTTTTCCCCTCAGAAACTACAATAAAAGCTACTGTTTCCCCAAGTGCCTTCTTAAATGTATCTGAATCCAAGTTTAAACCTTAAAACTCCCAAAAGCTGTCACATTACTCATTCTCTGAACAACATAGCTACATATATTTTGCTATTAATTTCACTGTAGTTTTTGAATAATCCATAGTATGTAACTCCATATTGTCACACTCAGCAGTCATTGAGATTGCAGTATTTGTACACAGTGGATGTAATCTGTTAGGTGCAGCATTGCTAATAGTCTTCAAGTTAGCCTTGTTTTAGAAAACAGGTCAGTGAAATTTGTCAAAACAGCCAATATCATTTTAAGGCATTTGCGTGTTGAGGCCCAGCAATGCATCACGTCCACACTGTGATCTATTCGTAGAATCACTGAAGACCTGCAGCTGAAATGCACAGTCTAATTAAATCCTGAATTGTGGGTGTCAAAATGACAAAGTAAATAAATGTTGCAATCACAGTTATAGGACTCATAATACTCAAAACTCCATAGTTTTTCCCTCAGCTTCTATTATTACAAAATTATTACAGTTGCATTATTGATGTAACTGGAATCATTTTACCAGTAGCATACTGAGTCTTTATACTCCCACCTTCAAGAAAAACCTATATGAACCAAATAATTAGATATTAACCAAATAATGAAACAACCCAATTAGGATGACATAGCACAATTCCACAGCATTCAATTTACTGGCTCATTAAATATGGGCATCGTTTACTCCTTGACTATCACACCTGTCATTTTTTAAAACAAGGATCTTCAACTATGAACATGTACTTGTTTTGGATAGCATTAATGTTATGATTTCATCTCACTTGAAAATGCAATGCCTCAAATGCCTTAATGATAATACGGCTCTGCTGCCTGGCCTGGTCAAAACAGGTTTCAAAGCAGAGAAAGCATAAGAAGCTGCTGTTCCTATGTATATACTGTAGCAATCTTGCAAGCTTGTTTTGTTTCTGACAGAGCAGCAAAGATTCCAAATACTGAGACCTAGCAATACACAGGACCTACCAGTCCCTCATTAAAAATAGAAAATTAGTAGCCAGTTCACGTACAGGCATGTTTTTGGAGATGGGAGGAAACTGGAATACCTTCAGTCATGCAGGTATAACATGCAAAATTCCTAATTTACAGATACCTTAACTTAAGAAATGTGACATAAAAAGGTTGCTGCACTCTGTGAAACTATGATACCCTAAGTTATATATACGCATTTAAGTTACAAATTTTAAAAAATATATATGTATTTTAGCTATATGTATTTATTGACTACCGCAACAACTCCCAATATAAGTAAATTTTGAGATTTCTCAGGTCAAGGAAACATGGAAGTGGTGGCTCAGTGGGTTACACTGGTTTACTGATCAGAGAGTCAGGAGTTCAAGGCCAGCACTTCCAACCTACCACTGTTGGGCCCTTAACCCTCAATTTCTCAGTTGTATAAATGAGATAAATGTAAGTCAATCTGGATAAGGGTGTCTGCCATTGTAATGACAATATTATTGTCAGAGACGATCACTCATACATTACAGATGTGGTATATATTAGGTTGAAAAATGCAGGAGTATTCTTTTAATTGTGGACAAAATCAGACAAGGACCAAATAATATATACACATCACCAAAGAATACTATTTAAAACTTTTAAACATTTTTTAGACAACTTTTAGACTTTTAACATTACAAGTGGTTTTGCCATACCTCTTGGCATTGTGGCTTTAAGAGGTAAAGCATGAGCTCACTGTTACTCTGCATTTGTTTACATGCCAAATACGGAGGTGGATAGTGCTTATTTCCAGCATTAGCGGTTCTGGTGTGTGTGTATGCACAAGTGTAGGCGTGTATATGTGTGCATGTGTCTCTGTGTGTGTTTAAATCTTTATCAGTTCTGGGAAATAGTGGGTAGTAGTTTAATTTGAGTAACAAGAAATGTTAGTCAAAATAAACTGGAATCTGGTATGGGTGTCGGTGCAAAACAAGGAAGGAAATGGTATTAGCGTATTATTTTATGTATATGCAAAATAACGTATGATGGCGTTACTGATATAAAGTGATTTGTTTTATTTGCAATGAGGAGCTATACAACACATGTCTGTCTTCATTTAAATGTGTGCAATTCTGCAGGGAAGGCTATTACTATTACTGTATTTATGTGAATCATACATGTTTGCTCAAGCAAACTCATGACTCATGCCATTTCTTTCACCGCTCAGATTTGTCTTAATCCACCACTTCACCTTATTACTATAAGCATTACAGTATATGCAGGATTGTGTTATGGGCAGGGTTTGGGAGGGTTCCGTTGCAAATGACTTCATAAAAAAATTTAATAAGTTACATAATCCAATTATCAATATAAAATGAAAGTAATGTAGTCTGCTTACTTTTGGATTACTTCAGGGTCACACGCAAATAAAGTCAAGAGAAAAGCAATATGATCTAAAATACTTTTATTTATAGATTAGCATTCAAAACAGTGTTAGTATGAATGCAGACTTTAATACACTGGAAAAGACACCATTTGCATCACATAAATATATATACATAAAATTGGTTTCACTCTGCCCATGTTTTACATTTTCCCCCTACATTCTTTTTGAATGTCCATGGGATAAAATACGAAATGAAATGAAAAATGACTATAGGCATTGTTTCAGCTCAGGACAGCTGTCATTTGCTGCTATTGTCAAGTAGTAATGTGTTGTTCATGAATGATTAATTCATTTTGAACGAATCTTTAATATGACTCAGGAGCAATGAGTTGTCTCAGAGAGTGATTCGTTCATTTTTGACCATGCGTGTGCTGCAACATCCCCATAGGTTCTTTACCGGAAACAGAAATGATAAGTTCATCTCTCGAGTCTTCGGGTTAAAGTCACAGGATGAACGAATGACTCGAACCTGAAAACTTGAGAGGTGATCTAAGCATGTCTGTTTCCTGGGGACAGACGTGACAAATGTGATGGGACAAAAGAACGACACTGATCGGGAAGTGAGGTGAACTAACAGACTGCATAGCCTGAAGACCCAGCTAAGCTGCTAATGAATCATTTCTGTTTCTCATTCAGCCTTGGTTGCATTAGCCTATAGTTTACTTTTTATTCCAAATGTGATCAATATTTGCGTAAGTACTAGATGTGTTGGGAAATTTAACATGTAAGATTTTAATTATATTCTGCTGAAATGAATGACATGACTCGGAAAAAGATTCGTTCATTTTGCTGAACGAGATTCACAGACCAGTGTCAGTAAAATTATCTGAATTTCCCATCACTATTGTCAAGTCACTGTTTGACGCCGTACACAACAGTGCTCCACCTTCAGGTGTTCACTGAGAGTAGGCTAATGGTTGAGAGGCAGGAATTTGTCCAGTAGTTGCTGCAAGCCTTTTATAATCGACCAATTGGTGTGCGAGAAGGTGGAAATTACAGAGAAGGGTTAAAAACTTGCTCACACAGTATTAGACCATAAGCACATCATAATGAAACTAAAGTCGAATCCCAAACATTTTCTCAAATTTAAATGCTTATTTAAGGTCTGAAAAAGAGGACATGTCTGGAAAAAAGAGGACGTATGGTCACCCTAACAAAAGCATTTCAGAGAACAATTTGAGTTTGTCACGATTTCCCCTCACGCTAAGCACTGGAGCATGCAGCTTTTGGGTTTTACAGTAACATTGACTTTGTTTACTTTTGACACGTGTGCATTTGTTGTTATGATTTTGTCCTGTCTCTGCCCCTGTATAGTATATTGGTTGTTTCCCTTATGTGTCATCATTAGTCTCAGCTGTTTTGGTTTCACCCTTGATTTTGTTTAGTATTTAAACCCCTTGTGTCTCATTGTTCATCGCAGAGTATTGGGTGTGAGGGTTACCACCATAATAAGCCTTTGTATTTTGTTCCTTGTGTTTCTTTCAATGTTTTTGATCTTGCTCCTAATTTCTCATTTAGTTCTTTGCCTTTCCTACTTCATGCCTGTTTGCCGATCACCTGACCCTTTGCCTGTTCTGACCACGCCTGTCTTTCACGTTTTGGATTTGTTTGCTTAACTCTCGTCTAATAATGCTCTTATCTGCACTTGCATCCATCTCAATGCTCCAATATGTGGCAGTGTTCATTTCTACCAAATAAACTTTGCCCAAAATTTATTGCATGCACCAGGAGGTTGCTCATGTGAGCCACGAATGGCAAGAGAGAACAAAGACTATAATCAAGCAGCTGTCTATATTGTGTTATGTCAAAAGTTTAATTTATTTTGTTCTAAATGAATTTTTTTAATCCTGATAGTATTCTCATTTTTACAAAATGTACCTGTAATCTGATTACTTTGTTTTTTCATTTAAATGTAACAGATTATAATTTTTTCATATCCTGATTACGTAATTCCGTTACATGTATTCCGTTACTCCAGCATGTACAAAAAAACAATGTCCATTACAATCCTTACCAAAACACACTTTTACTTTAAACATGTAATTCCCTCAGAGAAATGCCTTCGGTTGGATGATGTGTATTCTGCCTGGATGAAGGCCAGTAGAGTACAGAATACTTCAAAGACATTCCACGCAAGCCATTCTTACTGCTACAGAGCCTCTTCATCCTCAGAGGAAGAGCCTGTGAGCACATTGCCATGGTAACGTGCCATCCCTGCCTCCCCCAAAGAGCTTGACCCTGTTGGAACAGATACAAGCCCCCCCCGCAGGGGGTGTGTTTTTTAAAGGGTGGGTATTTGGGAGGTTGGAGAGGGGGGGGGTCGTAATTATCCCTCAAGCGCGCGGGGGGGGGGGTTTTTTTTTGGAAGAGGGGGGGGGTTTTGTGGGGTTAAAAAAGGGAAGAAGGGCACCAATAACAAACACAAATACAAATAGGAGCTCTTCATTAAAAGTCCTGTTCACTACTAATACAAGATTTAAGCCCTAGAGTAAAAACAGAGACACGCCCCAGAAGGAAGTTGGCGTCTTGTTTGCTGTCCCCAGGGTATGCTGTCCCTGTGACAGAGGGAGACAGACTCATACGGTGTCCTGGCAAGCTTGTACACAAACAACACTCGTTGCCATGGGTGTGTAGCAGCGCTTAATGACTGACGCACACCTGCCCCACCCCCACAGCCAAGGGCGGATCTACAGCTCTACAGGATCATCCACAGTAACATTCATTCAAGATGAGCTGCTGTTGACAGGACACACTGCTGCCATGGCAGCCTGCAGGAGCAGCAACGTGTGTGTGCATGTAAGGCAGTAATGTCAGCTTTGCTTTCGCCACCTGGAGTGCATATTGTTGCACAAAATTTCACACTCAAGACAAGCATTGAACAATGACTCACCAAGCAATATAGATTTATTAGAGAGTGCTGTGCCAAAAAATTTGGAAAATACACAAGTTATTAGTTTCATTCAGACTTCCCTAATATAAATATAGACATCCTTTTTAATAATATATGTATGTGTATATGTATATATTAATAGATTTTATATGTACAGTGCGCTCCACTTATATTAGCACCCTTGGTAAATATGAGCAAAGAAGGCTGTGAAAAATTGTCTTTATTGTTTAACCTTTTGATCTTTTGTTTAAAAAAATAAAATAAAATCACAAAAATACCCTGCTCTCATGGATATCAAACAATTACAAACACAACACAGGATTTTTTTCTTTCTTAAATATATGTGTACAAAAGTTATTAGCACCCCTATGAATGTATATGAGAAAAATGTATTTGAAGTATATTCCCATTGATATTTAAATTTTCTTTAGTACACCTGGGTGACCAGGAACAGTAAATTGTTCTACCATGACTTCCTGTTTCACAGGGGATTAAATATGAGGTAACACATATGCCAAATTCCCTTAGTCATTCATAACAATGGGTAAAACTAAGGAATATAGCTGTGATGTGTGGCAAAATGTTGTTCAAGCATTAAAAATGCCCATTCCCACCATCAGGGCAATAATTAAGAAGTTCCAGTCAACTGGAAATGTTATGAATCAACCTGGAATTGGACGTGTGTCTCAATTGTCTCATACTGTGAAGAGGATGGTTCGAGTCCCCAAAAAATCTCCAATCTAACTTCTGGAGAATGACTGAAATTAGTTGCGTCTTGGGGTAAGAAAGTCTCCAAAACTACAATCCGAAGTCACCGACATCACCACAAGTTGTTTGGAAGGGTTTCAAGAAAAAAAGCATAACATTCTTTTCTTTGCTGCTTTGAACAGAGTTATATATATATACTATATAATAATATATTTTATTATAAACACCTGCTAATAGAAAGACAGGAAATAAAAATAATAAAAAGACAGCTGTGCTTCATACCCAAAATTGATTTAGAGTTTCTTTCCAAATTGTCAGATTTATCAAACCAATAATAAACACATAGCTGAGGATGAAGCTGATTTTTTCTTTTCATTATGCCAGTCATACTCTGTGTATCCAGAAGCAAAAAAAAAGAGCTTTGATGTTGATTGACAACAACGAATGTGTGTAATTAGTAAACTAAATTAATTCATGATGGAGTAAATCAACTTTTTTTTCCATGCTTTATGAAAATGTGCATTTGTATGCTTGGGTGTGCATAATGCAACTGTGTGCTAACATGCACTTGTGTATTGCATCAGTGCACGTGGGCGTGCATTAGCTTGGTCTCTGCTGATCGATCACCTGAGGGCCGGGAGTGAAGAGACGGGAGGAAACACGAGTCTCCTTCCGCCCACCCTTTCCTGTCGTACCCTCTCGCATGCTGCCCACGGACCTGCAAAGCCTGCTGAATCTGCTGTGAAAACAAACAATTCATCACGAGACAGATATCAAGGACTGAAATAGCTTATTAAAACAGAACACAGATAGATTGAGACAGAAATGACATTAAGCTGTGAAGTGACACATCATAAAAATGAGCAGTCCGGATCCATCAGAGTGACTGCCACGACAATCATTTCTTGTTCTTCGAACCTTTTATTGCTTTATAGCAAGAAGTACACAATCACAACAACCTCCCGTCTCAGGTTTGGCTGGAAATGATTCATTTTCAGTGCTTCTGCACTGACACAGAAGATGAAGATAAGCCTGACTGCTTTGCCTTAGGCAGTGCAGTCCTATAAGTCACCAATAAAGAAAGGATTTTCTGTTTTTCAGTAACTAATGTTGGAAATAATAAACTTTTTTTCACTTGATAGGTTTTTCTTTGTCCAAAGCAACTTGCAAACAATGTGGAAGTGTGGAAACAAAGAGTAAAAGTGGTATCTCTGGTGTCTGAACTCACAAACTTAGAACTGATGGCACAGAATCAGTTATCCTGCTTCATTTGGAGGCAACATAATTTTACCATCAGATACATTTCTTTTCTTGGTGCTGTTATTTAGCTTGATGTTGGCTACTTATTATAAAACAGTTTGATTGACTCCCAAATATCTTCCTATTCACTATATATTCTCACTACATAGGGTATAACATAATAGCAATGTACACGGAGGGTCCAGTAGAGCACCGTTTGATGTTTAAAAACACACACACACACACACACAAAAAACACTATAAGGACATGGAAATGAACTACATACAGCTATGTAGTTCATATCTTTCATATTTTATATGTTGCTGCATAATTGATAGATACAATTATTTATTCATCTTCATTAAGCACTTTGTCCTGATAAGGGTAATGGTGGATCCGGAGTCTACCCTAGGAACACTGAGTGTGAGGCAGGAATACATCTTTGATGGGATCGCATTCCATCATAATCAATACCTAGAAAATAAAGTTAGCTATAATTGATGTTCATAAAAAATATAGCTTTTTAAAATAATAAATTTTTAATAAAGCAAATCTTTGCTTTAATCTTTGCTTTAACTGCATTGAAAGTGGATGTTGGCCTTCAAATATGTCAAAAATATTAATAACAAACAGTATTTGAAAAGTCAGATTTGTTTATTAGTTTGAAACATGGAACCAAGATGTAAACACACCTGTAATAAACTTACTCACTCACAGAACTTTATCACGTTGAAATGGCCTGATATGAGGAATCTGCAGTGATGCATGAGCACCAGCAGGGGTCCCTCATTGATTAGCTCTCGCTCTCTGGCTCTACTGTTGGGGCCCAGACACAGGGTGTCTTTTTCTGAGGACAAGAACGCAAAAACAGTTGTCTTAAGCAATTTCTCCACTTCTGTACCACCGACTCCTCCTATTATACCCCTCCGTCTAGGAGAAACAGGGAGGAGTGCACCAGTTCTCCTCTGCACACAGCCTCTGCTCCTCCCCTGGGCTCCCACATACCCATTCGACCTTCCGCCCACTCACAGAAGAATGTGGTCTGGGGCGGCAGGGTGAAACAGGACAGAGGGCAAAGAGTGGGAAAGAGTTTGGGGGAAAACAGTGAGACGCAGGCAGAAAAACTGAAAAACTTGCAAGAATGAGAGAGGGGGGTGGGGTGGGGGAAGGGAAGTGTTGTGGGGTTGTGAAGTTGGGAACAGCCCACTCAAAATGTTTGGTATGTGTATGTCTGCTGTGCACCCCACTCGGCACACAGCCATGTTTTTAGGTCATCTGACGGAGATACAAGGTACTGCTGCATGCCTTCCCCCTGAACACATGCTGAGGCCTTTGTCTGAGTCAACTGCAAAGAGCTGACCAACATGCAGAACAGTGGAGAAACACAACAAGCAGTGTATTACAGCAGTCCAACATCATGACCCTGTCTAGAGTTACACGTGATCAACAGCAAGTAATGTTAATGGATAATTATGGATTTACCATTAACAGAAACACTGAACACAGTTTATAGCACAAAAAATAAAGTTTCAGACTTGCAATATTTTGGACTTAAAGAGTAAATGAAATTTAAAATGAAAAAGCACAACAGAACTATTCACTGATTTATATATATATATTTATATATTTATATTTATTTTTTATCTAGCCAAGTTAGCCAGACAGTTTGACAGGGCAGGACGTTAAGCAAGCAATTATTTACCTATATATATATTAATCCTACTAACTAGCCAAGTTAGCAAAGCAAACAACTTGAAGGCAAATAATCAATAGCTCATCAACTCACTGACTAACCAAGTAGAAAGACAATTTTGATAGGTTTGTAGATGACTGCAGGCAAGCAGGCAAGCCAGTTATGTGTGTGCCTTATTCCAAGAAGACAACTACATGTTGACCAGTCAAGTTAGCTAGAAGATTGAGGATTGTAGATTTACTTTCTTAGCTAGTTCTACTTACAAGAAAACAATAACAAACATGTTGACTATTTATATGACACAGATCATTTGGATAGATTTGCACATTTACTTTGATAGCAAGCAGGTAACCTACTTGTGTGCATTTTCCTGTTGAAAAAAACCCCAGCTAGGGAAAGATTTGACTAAAACTCTTATCTCTGAATTGTGACCAGGAAAAACCAAAGAAATGACCCTATAACTAGGAATTGCTACTTGCAATGTCAGGAAGGTAGCACTTCAGTCTGTATAGGATTTCACATAGTTTTTTCATGATTGTTGTGGCCAAAAATACTTGATTATGCTGTGGCCTTTTTTTTTAAATTATTGTTATTATTTGCGATGCAACTGTGTTTTTTTTTGAGGAAAACTACTTGAAATTGCAAAATTGCAATTGCGCTAAACTGTTGTGCACTGACTTTCTCAGTGATGTTTGTTGGTAAATGAGACCTTTTAGTTGTGAATCGCAGAGGGCTTTGACTGAATGTGATTTTTAATAATGTCACATGACACATCTTGGCCCAAATCAAACAGGCTACACAGATACTAGTCCAGGCTCTTGTCATCTCCAAACTGGACTACTGCAACTCACTGCTTTCAGGCCTCCCAGCCAGCTCCATCAAACCCCTTCAGATGATTCAGAATGCTGCAGCGCGCCTCGTCTTCAACCAGCCCAAGACAACCCATGTCACACCCCTCTTCATCTTCCTCCACTGGCTTCCTGTAGCTGCCCGCATCAAGTTCAAGGCCTTGATGCTCACCTACAAGACCTTGTCAGGAACAGCACCCTCCTACCTCAACTCTCTCCTGAAGGCCTACATTCCCTCTCGCAATCTGCGATCGACTAGCGACCGACGTTTAGTAGTTCCCACTCAGCGAGGCGTAAGGTCCCTTTCCAGATCCTTCACGCTTACTGTTCCCCAGTGGTGGAATGCACTTCCAATCTCAATCAGGACTGCAGAACCTCTCACTATCTTCAAAAAACAGCTAAAGACCCACTTCTTCCGTGAACACCTAACCAACTCCTAGATGGGAAAAATAAAAAGAAAAAAGAAAAAATCACACACAACACACTTACACCTCTACTCTATGCACTTTGCTTCCTCTGGTATTCAATTAATGGATCTTGTATAGTAGCACTACTTTTATTGTTCTCTGCTTGATATATCGCTTTGTTTATTTGTAAGTCGCTTTGGATAAAAGCGTCTGCCAAGTGAATAAATGTAATGTAATGTAAATCTGCAGTAATTTTTAAATATTGCAAACGAATATTGCAGAGTTTGCTTGATTTTGTGTTCATTTCTTCTATTGTAAAATCATAAAATCCAGGAGGGACTTTTCATTACTTTCACATGGGTTATACCGTATATACTTGTACTTGATTTAGATCAATCAACATATGGAAACATTAGCTTGTTAAAGCTATAACATTGACTATACAGATCACAAAAGATGAATATAGAGGAATTAGTGTGCTTTCCCCCCCATTTTGAAGCTCAAATGCACAGAGGTAAAAAAAAAAAGGTATGTTTCAATTTCTCACTCCAAGTTAAGTTGAATGTAGTAGTATTATCTAGTCTTAGTTGCTCACAGCCATCAGCTGGTCAGGCTGGCCAGGGTTCTTGGTTTTAGAGAGAATCTATTCCAACCAACATGCTAAATAGTCAAGTTAGACAGATGATTACTTAGCAAACAAACAATCAATAGCGAACCAATTGTCTAGCTATCCAGACAATTTTTGATAGGAACAACCTAGCTCCTTCTTCCAAGAAAGCAATGATTAACACGCTGAGTACACACTGAAGCTAGCCCAATGATTTAGCTTTGTAGATTTACTTTGTTAGCAAGCAGGAAAACTAGCTAGTTCTTTTTCTACATTTTTTTAAAACAAACAAACAAAATGAGCAATGAGAAATATGTCGAATAGCCAAGTTAGTCAGACAGACAATTTTTCTGTATTTGAAATTTACTGAACAGGCTAATCATAGCTCGAAACTGATTACATTAACATCTTCTGATATATTCCTGAACTTTGCCTCATAGGTTCAACAGATACATTTCCATGTTTGTGCAGAAATCATGATTGAACAAATCATTTTCTGTTGAAAAAGAAACCCCTAATAGATTATAACATTTTTAACAATTAGTCACTCATTGATTAAACATTTTTCATGTCATATCAAGACAAAGTGATTAAGGATTCAACTCAAGCTTCATACACTAAACCCTGTTGATTTTGAAAGGCTCGATGCCATAGATTCAACAGTTCATCAGGAAATAATTGTATAACATTACACTGAAATGAGCTGTCAGAACAGTGCGCTGTGTAATTTCATTAACCCATAAATGTAATTTACAATAATGAAATGAAAAAGAAGAAAGAAAATGCTGAAGACTGGTTGAGCTTGTGCTATCAAGGAATCATCTCATGTGGAATTTGAGCCAGGTGAGTTTCAAACAGGAAGAGCCTTGAACACACAACATACTCACACACCCACACACACAGGATATAAGGGTTTAGCTGAGCGTGGGTGTCATTTGAATTCAGCTTTCACAAGTTGTAGAGGCTGATGGTGAGAAATGACCCTTAACACACAGCTGGCCTCGAACAATGACTCTGCCGTCACAGGTAACTGATAGAACAGGGTGGAGACAGCTTTCAAACAACCTCCCAAAGCCAACAATGCTAATTTCTCACCTTAAATACACCTAGAAAGCACATAGGGCACATTTCTCATTGTTTATTATATCAGATTCCTGTTTCCCATCACAGACTACAGTAATGTTTGTTCTTCCTCCCCCTTTACTTATAATGAGTCATCAATATTTACTCATAGTCTGTAATTTAACGTTAGCCAAACATGAAATTAGAAAAAATTGCCATATCAAGACATCAGATGAACGTGAAGTCTGGGGTTAAGCTTTGTTCTCGTCTTACTCAGGGACAAGAGGGCAAACAAAAGTACATATAGTATTTGCTAGGCATGTGAAAATCGATCCGTCGTGACTGATGCCTGCTTGTTTTTTCTGTCTTTGAGCACTACAGCCTAGGAACGTTTCACATTTCTTCATGACACAGGCAAACAAAAAGTAATTAATCACTCTGTCAAAACAGGTGGCAGAAGTCTACATTGCCTATCCCATTTGCCTCCCAAAACGAACTTATAAAAACAGCCAAACCATGAGTCAGCTAATTCCTGTTAGACACAGCTTAACTGATAACATGAGGCCTGATTCACTTTGTAAAATTCCGCACAACATATGCTAACACCTGTTGCTTTATTAGCTATTTTTATATATATATATATATATATATATATATATATATATATATATATATATATATATATATATATATATATATATATATATATAAATATATGTGTGTGTGTGTGTGTGTGTGTATAACTATTAATGATTATCAGGGTGAAATCAGTTATCTCAGTGTTAAGATTTTTTTCTTACAGTCTCTTTAATTAGTTGTCACTAGCTCAAGGGCCTAAGCTGGCACAACACATGCGGAGCTCTTGATTAGCATCAAGTATAGAATTCAGATTTTCTTGAGTGCCTATTTTTTTTTCCACCACTCACTTTGGAACTACTTAAACTGAAGGACCAATCCTCTCACACAATGGGCAATAGTGGTTCTTTGGTGAGAGTGAGTAAGAGCAGCATTCTGCATAGAGTAGAGGGCATGGGGTGTGGGTGGCTGGGTGATGCATGGGTGTAGCGGCGTAAAGGCCGACTTCTGTGCAGCGCCAATTCAAGCAGCCCCGGGCCTCATCACCTCTAAGCAGGCTGCTCAGTTCGGCTGCCACCCACACCTCAGCTGCCGGCCCCCGTATTCACACACACTTTAGCTTGGCAAGTATGCGTGCATGTGTGTCTGCACCTAGCCGCCCCCGGAGAGGCTGCTATAACAGGGACGTCTGGTTTGGAAGGACGCATGAACAAAGCTTTGTGTATCTATGAACTTGAAACTGTTTTTAAAAGTGCATTTTGATTTTGAGGACATTCACACACCCATTCCGGCTCAGTGAGTGCTCTGTGGACACTTGGGAAGGTCAAAGTGCGGTCTGCCAAAACACCACATTTGGTTTAAACCAGCCTACTGTCTTGCAGTCTAAATAAAATGACTTCTTAGCTGATGTAACACAAATAATATCCAAATATGGCAGATTCAGAAAAGGAGAGCGCGGGTTATTGCGGCACAGGGCGAGGCTGGGAAATAGCAGCACTCGGAACATTGCATTCCCCTGAGCTGTTCAGCCCAAGTGAAAATTATGCAACAGGACTGCAGACAGTGACATTTGAATGTGCTGATGTGTCAACTCAGAGCTAACACGCAGGTGAAGTGCACTGGAAAAAGATGACCTTCTCGACAAGGGCCACATTCAATCAGTCTACAACTCTGCTTTTAGTGGGGGAGGCTGTCATGATCCCTTTATCTCAAACTGTTTCAGTACTGTTCCTATTTATTAGGTAGGAGCCACTGAAACACAAAACTGATTGTTGGATGCACTGTATATTAGACGCTTACATAAAAAAACACAGTAAAACAAATAAGCAACATATAAAAAATGTGTCCAAATTGTCACCTTATATCACATCTCATTCATTTTCCCTGTGATAAACCACCTGATTTCCATGTTTGCAACCTCAAATAAGGATATGGAGCCATGTAGATTTGTATAGGAATATATTGGGAATGGGAAATCCAACAGACTTCAGTCCAATGTCTGTAAACATAGTGCGTCAGTGCAAAAGAATGCGTGGTGGGGCGCTAATGGCCTTGGGGACAAGGCCAGTGGCTGTAGGAATGGGAGGAAGTGTGTGATATAGTAAAGGGGGCGGGGCAGGAGAAGAGAACACAAGCAGGGAAGTAATAGGGGGACAGGGTGGAGAAATGGAGAGGATGGGGAAAAAAGAAAAGCAGGTCAGGGTCTTAAACTGTACGAGACTGTAAGACACAGAACTACTATAATTTTGTCTGGTAGTAGGTGAGGGGAAATATTTGGAGCAGACATTTCGAGGCCTCCAGACCACAACCGGAGGAGTGTTGGTGATAGTGAGCAGAGCTGAGGAACAAACTTTCTCAGAATACATGAGTGGTGTTCAGTGCAGCTGTATGCTATAACTGCACTGGGTAATATTATAACATTATACAATTATTAAAGTTAATCTTGTTTTATGATGTAATTTGAAGAAATGTTTAAATAGGTCATTGATAACTCCAATGAATACTCCAGCATTGTTAAAGCTAATCTCTATCTATCATCTGAAACATATCTGTGATGACTATAGAAAAGAATAAAAAAAATGCTTTAAAAAGTAAAGAACACATGCATATTAAAAAAGCTTTATTTATAATAGATACCAGAGGGCAAATGTCGATTTCTGCCATTAAATGTTTACAGTACATGACTATACAATGCAAATTTAAAAATTTAAACTGCTACACGCATGAATCTGATTGGTAAGAAGGTATCTAGTGTTATCCAACTTTTATACCACTGTGATTTTGAATTCTTGAATCTGATTGGTCAGAAGATGCTTTTTAATTCATCCATCCATCCTTCTTCCTTCTTGTGCCCAATGACCACAGGAATCATCGGGCACAAGACAGGGTACACCCTAGAGGGCACAATCACATACACGCTCACACGCCCATTCATACACTACGGACACTTTAGACACGCCAATCAGCCTACCTTGCATGTCTTTGGACTGGGGGAGGAAACCAGAGTACCCAGAGGAAACCCCCACAACACAGGGAGAACATGCAAACTCTGCAAACACATGGTCCCGGCAGGAATTGAACCCCGGACCCTGGAGGTGTGAGGCGAAAGTGCTAACCACTAAGCCACCGTGCGCCCCCTTTTTTAATTAACTTTCTATTTAATAACATTTTATTGCACTTGTTCTAATATGTTATTGTTTTTATAGTAACAACAAATTGACAGGGACTTGTAGAGGTACTCCAAATAATATAAGCCTAATAATATATAGCTAAAAAAATATGTTACTTAACAAAGAAAATGTTGCATATTGTGTACAAAATTGTCTAATATGGTGTTTAAAGGAGTCTCGAGGGAGTAGCTTGTTTCACGGAACAGTGAGAGACAAAATAACAACAAAAAAATTCAGAAAAACGCATGTCAAAAATGTTATAAATCTATTTGCATTTTAATGAGGGAAATATGTATTTGACCTCTCTGCAAAACATGACTTAGTACTTGGTGGCAAAACCCTTGTTGGCAATCACAGAGGTCAGACGTTTCTTGTAGTTGGCCACCAGGTTTGCACACATCTCAGGAGGGATTTTGTCCCACTCCTCTTTGCAGATCTTCTCCATGTCATTAAGGTTTTGAGGCTGACGTTTGGCAACTCGAACCTTCAGCTCGATCCACAGATTTTCTATGGGATTAAGGTCTGGAGACTGGCTAGGCCACTCCAGGACCTTAATGTGCTTCTTCTTGAGCCACTCCTTTGTTGCCTTGGCCGTGTGTTTTGGGTCATTGTCATGCTGGAATACCCATCCACGACCCATTTTCAATGCCCTGGCTGAGGGAAGGAGATTCTCACCCCTGATTTGACGGTACATGGCCTCGGCCATCGTCCCTTTGATCCGGTGAAGTTGTCCTGTCCCTTAACAGAAAAACACCCCCAAAGCATAATGTTTCCACCTCCATGTGAGGATGGTGTTCTTGGGGTCATAGGCAGCATTCCTCCTCCTCAAAACACGGCGAGTTGAGTTGATACCAAAGAGCTCCGTTTTGGTCTCATCTGACCACAACACTTTCACCCAGTTGTCCTCTGAATCATTCCGATGTTTATTGGCAAACTTCAGATGGGCATGTATATGTGCTTTCTTGAGCAGGAGGACCTTGCGGGTGCTGCAGGATTTCAGTCCTTCACGGCGTAGTGTGTTACCAATTAATTGTTTGCTTGGTGACTATGGTCCCAGCTGCCTTGAGATCATTGACAAGATCCTCTAGTGTAGTTCTGGGCTGATTCCTCACTGTTCTCATGATCATTGCAACTCCACGAGGTGAGATCATGCATGGAGCCCCAGGCCGAAGGAGATTGACAGTTCTTTTGTATTTCTTCCATTTGCGAATAATTGCACCAACTGTTGTCACCTTCTCACCAAGCTGCTTGGCAATGGTCTTGTAGCCCATTCCAGACTTGTGTAGGTCTACAATCTTGTCCGTGACATCCTTGGAGAGCTCTTTGGTCTTGGCCATGGTGGAGAGTTTGGAATCTGATTGATTGATTGTTTCTGTGGACAGGTGTCTTTTGTGCAGGTAACAAACTGAGATTAGGAGAACTCCCTTTAAGAGTGTGCTCCTAATCTCAGCTCGTTTCCTGTATAAAAGACACATGGGTGCCAGAAATCTTTCTGATTGAGAGGGAGTCAAATACTTATTTCCCTCATTAAAATGCAAATAGATTTATAACATTTTTTACATGCGTTTTTCTGGATTTTTTTGTTGTTATTCTGTCTCTCACTGTTCAAATAAACTTACCATTAAAATTATAGACAGATCATTTCTTTGTCAGTGGGCAAACGTACAAAATCAGCAGGGGATCAAATACTTCTTTCCCTCACTGTATACATGGTTAAAAAGTATGTTGCTCTTTAATAACTAAACAATTTTGACAAATTGCTGTGCTATAAGATGAATAATACACTTCAGGATTGTCCTGTTATTGAAAAATCCCACCATCATGTTGTTTATTTTCCTGAAACAGCATACCCCAAGCGTGTAATTCCTGTGGATTAATACAGTTAAAAACAATTCTGGATACTTACATTTTCCTAAAGCTTTTGTGGTATTGTTGTACAATAACATATCTGAAAGAATAAATTACATACTTTTTGAGTTTCATTTAAAATATTTCTGAAGAATTCATGAAAGCATTCTACACAAATATATGTGTTGCATAAACATTAATCAATGTAATTTAACAACGGACCTCATTATAGTTGAGTTTTGAGTCAACAGGTTTTCAGTTCTTTTCTCAGTACAGTGAAATGTTGGAATTCTTGTCTGTCATAAGGGCAGATGCAGTAGATAGAGTTTGTCTTAAAAAATAAGTCACATATTCCTTTAAACATTTGAACAGGGAATGTTCCTGATGACCTCATATCTAGGAGCTATGATCATTTACTGTTGACGGTAATAGCAAACATTGCACAGAGCTTGTTTGAAAAGCAACCAGATTTCATTATGAAGTTAAATCAATCAAATTGTGAAATGGTTAAAATTGTTTTTTATGTTTAAAGCAGTTTATGTAAGAGATCTTTTAGTCCTGCCTCACCAAAAGAGAACACACTGTATGCTCACTCCCTAAAATAAGTGTGACAGGCAGCTCAGAACAACCAGCGAGGAGCAGCTCATAAAAAGGAACCCTGGCAAACGTGAGAATGAGTAAGCCTCCAAAAGTGTAAGTGTGGAGTGAGTGAGAGGGCCCACAAGCACGGCTTCACGGCGGTGGCACTTCCAAGTGTGTGTGTGTGTGTGTGTGTGTGTGTGACTCATACTGTGGAAGTGTTCTGCTATAGCATTAGTCACCACTGAGGAGAGACCTTGTTCTGTAGCCCTGTCTGATCAGAGAAGAGGAGGAACTGAGAGATACAATAAAAAACTCTTTCTTCCTGCAAGGCTGCCACAAGAATTGAGGTGTGGCCATTTTGGGGAAAATGAAAGCAAAGCTGCCAGCACTGACCTCATAGTCAGTCTATGTGTATAAATAAAAATGTGCGCCATCTCAGCAAATGCTCACGGCGCTCTTTTCTGTTTTGCTCCAGTGTAGAATTTACATGAATACTTATTAACATGGGGGCGGCAGTTTGTGGTCAGTCCAGTCCTGTTTAGGGATGACAGGATGTGCACGTGGCTGAGTGTATGTGAGTGTGATTGTGTGTGTGTGTGTGTGGGTGGGAGTGTGTGTGTGTGTGGGCGGGATTGTGTGGGTGGTGGTACCATGTGCTATGTGGGTTTCAGGGTGTGGGTTTTGATTATAGGCCTTTGTGCCAAGAACTCTCTGCACTTCTATCTGACATAACAACCTAACAAAGCACAGCAGATGTGCACATGCTGATAAGGCCTTGCCTCTTTCACTTACATACGCACAGATACATTAGCAATATGTCACGTACACACAGACTTGTACGTGTACATACAAACTCACTCCTTCATGGAATGTCAAAAGTGTAGTCTTATAGCACCTGGAAAATCCTTAAGGTAGATAAATGAGTCAGGTGAATGAGAATCATGATGACATGACTCTTCCTGGTGTACTCATTACCTTCAAATCCGAAACCCTCATGATATCTCTCACAGCCTTATGTTCATGATGACTGTGCGTTCTGTTTCATTTAGCCAATAACATCATGTCACTGATATTAATCAGTCAAATGTGTCCTTGTTATAAAGAGTAGGGGGAAAAACAACATAAAAAACTGAGTCTTAAGTGACTGGTTGATGACGTGGTGCAATTTACAACAGCTGATACTTTGATAAAGGTTGAGTAAGATCAACCTCTAATCCCAAATCTGTGTTTTATCCATAACATTTATAATTTATTAACCCATTGCTCATGGGGCATGAAAGACACACATTTCTTCTGGTCGAGGTTACTTTCCCTTCACACTGACTTCATCTAGGTGAAATTCAATACAAAAAAGGGGGAAAACACCTTGTTCAGTAAAACTAAAACATGTATTATTACACAACAGTTATTGTTGCTTAAAAATTCAGCTTCAATCACCAACATACGCTATTTTTTTTTGTAATAAAATTCTGTTTTCTCTCTGCCTGTTAGGATTTTTGCCACATGTAGATCAAGTGAACAATGCTAATGTGGTAAACAAGGAATGATGCCTAGTGAGCACTGACTGACCAGAGCCTGGCCTGAGTTAAAAGAAATTGCAGCTCTGACTGAAATGTGGCATGGGATAATGGTAGGAAAAGTTTTGTCAGAAAAATCTAATTTCCCAAATTTTCCAGCAATGGAGACCATCATCCATGACATCTTTGGAGACATTTACTTGTTTGTTTTGCACTAGAGCTACAAATCATGAAGACACATAATTTTTTACTTAAATAAAAAAAAGTTTAATATAGTTGAACTACATTATCATCTTCATGCTTATCTTTCCAGTAAAAATCCACCTATCTCTGTAAGTGAGAGTCAAGTGATTTTTTTGTAAAATGTCAGCAATGTAAACTCTGCTAAAAAAACAACAAAAATAGAAAACCTCAGAGAATTTCTAATGGTTTTAACGGTTTTAACGGGAATTGTATTGAATTTAATGGAAACTGTAATGGACCTTGTGGGTATCTATTGGTAATTTGTTGCTTTCTATTGGTGGTATGTTATGCCTATAGATACCATTAAGGACCTACATAATTATTATGCCCCACTACGTAATGATAACTGTTTGGTAATGGTTTTAATGGTTAACAGCTGAAGGTTTGTAATGGTATTTGAGTTGGAAACCATTAGAATTTCTGTGATGGTTTATATTTATTTGTATTTATTTATTTTATTATGATTATTATAATTTTTTTTTTTTTACCAATGAGTACCTTCTTGATGTCTCAAAGAAGTGGAAGTGATTTTGTTTTTTTTAGATTAAAGGTAGATTTTTTTAAAGACGTATTTAAAACTTTCACCCTGGATAAAATTTAGATGAGATGTCGTATGTTTAGCATTGAGTTGTTTCGCCTTCACTTCTTTGTGCTCACTAGGTGGAATTACAAATGTCTGTCAGCATATATACAAACCTCTGTGGAAGGGAAGGTTTGAACATGGATGTGCATTCACACATATTCCGCAATGCAGATTGGCAAGTTTACATCAGTGTGGGGATTTCTGTGAAGCAGCTAGCAGTTATTTAGTTTCGCAACTAGACAGACTACCATCCTAAAGAGAAAGTACAAGTACAGTCTGATATGTTTCATTACACATGTGCAAGAACCACTATCTTTTATGGGAAGAGATCTTTAGACTGATGGGGCGGCTATGGCGCAGGTGGTAGAGTGTGTTGTCCTCTAATTGTAGGGTTGGTGGTTTGATTCCCGGCCCGGATGACTCCACATGCCAAAATGTCCTTGGGCAAGACACTGAACCCCAAGTTGCTCCTGATGGCAAGTTAGCGCTAATCAAGATGCAACCTTTAATATTCTGAAGCTTGTAGCCAGATCACCCTAGCAGGTGACAAGCAACCATTCATTTTCCATGTACATGCACAATACAGATCCACAATTTCAGCAACAACATGAAAAGCTACACTTCTATGTAGTAGCTTCTCTGTTAAAGTGACAACTCCAAACAACTGGCCTGAATGACTCCTCAGGCCAATCCTGTGGTACATGTGGTCCAATGTTTCTTCAGTTCCCCACTCACAACGCTAGTTCCTATTTGTGATTTGTGCTACAAACATGGAAGAAAAGCTTAGAACTGTGGGTTCATCTTATCAGGTCATATACAACTTCTCATTATATGGGTATTGAGAAATTCCAAATAAAAATAAAGCTTGGAAGGAAGTAAGAGATTTTATTGGTATACCTGGGGACCGTACAGCTAGCTTGCTTTGTTAATCTGCCAACAAAGCCTAGTATGTAACATATAAATTAAACAAAGTGCCCACAGTAATAGTAATACTGTAATAATGTCTAGTCTATTTTGTACATGCAGTTTTTTATAAGCAGTTAGCATGTGTTAACTTGCAACAGATTTCTGCTAATACAGGGTTTGGCTGTCTTCCTGAAGCAGGTGAAAATAGCTGTTTATCCTATGTTGCTCTGACGGAATGAGATAAGTGGCAGTCGGGGAACTCTCTGGACCCTGTAATAAAGCAGTTAGGTAGACAGGTGTCAGAGGACACATGTAAGCACACCTACTGCTATTTCTGTCTGCTGTCTATTTCTGGGCCAAGACTCACCCAAGCTAGGCAGTGAGGAGCATGTAAAGGCACTGCAAAGGCCTTTCATGACCCAGATACAGTTTAAGCCTTGTTCTTTCAGCTTTGTCTCACTGGTTGTTTTTTTTTTCATTCTTGCTGTCTAGATGATAAAGGTGTGGTTAGCAATTTTCATTTTCCACTGGATGAACTTTAGAGTAGATTGAATAATGTTTTAATCAAATGTCAAGACCACTGTTTTGCCTGATGAAAGTGAAAGCAATCTTGCAACTTAAACATAAATTAATTTCATACAGCATTGTTTTTAATAACATTAGAGAAATGGGGTTAGAATTGAAATTTGATCCCACTCACAGGCTGCTCTGTGTGTCTGAGGTGGAACTGTATTACTGAAAGGGGACTTGCAGTAAGTGGTGTAAGAGGCCAAGGATCCCAGGTGAGGTTATCCAGGGCTTTGAGACAGTCTAAAGTGGGGTTCTCAAATGATTTGCAGCCAGGGTCTCACATTTATTACAAATATTTTCCCCCATTCTGATGTTTGATGTGAATATTATTTGAAGCTGTTGAAGTGTATCCACATGCTTTTCTGCACTGTGTTGGTGCCACATAGTTGGCCGATTGAATTATGACTTGAATGAGCGAGTGTAATACCAAGGTCACAAAATATGTATCATCATATATTTTTATTGGACCTTTTTATTCCTGATTATTTTACCCACAGAACCTCCATACATTTGACCCATTCAATATATAGTTATAACAACTAAATAATGGCAGCAACGTTGATAATGATTTCCATCTTATAATGTATATATTTAAAAAATAAAAATAATAATAAATAAGCTATAGACAAATGACTATAAGTCATATAGACTTGTAGGGTCTAGAGTAGCAGGATGTTGTCATGAGTCATGAGAAAAACAGTGTGATTTAAACAGTGAGTATAGCTCTGCTCTCTGTTGCTGGTTTACAGTTCCCCTTCCTGTAATCTGGTTCTGCTGCATGCTGTAACACGTCTGCCCTAAACAGTCCTCAGTGGGAGCTCATGTTAACACCTCTGAGTTTATGGAAAAAAATAAGTGGCGTCTCTTTGAGGCCTCTTAAAGGTTAGTTTCTGATGTTAAAACAACAGGAGATCAAAACATATAGGGCTTTGTAGTGGGATTGTGTCATGTGCAAGCTTGAAAATTTGTACATTCTGTCCTTCATGTTAAGTAAACTTGGGAAATGAAAAACACCTAGCAACTAGTCACTTTCTGATCACAGTGGTGCCTAGATTTGGTGATTGCCTCCAAAAGCCGAGAGAAAGCAGTAACCTGACGTGAGTTGAGATTATCAGAGCCTCATTTCCAGACTGTCTCAGACTGGAAATTCGTGCTCTAGCAGATTCTGTCAACCTTGAAGTGGGGGTAGCTAGCGGCAACTCTGTTAACTGAATTAATTAATTAAGAGTCTGTGGGAGTGAGCAGTGGCGAGGGTCCTCAGCAGCCACCTCATACTGGATGACAGGAGTTAGCCCACTCTGTTGGGTTTGAGTAATCAAGTCTCCCACTGAGATCAGAGGCAGAGAAATCCAGCAACTTTCAAGAGGCCTGAAGAAAAAGCTGAAGTGATATTCTGCCAAACTAATCACCTTACACTATGATTCATCCAGACATATGGGTTGCACAGAGGACTTACTCATTCCTGAATATACTCAGGCTGTGTGTGTGCCAAGCAGACTAGTACTATGTTATTGCCACTGTACTGTATATACAGGAATATGAATGGAGTGTGACAAGGGAGGTTTTGAAAGGATAATTTGGGGAAAAATAAAGTTAATGCAATTTCCACTTAGTAGCGGTACAATGTAGCTGATCGGCCAATGCAACAAACGAGTAATGGAAGTACATCTCAAATCTTTTCCGTAATTCTTTTCTGCAAATACACACATTATGAGATGAAAATTGAAAAGTACAATTATTCTATTACTATACTAATACTAATACTAACATTTTCAAATATATTTTTTCCTGAATACTTTTGGCTTTTTTCTCACTTATAAATAGTACATTTATAAATAGTACTAACATAATCTAACATAATCTAAACATGGTGACCTTTTAGCATCTGTTTATCAAGATATTTAACTAATCTAAATTTGAACAGATGTGACAGAAATTAGTCCTAATAATTATAACTGTAATCTGTAATTGTGACAGCAAGTGATTAGCATTAAAACTAGCTTGCATTGTAATAGTTACTGCAATGCTAGCAAACATTTGAATGATTACAGCTGTTGTTAGTTAGCCTTACCCTATGTTTTTGCATGTTTTTTGGTTACCATTAGTAACTAAAATCAGTGTAACTATACATTGGATACAGGATGACTTACTGTGATCTAAAAAAATTTTTTTTTTTTTTTTTTTTTTTTTTTTTTTTCTCCACAGTTATAAAAAAATTTTTTTTTTTTTTTTAATTTAAAAAAAGGGGGGCCTTTTTTTTTTGAGAATCTAAATCCTTTCCATGCAAAATGCCATATTTACCCCATAAATTCAAGCTGGTAGATCATCTTTGCCAGCTGGTAGAAAGTAAACACTTTCTGATTTACCCCTACTAATGCTATTACAAATTTTTTATACAGGAACACAACATGGATGTAATTGAGATCAAAATCCCAAACATTTATTGATCAGTTTTGTGAAGTAATAAGGATGTTGGAAAATGAGTTCCCTGCTAGAAAAGATGGTCTACAAGTTTGACTAGCTCGACCTGTGTTTTGGTAGCTGCTCAAACTTGTAACGACACGGTGAAATCAACGCGGCAGTTCACTACGTGTAGTCCCGTCCAGGGACATGGCGGAGGAGGACTACATTTCCCAGTCATACCCGCGCTTGAGTTCGCCGGAGTTCTAATTGATATCACCTGTAGACACCTTAGGTTATGTAAGGGCCTCCCTAGCATTAGCCACTTGCTAAGTATACGCTCAGCAGCCTCGTCTCTGTTTGTTTACTAAGCCTTTTTCTTATAAGTGTTTTTCCCTGGTTCTCGACTTCACGCTTAACTTTCTCTACGCTTTAGCCTACGTCCCAGATACATTGCTTACCTGTTTAGTTCTGATTCGAGTCTCGCTTTGTTTTTGTTCCCACGCCATCTCTCCGCACGCCCGCGCTTGTCTCCGTCTACGCATCGTAACAAAACTAAGCTGGATTGTTCACCAAGGAAGTGGAGAATTGTATGAATTACATTTCTCACACTATTAGCACTTTTAATGTATAATCTCATAATAGCAGCTTCATCATTGAACAGACAACGGAGTGCAAACTGCTGCGGTACAATTCTGCACCAAATTGGTGTAACACTACAGCATTAGCCAAAATGTGAATCACTGGTAAACCATGACTCTTGAAAAGAGGAGAGTGGCAGAGCAAGAGCTGAAGAAAGAACTGCTAAACAATAGGAAATACAACAGTCTCTCTTCTGTGTATGAAGTGATGGCTCAGCAGAGCACGTGGGTGTCAGAGTGGGACTGGAGCATCATCCAACTGTTTACTTTTTTCTTCCCCTTTCACATGCCTCTGTCCTGTTCTGCCCTCTGGTCCCAGGAGTGTGGAAAAGTCAAACAAACAGACGTGACTGTTTACTTCTGCCAGTGGGATGGTGAAGTGCTTCATTAACCTCGCATTACCTTGCTTTAGGTTACTCAGACAGCTATATTTATTATAGCTGTATCTCTCCCCATAGTTTTATCTTTCTGATTCAGTGCCCATTAAAGCAGAAAGCCACCCTCATACCACACACACATAAAAACACACATCGAAACACTCCCTTTCTTGTTTATCGCATATTACTCTGTTACAATTTTATGGGTGGTGTTTATACCTTTAACACATTTACCAAAAAATTACAAAGAGAAAAAAATATTTTGGAAAGAATAAGAATGTGAGTGTAATTTCTTTCTACCATGGGAACACTGGTTTTGCCTTCTTGATCTTGACAAAGAGAGACAGGGTGAACTAAACATATTTTGCTATTCAAAAAGGCCTTTTGTACACTCCCACTTTCTGTTACAACATTCCACTGTGTCTTATACAGAAAATCAACATAAAGTGTATTAGTAAGGTGTTGAGCCATAGATTCTATGTCTCGGGAACTGTACAGGATGGATGCTATTCTACAAAAGATACATTCTTATTTGGTGTTTTGATGATGGTGGTGAAGAGTGCTGTTTAACACTTCACTCCAAAATCTCCCGTAGCAGTTCAATCGGGTTGAAGTCTGGTTACTGTGGAGGCCAAATCATATGATTTACATCATTTTCATTCTGTTTAACCCATTCAGTGAACACTTGTGCCCTGTGGATGGGGGTAGAGTCATCCTGGTAGAGACCACACCCATATTAAACCATAACAGCAAAATCTTACACAATAACAGAGCCATAGGTTTGTCCTTTAACTTGACACATGTCTGTATCTACAACTGAGGTTAAAGCTTAGCATCCTCATGGTTTTTGGAAATAAACCAAAAAAAACAAGAATATTTTACAGTGGATATAAAACAAATATTGAATTCCAAAATGTTACACATGAAATGTGGGCACACCCTGGTACGGCACAGAAATCCAAAAGATATATCAAAATCAACAATAAAATAGTCTGAACTTTTTAGCATGACCATATTAGTCTCTAGGTTCAGTAGTTATAGGTGACATCTGATACAGTTAGAACATATATCTTAAGAAGTATAAGTAATGATTTGACCTGGCATAGTTATAAAAGAGATGTCAGGAAAAATTGGGGAGTGGGGAGGGTGGCTAAAGGGAGTCAATATTATAGTATAACTGAGATGATACAGACGTGGCTTAGAGAATATTAAGGTTGGAGGGAATTATAAAGGCAAATTATGTGCATCAAAATCATTAGAGAATATTTCCAATTAAATACATAATTGGCCACTTTTGTTACTTCTTATAATAAAGGAAAATCTGTGAAAACTAACAGACTAAATAACTTGTTGCACTTTTATATTACATTTCTTTTTCACTTCCATTTTGTCCTATGGGTATGCAAACTTTGTACTTGACTATGCAAAAAAAAAACCATTAACCCCTTTGTCCATTCATCCATCCATCTTCTACCGCTTACTCCTTCTTCAGGGTCGTGGGGGAACCCGGAGCCAATCCCTTCATATGCTTATTTATTCTTTCTTTAAACATTTCATTTTCTGAATTCTTATCCTCTATTTAAAAACAACAACAACAATGCCCATGCTTGTAGCTTCCTTCACACTCATCATGTTAAGTTATCACCACATATTTATTCATGTCCTTGTTAAAGTAATTATTCATTAGATTTCTAGTCAGACCCTTATTCTACTGGTTTAGTTTTAGTTATCTGTGGATAGCATATCTTAGTACGCTATTAAAATTCTGCCAGTACCAAGCTAGCTATCACCCACCCACCCACCCACACACACAACACACACACACACACACACACACACACACACACACACACAAACCATCTCCAACAAAACATACACATTCATACACACACTTTCTTTCTGCTGAACCATGCACAAGGAGTAAGCGAGCATCGATTTCTGCACTTTCGTTGTTTTCTCGCTGGAAACCAAGGCTGAATTATTTATCCCCCTCATTCAATTTTTATTGCACTCTCTTGGTGGAAAAATAACGCTTCCCCAATCAGATGCCAAACAACCTAGTCCTCCTTTTCTCTCCCAGTATTTCTCCCTAACTGCACTCTCTCTCTCTCTCTCTCTCTGAATAGGGACAGTGTATCTGTACAAGGGACAGAGAGAAACAAAGAGCAACAGAGAGAGACAGAGAATTAGATCATGTAATCCGAGCTTCCATGATAGCGGGAACTATAACTAAGTATATTACACACTGGCCATCTGTGGCCCTTATACTTTCCCTGTTATGCATCATGCATGTCCAGTGCTGGAGGAGAGAACATAGCAACAATCTGGGCTTTGTTTGTGGGGGATGAAATGAGGATTTTGAAACAAAAAAAAAAAAGAGGTTGTCAGGTGCTTGGGCAGAAAAAAACCCAGAGTGGGTGGCTAGAGAAAGACAGAGGGAGAGAGAGAGAGGGAGAGAGAGAGAGGGGGGGACAGAGGAGAGAGCTTGAGTGCCCACATCTCCGCATTAGCCAATGCCAGACATGGCAGCTAGAATTTGGGGAGCCAGCTGCTGTTTTTGCTCTGCCAAGGAGCTTGAACTGAACCATACAGCTGCCAGTCCTTCATGACAGGTGCTGCAGTCAGGTATATGCACTGCAGAATGTCAGAGAAAGAGAAGGAGGGAGAGAGAAAGAGAGATAACGGTAGAGACAAAGGCTAGGGCTAACGACTAGCGAGTGATAGCAGCAGGGCTCTCCAGTCGAGAGATAAAATATCTGTAATTCCACTGGCTGCAGGCCCACACTCCATTTGTATGGAAATGAGTTTGTTTTCATGCTGCCAAGGTGGGGAAAGAGGGGGAGAGAAGGGCTAGAAGAGAGAGAGAGAGAGAGAGTGCAGCATGGAGGGAATGGAACGAGAGTTGGCGTACATTTGGGGACTTTAATCAAATAAATATTATATTATACCCTAATTCATAAAGCCACTAGTCGAATAGCCCTATTTTTGTTGTATCATAACCCAAGTGAAAATACTAAGGTAACACCATTATATGGTGTTTTTTTGACCATCACATTAGGCAGTAACCTTGCAAGAGGTGCCATAATAGTGAAAAAGGGTATTGGGTTTGAATTAGGACGTTGACAAGATGTGTGTTTAGGTGGTAGCCAATCAAATCATCTTTCATTTCTATAAAAGCTGCTTAGTATTGTGACACTGTTCATAATGTTCAAGACTATCGACAAGTGACATGTTTCTTTTAATCTATTAAATAATTTAGTCTGTGGGTTTAGTAAGCCGTTGGCTCCAGTAGCCTACTGAACTATACTGAACTGGTGTGACATAAAACTCACTATTGGAGTCACAAAAATACATTGTTCTTGTCTGTGCTGAGGAGGGGTCTTAGTTTGGCAGTACTGTTAGCGCAAATTTGGTCCAAAGTAAGTTGAGAGTGGATTGAAAATCTCTAATGCATCAGCAGATTTTGAATGTCACTCTCCACACTAAACCAAATTAGCAATACACCAGTGTTACTGTTGCAGCTGCATAAAGAAATTTAGCTCGAAGGCTTGTCCAGAATTTTACTTGTAAATCCTGTCATGAAACATCTTGTCAAGGTGAGCATACTTGTAGGACACCCAAGGATCCAGAACTGATGAAGTATCTTAGATGACTATCACCAGGTATTCAAAAAGATTGAGACACAGTCAAAGTTAGTTTCAGCTCAGCCTACATGCTACCAGGTCATTAGGAGATATGCAGCAGAACCCGTGTTCCGCGTCAGCGTGCCAGACAGCCCTTGCTGACGTATTCACAGCCAGCTGCTCTTCGTGTTCAGGGTAATGACTCTGCCAACTCAGATGCCTACTTTACTTCTATGCCATTTATCTTGTCACACTGCCAGGATGCACTGATGGTCTGAGAACCAGACACGAAGACAACAGACAGTGGCGTAGTTATATAAAGGAACTGCAAAAGACTCACATAAACGCTCCATGGATAGTGGAGCACAGATTTGTCTAAGGCTTCATGTGCCTTAGCGCTGTAAAGCAACAGTAGCAGGGGTGATGGTGTTTGCCTTTCCTATTTCTCCATACTAAAGAAAGATAATCTCCTTAAAACGTTTCTCCTGTTGCTGTGGAAACAGAGGCGACAATCAATGGATTGATCGGTGGGACACTCCAGAACACACAGTTACAACACTAATGCAGATTAGTCTGTTCTGCAACCTTTCAAAGAATGCATTCACTGGGGTTCGTTTCAAATTTGTCTTTATTATAGAATCTTAGGCTTTAACCTCCCCTGAATATCAGCTACTTTTAAATAATGAAATAATCAATGTAGCATAATATATGCTTTAATTTGTTTTTCTTCCTAAAAATGCCCTCTGTACACCATTATAGTCACCTTTAAAATGCCAGAATCTACCAGCCACCTCAAATATATTGATAGTCACAAGAAATTAACTGACAATCAACTAGCTCACATTTGTTCCATGTAGACACAAGTAGAAGCTTGATTTCAGTATCATTATACCTAGTTTACATGCCATATTATCAGCAATTTATTTAACATGAGCCAAACCAGTGAACATATAGCTTACCATAACCACCACTGACATTAGCTAAGTTATCTAGCTGGCTAGTGTATTGTTAGTAAACTAGCTCACAGGTAAACACAAGTGGGATGGAGTCTTGATTTGCACTGTTATATTCTCAGGGATTTATTTATCAGTATCCAAGCCTGTCAAAAATATATAATAACAACCATGATGTTGTTCATTGCTTCTTTTAGTTAGCTAGCTTGTCAGATTAGCACACACTTTTTATGGCTAATGTGATTTTCTTAAATAATGTTAATTATACTCTCACATTACCAGCAATCTATTTATCATGTCAAAATATACTATAACCTCCATGTTTTAGGTTCATCACTAAGATTAGCTAAGTTAGCTGGCCAGCTACATAACTGCTAGTAAACTTGCTCAAAGTACTTCACTCACATGAGTGAAGTAAAAATTAGTAGGATGTGGTTTAATACACTTTATCTACCATGATTTAGGATCATTCCTAACCAAGTTAGATTAACTGGTAAGCTAGCTCATTACTAGCTTTAGTTAACTAGTTAGTCAGATTACCACACAGGTTTTGTGGCTAAAAGATTCCAGTATAAATATGTCAGTTTACTGCTCTGTTGCAAATCTTATGCAAATACTAATCCATATAATCAGACTCTGCCATTCAAGAGAAGTTAGCCATTTAAAGTATGTATTTTAAATTCAGGTGTACTATATGTAATCAGTCTGAGGAATCACCTCTATAGCACCATGTCTGGTTTAATGAAATTGGTACAACTATACTGGTCCTTCATTACCACCGCAGAATGAGCATTTAAAACAGACTAGCTAATTTCACTTTGTAGGTCATGAATTTATGTTCAAACAGGACAAACCATGTGCATGCAGTCTTTTCGAGTTGATCATCCGGTCAATACTGAACAGTCGATGATGACCTACAAGCGACAAAGGCAGACCGACTTGAGTTGCACAATCAATAGATGGATGTCTCGATCCATCCTGCTGTATCAAAATAAAGCTCACCATACAGGTACATTTGGCTATTTTATCTATTTATAGCCTTTATAGGAGTATATTTGTATGCTAGGAGCATTTGTGACGTGTGTGTGTGTGTGTGTGTGTGTGTGTGGTGGGGGGGTGGTATGGGGGGGGGCATGCTTGTCCACCCACGCAGTGGTTACACTCCCTCAGAAAATCTGGGAGCTCATTGGTATTCGGGCGGAATTCTCTGGCAGCCCCGGTACTGCAGCCACTCCAACTGAGTGTGGACACACAGGCCTGCTGCCTTCAGTGTGTGTGTGTGTGTGTGTGTGTAGTGAGGAGGGAGTTGACAAAAGAGGGAGGGAGGAAGGGAGGCTTTGGGGGAACAGGCAATGAGATGCAGAGAAAGGAAAAGAAGAAGAAGAGGTTGGAGTCAATAAATGGGAGCTGAAAACAAAGATACATAGGGAGAGGAAGGGAACAGTATGGAGGGAGAGGTAAGTAGGGAAGGATGGAGAGAGAGGAGGATGATGGGAAATGAAATTGAAGCGTGTGCTTAGTGATGGGTGGAGGGAGGGATGTTGGATTTAATGTGGCATATGCTAACCTTAAGCTTCTGCTTGTGCATCATTAGGACCCAAAGAGGTCTCTCTCTCTCTCTCTCTCTCTCTCTCTCTCTCTCTCTCTCTCTCTCGCTCTCCCTTTCTCACACAAACACTTAGCTCTCAGAGCCCGGTGTGTAGGCTGCATTTTGATTGGACTAGATGTTCCCCTAAGCGAGACCTGCAAATGCCATTGGAAATCTGCTCGATGGAGAGCAGAAGGTAGGAGAGTGGGTTGCTCATGCTCTTTCTCTCTTTATTTCTCGACCCCCACAGTGCATATCGTTCTCTCCCACCCCCTTCCATCAGAACATATCTCCCATTGCTCTTTCTCTCTGTAACCCCCCCACTTTCTCTATTTATGCCCTTTTCTTCCCATGTTCCTTAGCATGAAGAGTCTCTCCATCCCAGGTGGTGTCTGCTCCTTCTCGTCACCACACCCCGATTTCCCCGCCCCCCACTCAGTTGCCCTTTTTCCGTCTATCTGTGGCTATCTTGCTGGTTGTCCACCCCCTCTCGCCAGTCCGCTTTTCTTTCACTTTCTTTTCTTTTTTTCATCTGGGCACGCATTCCTTTCCACCCACACTAAATCATTTCAAGTGTCTGGGCCCAGACACACACACACACACACACACACACACAAACAGACCTCCAAGCTAAGCAAAGGAGGGGGTAAAACAAGGGAAAAACAATAAGAGGTGGGATGAAAGCTTTGTATCCCTCTTCACCCATCCCACCGAGGCACTGACCGTATCAAAACACAAAGCAGGTGAACGAAATGGACGCCTCTCAGCATCTTTCCATTTTTCCATGGTGTCCTGGTGATGTCCCCAGGTGATAATGACTAACGTCATTATGTAAAATTTCCTTTCCAGCTGTTCAGGGACAACCTGGTCTGACCCTGCATTAAGAGCAAAAATCAGTACACATTTTAGAAATTACACAATGGATTCTTTTATTCTTTCTTCTTTTATTCCATCAATAATTAAGGTGCTGACATGAATAATTCATGCAGAGCTCATATTTTATTATTTCTAATAACCTCTGAATTGAACTTAAGAAGACATACGGGATTCCACGCTACAAGACCTCGCTAATCCACTTTCTTTACAGAACCGTTACTTACCGAACCCACGGCTTGCATTTTGTACTAGCTTCCTGAATGTTCCCTTTCGCACATATTCAATTTTCTTTTTCCCTGTCTTGTCATTGAGATTACATGCATGTGGGATGGAGGCCTGGTGTCTGAAAAGAACGACACAGAGGCAGGGATAAGCGCTGGTGGCTGAGAGGGGATTTCATTCGCAATCCTTTCCCTGTACAATGAAGCCCACAATCACACGAAGTAATCCAATCTATTCAAAACACTGTGCAGTGGCGTTACCCTCGCCTCAGAGAACCTGGTATTCTTGCTACTTTTTGTTCCTGTTAGAAAACAGAGTCAATGTCTGAGTCACACACTAATATTATCATGTCTCCTCACACTCATGTCTTGGAGATTTGAGTCATTTGAACCTTTTTTGGAGAACAGGGTGAGATGTCCCAATATAGTGCTATGTTCTTGTTTTGTGTACACAGTCTTTGTCCAGCTCAGTGTCTTCACAACATTAAGTGCTAACAGTAATGGAAAAGGACAGAGTCACAGTTGGTCAGGCTTAAAGTAGAGTCAGTCTCAGACACTCCATCCACGGACCATCTGAGATGTATTGTACACTTAGCTGGCCATAGCTATCAGGATCTCACTGGCTATTAGCATCTCTATGTGTAAGCACTTTATTGTACTGTTTTTAATCAGTTGGACAGATACAATATGAACACTGAGGCAGATATAGTAACTGAACTGAGAAACAGTTTGGAGGTTCACCTCTCTGTCATGTGCCCACCATTTCATTGCTGTGTTTAAGTTTGTGTCACTTCAGAATTCACCGCACTCCTCCCTCGAGACTGTGTCTGTTTATGTTTCACACCAACGCCCCTTTTGAACTGCTCCAACAGTCAGCACACATATACAGAGACAGGGCCTGGTCAACGCCTGCTAATCAGGCTGTGGCATTTGTTTGTAAAACAAAGCAGTTCTCTGGTGTGATCCATCTATATTGCCCCAGTGCTTGGTGGGAAGAGGGTGGCAGTGTGGTCACAGTGTGGCTGAAAATAGTTGTGGTCAAAGGACACTTGTAAAGGCGTTGCTTTAGTCATAGCCAATTTGCTCAGGAGTTGTATATGACAAAGTGTGTAAACCAGTATAGAATTGAACTGCGCTACAATAAAAAGCTGGGCTATGTGATATTATATAAAATTATGATATTGAATTCTTGATTCAGTGGATTAGCATGTTTGCATCGCACCTCTGGGGTTGGGGGTTCGAATCCCGCCTCCCCCCTGTGGAGCTTGCATGTTCTCCCCATGTTTCAGGGGTTTCCTCCAGGTACTTAGGTTTCCTCCTCCAGTGCAAAGACATGCTGTGTAGGCTGATTGGAATTTTCAACACATTTTTCAACACATTTTCTCCACAGTGTGTGAATGGGTATGCAAATATGCCCTGCTATGGGTTGGCACCCGATCCATGATTTCCCTGCCTTGTGACCCGAGTTCCCTGGGATAGGCTCCAGGCTCCCTGCAACCCTGTGTAGGATAAGCAGTACAGAAAATGGATGGATGGAATAATAATAGCTTTGTTGTCTGCACTGCTCTCTGTTCTTCTTATGACTTACTTGTAGCCACTGGATAGAAACTGGAGTTTACTAACATTTACTAACAAACCCCTTACAGTGCAAGTGGTACAGAAAATGGATGGATGGAATTCTTGATTCTGATTGGCCAGAATGTGTTGATTTATGCACTAATTGTAACATGTTATAATTTCTATTAAAAAATTTAATTCGCTCCACATGAACTGATTTAAAACATGTATGACTGTTGAATGTTTATTTAACAATTTTGTAAGGAGTCTCCAGTGTCAGAGCTCTGTAACAGTCAGACCTGTAAGTTAAATTTTTCAAGACAGAGGGCTTTGTGTGCTGCAGTTTCTTGGTAACATAAGCCTTTTTTTTGTCTTTAAGACATTTTAAGAAGGTGAGAGTATAAATGAGTTTGTAGCTTCTTTCTTTCTTTCATTCTTTCTTTCTTTCCTTCCTTCTTTCAGCTCCTTCCTAGTGCTGTGGATTTGCTTCAGGAAATTAAAATCTGATCTTAATGTAATATGTAAATGAATTGTGTATGAATTATGTCATGAGGCTCTTTATCTCAAATACACAAACAATACAGTTCAATCTACATTCAACTTAGTTACTGAACCCTAAAACCTTACATAAATGTTGGAAAAGAGCAGCTGTTAATGGGTTTTAAAGGCATTAACAGGGGCATTGTTTTGCGTGTTTATTTACCTGCTCAAAGCTGCACGACCCACCAACTCACACAAATGCAGCTTTCTGAGAAACATGCTAACATGTGGCTGTTCTTTCAAAAGCTAAAGGAACGCCTTTAGTAGAGCAGCAGAGCAGCAGGAATCCACGTGAAGGTCAAACCCCAATGCTTGTGTGCTGTGTGTTAATGCCTGTGGTGTGCGGTCAGCAGTATTTCTTTCATTCAGCACAGAATACAAAAGGCTAGCTTTAACGGACCTTCCTAGGGACAGTACCTGTCACTGCATAATCAGGTCTTTTTGTCCTGTGGGTTTATTCAGTTGGCCTTTTGTATCAGAGGACAAGTCACTCAGACAGACACACACACACACACACACACACACACACGCACACATACACACACACACACACACACATACACACACACACACATGCATGCACACACACACACACACACACACACACACATATATATGCATGCACACACACACATATGCATGCACACATAAAAGGTTAAAGTCTAACAGGAAGTAACATCCAGCCACATCTGACTACTTTGTTCTAGGGCAGACTAAATATAGAAGCAGGCCAGGAAACTACAGAGAGAGAGATTTATCATTTACCTTTACTTTATCTGACCCAGAGCCTTGCAGCGGCCCTTTTTAAATGCCTTACCTAGGCAAAACGTCAACCATGTCCTTTGGCACGCCTGTTACAGCTATTTACGCACACGGCACGCTGCTTATCAACTTGCTGGTGTTCTGTACTTACTGTCTTTCTCATAGCATTCCACACACACACACACACACACACACACACACACACACATACTTTTTGGGATGTGCCAGGCCTACAATTGCCTGTAGCTCCCTCCTGTATCGCCACTGGCCTTTTTCCCAGCTCATAGGCCCTGGCAGTGAAGAAAGCAGCTCTGAGGCGTCAGCCACTTCCTCGCCAAAGATGTTAGTCACCGCTATGGCTCAAACAGCCTGGGGTCATGCTTGAAGAGTTGGCTGTGTGTGGTTGTGTGTGCGTACATAGCACATCGAGCCCAATTTCAGCTCTGGAGTTAGTTTGTGATTTTTAGCCCCTTCCTCTATGAACTGCAGCCTCAATATGATGTTGAGTCTGTTTGTTATAAAAGACAGATGGAGAGACATTTAGATCAGCCAAGAATTATAGGAGTTCCTTGTTGAGAGGTGTCTATGCCTATAGAGATCTACATAGAAGGCACCAAGGGCGTAACCATAGTATTGGCATTGGGGGGTCCAAGTGCTCGTATGTTCTGCTGCACTTTCTACGCTTGGCTGCTGTCTCCATTTCTTACAGACTGAGCTGCTAAAATATATCAACAAACTTGTGTTGCATATGGGTGAAACCAAGTGTACAATTGGAGGGGAGACACACCAATTTTCCTTAACAAACGGAAATATATTTAAAAAGAATTTACATAAATAAATAGATAAATAAAATAAATAGAATAGATGAGGAAAAGACAGATCTGTTGGCAGGGAAAATTAAAGCGGGATATATAGAAAATATTTTCTCCTATATATTGGGAGGGACAGATTGGTATTTCCTCAACACTGGGGAGGACACGACCCCCCCCCAAAGAGTGCATGGTTACCCCCATGGAAGGCACCCTGAAACTTCAAATGAATATCAGTCCTCCAGCAGCTATCCAAATATGAAGATCATATGTACTATTAGCTACTTCAACCCAAATTCCGAAAAAGTTGGGACAGTATGGAAAATGCGAATAAAAACAAAGGAGTGATTTGTAAATGTACTTTGACTTATATTTAAACTATAAATGTATATAGACAAGGTATTTAATGTTTTACCTAATCAACTGCATTGTTTTCTGAAGATAAACGTTTATTTATAAGCATATAAGCATTCAACACTTTCCAAAAAAAGTTGGGACATGGGCAATTTAGGTCTAATAGCGATGTGACAAGTCTTTGTCACATCACTATTAGTCCTAAGTCCAAGAAGTGGGTTTGGAAATTATTCTTAAATATTCTCTAAAACTACTCTGGAAAATTATTTTTTCTTTTGCTTAAATGAAATGTTAGCATGTTAGTATATCACAAAACCTTAAATCCCACTCCTGTTGCCTTTTCCCAAAGGAACTCCTCCAGCAGTTATTTTTGTTGTCCTTTAAAGCTTAATAAAATTAAAATAAAATCTTTGCACTGTGTCATAGTCATAGTGATTTCTGTGACAAGCACTATGTGAAAGCATGCTTTTGTAACTATGGGTTGCTAGTCAATTTCAATCCTGCTAGTTTAGGGTCAGATTAGTGATGAATGCCAGCTCAATGAATCTAGTCTAGACTTGCTTACGGATTCTAGTGAGGCAGGAGAACAGGGCGTTGCTACACCTGCGTCATTACCTAGATAAACCTACCAGATGCTGTAGATATAGCATATTTCATCCACTGAGCTATAACGAGGGAGCTATTCCATTCTGTGCACTCTCAATTCCAGTCATGTTTGCTAACAAATCATCCATATGAGTGCATGTTAAAAATTGGTACACAACTAAATAGTGTAATATGATTATACATTATTTCTGCACTGATTGATTTTTTTTTATCAGTGTAGCCTTAAAAGCATTAAAGATGTAATTTGTAAACTGTAAATTGAACCGCAGTTAGATTATTGTTTATCAACATTTAACTGTTCTAATAATAATAGCCTAAATAGTGATGTCCAGAATCAGTTTTTGCTTTAACTATGGAAAAGATGAGTAGCCTATTTTTTTTTAATAACTGGTGGACTAGTTAAAAAAAATAGTCATGCAACCATTAGAACCCCTAATATACTCTGTTGGATTTGACTTTGGATGGTAAACTATGTTCTCAAAGCCAGAAGTACTTTCTAATGCCCTCTATGAGTGTTTTTATTTTTTTTTAAACACAGATTAGAAAACTCCCACATTTGATTAGGTAATGTCTTGGCTCCTTTACTGGTGGAAACATGGCCAGTTCTTAAAAAGGTTTATTGGTTCCCTGAGCCAGCTCCAGCTTCGGCCTGAGTACCCTCATAATTTACCCACATATAAACACCCGCATCTTTACCCTCTCCCTTTGCCACCATGACCAGGCCACAATCAGTCCTCACATGTTTGAAACACAAGCCTTTTAAAATAGGGGTGCTTTGTGGCAAAATATTCCTGGGCTTCTTGTATGACACCTCTGTTAGTCTGATGAAATTCAGAGGAAAGGAAAGGAAAGGAAAACACATAGCAGAGCAACAGTCAAGCAGTCAGTCACCTTCAGCCAGTGTGTGTGAATGAGCATAGCTGAACAGGACTTGAATGGAGGGCAGGCCAGTTTGTTATGACACCAAACAACAGTGCTGCTGGAAAAACAGACAAACGTAGAAACCAGAGACAGGGAACCGTACAAGTGAAAGACAAATAACAGCCAGCAGCTAAAACAACCAAGGCCCCGTGGCCGTTAAATAAATATACATGGTTTACTTTAACAATAAAATCTTAATGTTGAGAGTGTAAATGTGATTGCAATAAATAAAGAAAAAATATATTTGGCAAGTATGATCAGAAGTTACTTTTCTTTTTATATGTCTAGTACTATTCCTTGTTAAGTAAAATATAATATATAAAAAAAAAATACAGCCTATTACAATATAGTATACAGGAGCTTGCACCTAATGAAAGTCCCTACCTCTTTCTAAGCATTCACATGTGGCTCCTCTTCCATGCTTGATGCACATTTTGCAAGAGAAAATTTAAAAAACCTTCCGTTTACCTTATGGGGAGCTCTACCGTAACTCTTTAACGGAAATCTAATTTACAACAGGCACAAAAGTTCAGCTAATATAGTTCAACCAAAGCCAAGAAATAATTCTGACCCCAGGTTAATTAAAACCAATAATGTGTCCCACATATATTAAACACGACTGAGCCAGTTAAGAAACATGACAACAAATTGAAGAGTCCTTGTTCATGAAGTGTGTGGCTTTCAGATTTAGCAGTTGTCATTAGAGTATAATCTGTGCAAACATTATGGCAGTATATTAGGGGACGCATGTCCAATGGCTCTCCTGAAGGCTTGTTTAAGGCCAAGACCCTTGTGCTTGTTGACACAGCTGTTACGGGGCGCTTGAAGGAAGTGGGACATAGGGAGGTTTAGTTGAAGCTGATTAGGATCTGGCTGACGTCAGTATACAGGCATCCTAGCTTTATAAAAGGTGTTTGTTATATGGGAAGAATGTTTCACTTTATTGCTTCTTTTATTTTTGCATTTTATGTGTTTGTTTATGTGTGTTAATGGTTCATTGCCAGATTTATACTTCTGCCACTACTAGTACTATTACCACCACCACCACTAATAATAATAATAATAATAATAATAATAATAATAATAATAATAATAATAATAATAATAATAATAATGGGTACACGGTGGCTTAGTGGTTAGCACGTTCACCTCACACCACCAGGTTTGGAGGTTTGATTCTTGCTGCTGGCACTCTGGTTTTCTCTCCTAGTCCAAAGAAATACATGGTAGGCTGATTGGGATGTCCAAAGTGTCCGTAGTGTATGAATGGGTGTGTGAATGTGTATGTGATTGCATCCTGCAATGGATTGGCACCCTGTCCAGGATATACCCTGCCTTGTGCACCATACCTCCTGGGATAGGCTCCAGGTTCCCCGCAACCCTGAAGAATAAGTGGTATAGAAAATGGATGCATGGATGGAATAATAATAATGAAACCTTATTTACACTGATCAACCATAATATTAAAACCACCTGCCTAATATTGTGTAGGTCCCCCTTGTGCCACCAAAACAGCTCTGTCCGGCCCATCTAGGCACAGTGTTTCGGTAGGTGGTATGTGTCAAACTAACATCTACATGAATGCCAGGACCCAAGGTTTCAATGCAGAATATTGCCCAGAGCATCACACTACACTGAAGTGTTTCTACATGACACCCTAAAAACCTGAAGTCAAAATGTTGCCCTTTTGTAAATATCTCATTTTCAACAACACCCAACAAGCTTTTGTAATCACATTGTCATACCGAATTTGTGCTCTAAAGAATCTGATCTAACAAATCAACAGATAAACTAACTAACGTACTCTTATCATACTTTTTTTTTATCTTCACAATCAAGAACATGATGAGGCACTGGGCTGTGCATGCTCTACAGGTTTCAAGGCTCCATGATGGACACCATCCTTTGGCATGACCCTCAGCGTTATCAGCATTGTGCTCTGTGTCCATGGGGAGATTTAGTGAACCATAGAGATGTAGGAAGTTCAGCAAGGCTGCTGTGACATTGACTGAGCTCAACATCCAGTTTCCTGTTTTGTCTTTTTACAAGCACCTGATGTTCAATGTTTAAGCATGTTATAGCACCATAGAACAGTTAAGGGGTGTAGCTCATGGAAAAACGAGACGTTGAACAGGTTTTTGATGTAATGCTTTACCTTAATTTTTTCCTTAACTAACATTATTTATACCTCAGTGCTATTGAATGCGATTGAATCTGATTGATCAGAAGGTGTTGATTAATCTTCTATAATAGCACTGCTCAGACATGTATACTGTATAATGCTTTTTTTTCGAATGCATTATTATTTCTGTTGTTTCTGGGACATATATCAATATGAATAATGATAATAATAAATTAATAATAATAAATAAATAAACAATTGTATAAATTATACATGCTGTTATGGGAAAATAATCAGCTTCGGGGTGGTAACAGTAACTTCACTTTGGTCTGCATCATACCACCCTGTCATTAATTATGTTCCTTCAGTGGTTTAGCTGCCACCAGTGTCAAGGGTGATGAGCAGTTTTGGGTTTCTGCCAAATGTAGTTTTTTGTACAGAGGCCAAAAATTTACATTTTGGTTTCATCAGAACAGAAAAGCTCTTCCTGAGTCTGCAACATGTTATTTGGTAAACTCCAAAGAGGATTTCATATGGTTCACCACACATCCATAAAGCCTAGCATTCTGTGAACAGTTTTTTCCATCAGAAGCTGGATCTCTCCAGCTTCTTCTGAATTAATCTTGGCCTCTTGGTTGCTTCTCTGAATTATGCCCCCCTTACCTGATGGCCTCCTCTAGGCATTACTTCAAGATTGACTTCCAGTTTCCTTCCCGGAACAGGTGATCTACTACATTTGTGTCATTTTTGGCCAAACTGTCTGTTTTAAAATTGGATCTAGACTGTTTCTAGGACAACCTTAACAATTAGGCTTTTCTACTATCAGTTAGGAATAAATCCTAAATAATTTTTTATGTTAATTATGACACGCCTGATCGTGAAACACAGTCAAAGAGCATGCTAAGATTATTTCCCCCTACCCCACCCTATAATCTCTACTTCCTCCAGTGTACTGACTGCAAACACAGCTAATCAAGCTGAGAAACCCAAAGATTATTGGTTCCTGTCAAATAAAGGCAGTGAGAGAATAAGCCATTATCAATCTGAGAAGAAAGAACGCAAAGGCAGACATGAGGAAGGAGACTACGTCAAAGTCTGCATGAAAATTTATTCCACTGTCAATATCATTTGAATATCTAAAGGTAAGATTAGAGACAGTGAAGAGATTGAACACAACTTCATTAAGGTCTTATATTACCAACATATCTTCTTTGAGGTCTTTGCTCATGACTGAGGTGCGTTTTTCTGCTTAGACACACCAAATATTGTACGTTAATACTTCTTTAGGTCACATGACATTCATTTGAACTCTTACCCTTTTGACAGAAAAGATCTTGGTTGATGATTTATGTGAGATGTTCTGTGAGAGCACACATTGTTATATTCATAAGAAAGACCTACCGTGACTGGTGGATTGTTGTCTGTTACATGACTCAGCAAGCCTGATGAATATCATCTTTGATGAGTATGCTGTGAGTAGAATTTACAGTGGCTCCTTTTCTTCCTGTAACTAAATCAACGACCTCTTCATACAAGATCTGTTTCATGCAGCTAAAGAAAACAAGCACGACAGAGTTGGATGTTTATAAATTGCCACTGAAAAACACACTGGCCTTTATTTGTCAAATCTGATAGTTTCCATTATTCATCAGTTTAACCTTTGCCGAATTTGTACAAACTCACATCTGGTCAGTGTGAGTAAATATGAGCCTAACATTTTAACAAACTGAAAAATGCTTAATTTGCCTTTACTTTATGAAAATCAATATCTGTATCAAAAATAATTATAGCAGAAAAAGAAAAAAGAGTAGTAGCCAAGTAAACAGGTAATGAGGTTTTGCGTCAGAATGTTAGACGTTGATTTTTATTAGCTCATTAGTTCCTTGATGGAATAATAGGCACATTTGTGGATAAGAAACATAATAAAGAGTGAAGTGGTGTCTTGAAGACATTGAAACACTCTCATGACTTCCTTGGTGTTTCTAGCCCTATTAGGGCATGATTAATTTCCCAGGGTAACGTGTATAACTTTTTTAAAGTGTTTTTTCCATGATAAAACTTGCATCAGAATGACAGCTAAATTAATGCAGAAGGGAAGAGTTTCTGTCAAGCTTGATTGTGTGGCACATGCTTAGAAGATCATCTAATGTTCCCAACACTGGTCATGGAGAACACTGTCCTGCACATTTTAGTATTTTCTCTGCATATTGTGCAATATGTGAATCTCAAGTGACTTTATACATGTAGCTGACATTAGAATAACTCCTTTAATTAGCCTTGAGGATCGCACTCTTCTTTATTTTCTTTTACCTGATAATGGGCTCACAATGTGTAGGCAGCATGAGGATGAAGTTATGCAACCCATACCAAGTTGATAAGAGACTCTCTGAAGCATTCTTTTTTTTTATTTTGTGCATTTCAGGAAGTGGATACATATGCTAGGGACTAAATATGGTGAGTAGCCGCACCTGCCTGCAAAATTGTGTTGTAGCCTAGGAAACTTAGGCAGCAGATTTCCTTTGGACAACTAACATGAAAATTTCTGACTGCATCTTTAATCAAATCAGCATTTCAAGATTGATTTACATGTAAAGAATTAAAATAAAAGAATGCATTATTATCAATGGGACAGGGATTTCTTTTATACTCTGGTGAGCAAGCCTGGCTAATGGATTTAATTGCATAACTATTATTAACTTTCTTGTGACCTTGGTGTGAAGCTAGTTTTCTTGCTTGAGATTGGTTTCAATTACTTCTGCTAACATTAGCTGCTTGTTGGTAACTTGATAAAAAGTGAGTAAAAACTCTTTAGCTGGCAGGTATATGCTGCTAATGTTGCTGAATGAGAACATGCCTACTTCTTATCTTATTTTCTTTTTTTCATATGTGTAACTGGGTCTTGTGAACGAATGTGTTGGGAAAACCACTAAGGTGTAAATCTAGCACTTTTATCACTGTTGGCTCTTTTTTAACAGCTCTATGCTGCCTCAGTTGGATAAATATGCCAAATAAATTGATGTAAATGTTTTTTTTTCTTTTTACATAAATCTGAATGGCTCCATTGAGGAGTGGGGATGTGGCTTTCCGTCAGAGCTGTGTGAGATAGATGTGTGTGATAGTGTCCTGTACGCCTGCACACACTTCAGTGAGGTGATGCTCTCCCCTTATGACGCACGTCCACGAGCTGATGCTCCCTTTGAGATTACAAAGGCCTAGGTAAGCCAGAGGAACAGTATAGAGCATTAACAATATCAGAAGGACAGCGCATGTACACGTGTACACACCCAGGATCAACATGTTTTCAATCCACTCTAGAGGCAAATAAACCGATCCATTCATCTCTTAATAGCATCTTTCATTCTTTCTTTCTCTCTTTCTCTCTCCACTCTGACTCACAGAGGTAGCTGTGTAAATGTCAAGGGAATTAGTTGGCTTGGATTTTATTTACTGGCGCCCACGGATGACAATGACAGCACGAGGACGGGAGTGTGCACGTTAAAGAAACACTCCGTACCTAACATTCACATGCACCGCAACTTCTCAGGGGAAAAGTTTGCAGAAACAGAATGACGTCATGTTTCTAACGCTGTTCACCAGGTTAACTATGATAACTGGGGATAACTACAGGGCCCTCCACTAATATTGGCACCCTTGGTAAATATAAGCCATGGCAGGACCTTGATTTTGTGGTCAGTAAACTATTTTTGTGTTGATTTTGATGTATGTTTTGTATCATTGTCCTGCTTGAAGATCCAACTGCAGCCCATTTAAAGCTTTCTGGTCGAGGCAGTCAGGTTTTCTTTTAATATCCGTTGATAGTTGAGTCCATGATTTCATGTATCCTAACAAAATGTCCAGGTTCCCTGGCAGAAAAACAGCCCAAGAATATTAGAGAGCCACCACCATATTTAACCATTTAACCATATTGAACCTTTTCCATATGGCTACCTTATTGTGTGCACCAAAATCACCTCTAGTAATTATTGCAAAGAAGCTCTATTTTGGTTTCATCTACCATATTAGTGTCTGACAAACTGAAGATGCTTGAGATTGTTTTTGGATGAGAGTAGAGGCTTTTATCTTGAACCCCTTCCAAACAACTTATGGTGATGTAGGTGACTGCAATTCTCCAGCTGTGATCCTTGGAGATTTATTTGGCCTCCCGATCCATCCTCCTCACAGTGTGTTGAGAAAATAAAGACACACATCCAATTCCGGGTTGATTTGTGACATTTCCAGTTGACTGGAAATTCTTAAAAGGGATATAAAAATTGTTGCACACATATATATATTTTTTTTACAATTATACACACACACACACACACACACACACACACACACACACACACACATATATATATATATATATATATTTTTTGTGAATTGTTTTGTTATGTTTTGTTTTTTTGTTTTGTATTTTCAAAACAATAAAAACATTAAAGATTTTTCACAGCTTTCTTTGGTCATATTTACCAAGGGTGACAATATTAGCGGAGGGCACTGTATGTTTCAAGAGAGAGGTTTGTAGCAGGACTAATTCAATATAATGATGATTGTCAGCCATAAGAGAAACCAATTTAATATGATCAAATTCACATTAAAGGTGCAGTCAGCAATATAGCCAATAATGTTTTTTTGTTTTGTTTTGTTTTTTGTTTTTTTAATATTTGCTAATATTTCAGCAGTAGCACCTGTCAGAGGAAACAATCCAATCTCTGCAGTATGTTGGGCATTGCAAATGGAAGAGAGAAAAAAGATGGATACAACAATATCCAACCAATCAAAACATAGAGTCATCTGTAATGTCAGTATTTTTGAAAACTCCATTCCTGGCTCCTTTCCATACTGAAACTATTGAAAAATACACTTTTCCCCCCAAATATAGACTTTGATTTTTTGCAGTTGAACAATGGGTCTGCATGTGAGATAAACGCTATTATATTGTGGTTGGTCCCTGACTGCCACATGATCCCCTATCCTATCAAAATATAGAATGAGTTAATTCATGAGTTAATTGGTGTTTGTTGTAAATGCGATCTGTTTGGATCAATTTTTTAGATAAATGTGGCTATGTAAAACATAAATGCAAATACAAAATATGATCAAAATGCAAGACATAGTGCTTTGTATCCATTGCTGTATAATCCCTCTCTGAAATATTACTGCATTTAGCAACCATACAAAAAGTCTTGTTTTGTCACTTTGCCATCTTGGCTAGTGTTTATTACATTAAACAGGGTCAACAGCATAAACTGTTCATGTAATTCCTGTTAGTTTGCTTTGCTAATCTAATAATGAAGCTAGTATGTAAGATGTTGTAAATCAAACAACCAATTTTGACACTGAGTATATACATTTTGGATACTCTTGTTTCTCATAGGAACCACTACAACAACAACAAAAACCCTCTGAATACTGCATGCCAACAAGCAAGACACACGAGACACCTAAAGCAGCCAACCACATCTGCTGTTCATACTGTGTCACAGGGCGGCATAACACACTCAGAGGAAAGTACTATACTCATCCTTCTGCATTCATGAGCCCACTGACACCAATGATTGGCTAGTGTTCTTGTGATTAATAGAGGGAGAGTATACCACCCTCTGAAAACAGGGCCAGTTTAGCTCTCTTGGACAGCCAGCCACATTTAGTTGTGGCATCGTCAGGATTTGAACTCATGATCACCGGATGATAAGGCGAACAATTTTCTGCTGTTCCATTTGGGAGCCTCATTTTTAACAACATTTCCAATTTTGTTCCAAGTTTTAATGTGGTCTTAGAAAACCCTCTAGAACTCACATTCAGGCTTTCTGGACTAGGTAGCATGCTTGCGTGTGTTTTTGGAGTGTGGCTTTTGGGGAATGCTGTAGATAGAGACTGTAATGAATTGCAGCTTTAGCTAACATCTGCCAAAATCTCTGACTGCACTCTTACTTTATCGTAAACAATCTCTAGAAACAATAAATACAAGTAGCATGGTAGCAAGGTCATTTCCAGACCATCCATCCATCCACCCATCCATCCATCCGTCTTCTACCGCTTACTCATTTTCAGGGTCGCAGGGGAACCTGGAGCCTATCCCAGGGAGCATCAGGCACAAGTGGACAGGTAAGTGGACAGTCAGTGGACTGACATTCCATCAGGCACACCCTGGACAGGGTGTCAATCCATCGCAGGGCACAATCACATATACACTCACACACCAATTCATACACTACGGACCCTTTAAACACCCACAGCAGAGAACAACGGGGAGAACATGCAAACTCCACACACACGACCGGCAGGAATCGAACCCGGACCCTATGAGGCGAACATGCTAACCACTAAGCCACTGTGCGCCCCCATCTCCAGACCAAAATAATTTATTGACTGGTTTTTGAACAACATCCTCTCTACTATGGACAATGGCTTTTTACCAAAGAAAGTTTATTATCCTTTGAATTGAATAAGTTAAAACAATAAGGTGAAGTCATATGTCATAAGACCTGTAGGAGGTGTGTTTCTATCAACGATATCACAATGAGTTGCTAGGGAGTAGATTAAACAAGAACAGGAGTGTTTACATGGAAGAATATTAGCTAGAACGGTAAAGTTTTAGACATGGCAAGGTCGTACCTGAGAGCATGATTAAATGTGTAGTGTCACAAGGCAGTTGGCTCAGGGGAAGGAGGAAGTGACGCTGGCTCACACTTTGTTTTACTCAGTCTGGTTCTTCAGCGCCTCTGGTCCTAACTTTTGTCCTCATGTACCACTGTGAAGAGTGAGTCAGAATGAAGGCGTGTGTAGGCAACTTCGCTGCCTGAGCCGCTCTCTCACTGAACGCCCACACTCACAGCCGTCTGAATATAGCTCCTCCACATTTAGGCCAGGCCATTCAGAGACAGGGAGATGGAGCTGGCTGGCACTCAGTCACTGGATTTTTATTTATTTATTTTTAATTTGCAGTCATTGTGTAAAGGAAGTGTAGCAAAAGATCAAATTACAAAATGTAAGAGATTCTTGCAAGGACAAAATTATAGCCAGATGAAGCAAAATCAGCACTAATACTGCTATGTCGACAATATCAACAACGCATCAAAAACAGAAAATTCTAGTGTATGCACTAAAAAGGTGATAACGTATTCACTATGTGACAAAACGTGTGGGGACATCTGACCATCACACTGTTCAAACTGTTGCCATAAAGAAACACACAAATCCAGCATGACAATAAAAAAGTTCCAGCATGACAATACCCCTGTGCACAAAGCAAGGTCCATGAAGACATGGCTTCCCAAGTTTGAAGTGGAAGAACTCGAGTATCTACTACTTACCAGGCCTTTTTGGCAGACATCAGTGCCTGACCTCTTCTGTTCTTGTGACTGAATGGGAATTTCTCCATAAACACACTCCACGATCCAGTGCAAAATGTCATACTACTCATATAACTACCATGTTTGGGGAGTTTAGTCTTTAAATAGTCTCTTACTCATATTTTAATATGATTATTTGACCACTTTTGTATCACCCTTATGATGGACACATGACTGGTCACAATTATGACCACTTGGCAGGGCAGTATTCCAGCATGACAACGAACCCAAACACACCTCCAAGACGACCACTGCCTTGCTAAAGAAGCTGAGGGTGAAGGTGATGAACAAAACACTATGAGCATCTGTGTGGCATCCTCAAGCGGAAGGTGGAGGAGCACAAGGTCTCTAACATCCACCAGCTCCATGATGTCGTCATGGAGGACTGGAAGAGGAATCCAGTGGCAACCTGTGAAGCTCTGGTGAACTCCATGTCCAAGAGGGTTAAGGCAGTGCTGGAAAATAATGGTGGCCACACAAAATATTGACACTTTGAGCCCAATTTAGACATTTTCACTTAGGGGTGTACTCACTTTTGTTGCCAGTGGTTTAGACATTAATGGCTGTGCGTTGAGTTATTTTGAGGGGACAACAAATTTACACTGTTACAGAAGCTGTACACTCACTACTTTACATTGTAGCAAAGTGTCATTTCTTCAGTGTTGTCACATTAAAAGTTATAATCAAATATTTACAAAAATGTGAGAGGTGTACTCACTTTTGTGAGATACTGTATAAAGTAATTATTGAATATGAAGTATTTGATCCCCAGCTGATTTTGTACATTTGCCCACTAACAAAGAAATGATCAGTCTATAAATTTAATGGTAGGTTTATTTGAACAGTGAGAGACAAAATAACAACAAAAACATCCAGAAAAACGCATGTCAAAAATGTTATAAATTGATTTGCATTTTAATGAGGGAAATAAGTATATATATAAGAGTGGAGTGCACATTAGAAGGAAACCAGATGTAGATTCACATTGCATATAGCCGATTGAGTACCAATACAGTGCCCTCCACTAATATTGGCACCCTTGGTAATTAAATATGAGCAAAAAAGACTGTGAAAATTTGTGTTTATTGATAAACCTTTTCAGCTTTTGTTTAAAACAAATAAAACAATTGCAATAATGATAATAATAATAATAATAATAATAAAGCACAGGTTTATCCAAAAATATAAATATCTTTGTTAAATATAGGTGTGCAACAATTATTGGCACCCTTTTAGTCAATACTTTGTGCTACATCCCTTTGCCAAGATAACAGCTCTGAATCTTCTCCTATAATGCCTGATGAGGTTGGAGAATACATGGCATGACTCTGAGACATGTGCGTATGTTTGTGTATGTGTGTGTGTGTGTGTGTGTACACATTGGGTTAAATCTGACCTGAGATACTGCATATAAATACAGAAGCATCCCACTACTCCCAGTACAGCACATTCAGTCATTAGTGGTGAAAGCTACATACTGGTTAATTCTGATTTCTCTCAGCCTAAGTGCACCCCACTACAGTAATTGCTTTCCACCTCTACATTTATCATCGTCAGGGTGACGGCGAGAGGGGCAACTGAAATAGCTCCCACTTTGCTGGCTCAAGGCCAAGAGAGGAATGGTGTCCATTTTACATCAAATGGACAACTAATGAAGTGGACTTTGGACAAGCGGGGACTTGTTTTTATTTTAGCTTAACAAACATGGCCGTATAGAAAACCACTTCTTTTCTTTTCTACCTCAACCCCCACACTGAACATAGACCAGGTTACACCCACACAGCATTGACCTTTAACCAACACCATCGTTAAGCACAAAGGTTTAAAACAACAGACACGAAAACAATATAAAGGAAAAGCAAGAAGGCTTTCTGAGGTAAAACTGTCCTTGTCATAAAGAGAAAAGTTCTGGATGTGGAGCTTTTTTGAATGTGGAGTCATTCAAAAAGTACCCCTAAATGTTCCATCAACTCATTATGCACAATTATGCTTTTATTCTATTTTGTAATAAAATTTGAATGGGCTTTACTTTATGTGTCCTAATTTTAGCCTACATAATATTTCATAGATAATCACTTTTAATGGAGAATCAAACTCACTAGTTTGATTCATTAGAACATGGATGTGAATAGTTTGATTCATTTGAACATGGATGTGTTTTACAATGGCTATGATTACTGTTACTGCATTTAGATGATAAGAAAAGTTTGCACAAGTGTAAGGCAATCCTGGCAGGAGGTTATTACCCCTAGGATGTAAATAAAATCTGTATTTTTGTGATGTAGCGTCAATAATGTGAATGAGTCTGAAAGGCAAGCCTTGAATGTATCATTACTTACTTTGTGCAGATGCATTGTGAAACATTTTTCATTCAAACACATGTCCTTCAAGAAAACTGAAATTCGTCTGGATCACACCAGCTAATATCTTTAGGTTAGCTGAAAGTTTCTGGATGTTATAGTTCTAAGAACCTTAACCATATAAGCAATTGCAGATGTTTTTTTAAATCATTTATGTGGCTGTCTACATTTTTATTATAGAAACATATTAGTGCAAGCAGGTTAATATAAACTGTTACAAATGCTGTTATTTATAAAAAAAATAATAATAATAAACACTTTCTGACCAATCAAAGTTGAAAATTCAACAGCACTGGTAAGTTTGGAACATTAAACTTTTTAGAACCTGTATAATTGTTATTTTAATGTTCTAATACTGTTCTCTGTTATCTGGGACCCTGCCCAATACAATTGAAGTACCACTGAATAATCAATTACTGAGTAATTAATAATTAATTACTGAATTCTGTGTGAAAAGATGATTACAGATGAACGGTTCTTGGTTTAATCAACCAATGAATGGTTCTTGGTTTTTTCCAACCAATGTCAACCTTAATACTACTTAAACCAATTACATTTTTAAGTTGACATTTACATCATCTCCTCCTAGTCCCAATAGTGAATAGTGTTCTGCGTAAAAGTACACATCAACATGCTTTTCATCCCCCAAAATGAGCAATGTGTCACACTACAGCCTTGCAGACCTAACCAAGCACAAATAAGGACTATAAAAGTGCACCTTTCAGGGTAGGGAATGTGTATGCATGGGTAAAATGGTGTGCATGCTTTGAGCACCTTTCTTCCCTCCTGCTCTTGCTGCTTCTAAGCGGTTGCTAGGCGACGCCATTCGCTGACGTGGACGCCGTCCAGAGCAGAACAGTCTGGCTTTTTTCGGCTCCCATTTGAAATGTAAAGCAGATGAAAAATAGTAACACGCACCCACATTTCGCGCCACAAGGACAATTGAGTAGCTATCTCAAATTCTTTTTTTAGCCTGCACCACACAGATTGAGATTTTAGAAATGCTGCTTATATGAGAGGATGGATTATTCCACGGGTCATTGGTATTCAATAGGCTATATGCAATGCAAGTCTACATCTGGTTTCCTTCTAATGTGCACTCCACTCCAAACATCCTGGACATTAGATATCTGATTAAATTAAAATCATGAGGAATTTTGCAAATTAAACACTGTTATTCTGGATGGTGTTGGTAATAATGTGGATGTGCAGTTGTCTTTAAAGGGAATCTGTAGGCCTACTAGAAATTTTGTTCCTCTAATGCAGAGGTATTAAAAACCAGGGACCCCTTTAACTGTAAAATAATATCCACAGAACATACTTATTTTCTGAGCCTATTTACATTGATCTAATAATATGCTGGCTAGTTGTTAAAACCATGGAGATGTATATTGCTGAACTTTAAATTACAGAACACACTAGGTCCAAGTTGACATTTTTGCAGACTAGTTGTTTTTGGGTTATTGAGGTTTGGATTAAACTCATTCAATTGAAGTGACAGATAATAACTAATAACTAAAACTCAATAATACATTTAGCTTTGATAAAATTGGGTTATGATTTTTCTCTACTGTTGCAAAAATATAAATCATTTATTTATTTACTTATTTACACAATAGCATCAGCATATGATAGGTTAAACCAGTACAACGATGATTTGGTGTGAGCAGACTCCTGAGAAGAAGGAGAAAAAAGCATTCTTTTCCATACATTGATGTCTGGTTCCCTTGTGTGAACTCTTAAGAGGTATGGGTTAACTTCTTATTGTAAATATTCCATATTACAAATATTTCATTAATTTCCAGGATAGCGGTGTATGTGAATGCAAACCTGTATTGAAATGTAAGACTGAATTGTAAAACTTGTAATTTTGATGGATATAGATCTACAGTATAGTCAAATTCTTAGAAGTGTTGAAAAAATAGTACCTTAGAACATTACTTGATGAAATGAACGTATTTTCTTGTGACTGGATTAACAGCAATTTATAAAACTGATAAAAACATAATTTAAAAATTGAGGCTACAAAGTATCAAAAATGTGCATTTAAAATCTTAATCTGTATATTTATATAATGAGATCCATTTTACAAACTGAATGATTGTCACATGTGAACTCACATATTTATGTCTGATAGGAATTTAATTCCATAGACTTTTCTAATCCAAACCGAGGATAGAAATAACTGAAAGAACATGTTATAAATTAAGAGCACCTGACACCTAACACCTGATGTAAGATGTTGAGCCATTTCTTAATTTTTGTTGTATGTGAATGTGTTGAACCAGCAGTGTTAAAGCAAACGGCGGCAAGTGTGAAAGGTGGGGATTTGCCAGGATTTCCAGAAATGTCTGACATGGACATGTGCTTTCATGCACAGCTTTCAGGTGCCCATCACTTTCACAATCAAATGATTGTAAATTCACATTAGATCAACGACCCACTTCAAAGCACAATCAATAAGAAATGGATAGAAGTTCCATTTACTTTTATAAATCGTGCAGGTTTGAGATCATTGACCGATACTTGGCAGTCAAGAAAACAAATCAATCAGGTGTATCTTGAAGCATTCTAAAGAAAAAAACAAAAACAATGATGATATCAATGAGCAACAATAAAACAAAAGAAACCATTACTAGAAGTAAAGAAAAATCTCTACCACAAACATATTAAATATGGTTATATTGAAACATTTGTGATGTTTTAAGTCATTCTGTATAATATCTTTTTGGTTGGTGCATAACAGTTAGGTGGCACTATTAACTCCTACACACAAAAGAGCATATTTTCTCACAGACCATTTTAAAGTGACGTACATCGTCATAGAAATGAAAAATCCAATGTTGAAGTAATGGAGACATAGATGCAAACGTTCTGAAAGTTTCAGAATGCAATGTTGCTATGTAGCTAAAACACACACTCACACTATCTTATTCAAACAACATGCACAACGCTACTGTGGAAAGTCTGTGTTTTATGGGGTCAGGGTCAAAGCCCCAAGGACACCTTGCTTCCCGTTTCCTCGTGTACATAGAAGAGCAAAGCTGGCTTCAATCACTGGGGACGTCAAGGAGCAAACTTCCTCTGAAGTCCGGACATAAAGGTGATTTAAACCAAACAACTAAACAAAGGAAGTTGTACATTCCTCCCACCACTCCAAAAGATCTTCAGGGCAAGGGGCCTCAGCCGCCTTCCTGCTTGGCAAATTTGTTGTATACCTGTGTTTCTAGTCACAGCTTGATGTAGTGCTTGAAAGAGCGCTTGAATTTAAAGGTGTGCTGCAAATATTTTCACATCTTGGCAAACTGACAATCTTCAGACCATAAGTAAGACCTTGAAAATTTTGTATAACCAATTTTGCTGGTTAATTACAAGATCCTTTTACAATTACAAATCAACCTGATGCCCAACATGATGTGTAAGCAGATAAATACATTGGTGGCTTTCAAACTACTGAAATAGGGGTGTAATGCCACTCCACTATTTGTATATTCATATCTGTATCTGTATTTTTATTTAAACCCAAAGAGAGTGGCCTAAACCAAAATGGATTTTGTTTAACAGAGAGCGGGGAGGTCTCCTTCCTCATACGAGAGGTGGAAGGACGGGTCTGGCGGGGGCTTGGCTGTGGCTGTGACTTGGGGCTTGGCTGTGGTTGTGGCCTAGACCTGTGGTTTGGCCTGGACAGGGACTGGAGATATGTCTCGGACAGACTTAACTTGAGCAGGGACCTGGACCGAGGACGTGGCAGGGACATCCGAAGTCTGCAAGAAATAAATCCAAGAACTGCCAAATATCCTCCAAAGGACATCCTTTGGGCATTTCAGCCAATATTTGTTCTGCCCATGTGCGAGCAAAACCCACAAAGCGAGACTGACCTTCGGATGGATTTGGATCGCACAGGCTGGGGAAATATTGCTGACACTCCATGACAAAGAAGTCCAGATAGTGCGGGCAATCATACGGCGCAGGCAGGTGTTCCGGAGTCTTCTGGGTGAACTGCATGGAGCCAAAGGCGGGGATACTTGGTGTAGATGCCTGGGCACGGCGTCCTCTCCGTTTGCGTGCTGCATCCATGTTGACGGCGGTTGAATCTGTCACGAGGCGTGACGGCAGGAAGCAGGCAGGATGCATTCACAGTTCAAACGGTGAGGTTTATTTACAAGTGATGAAGCCAAACAGAATATTTACAAGTGATGAAACCAAACCGAAACAGAAACAAGGCTCTCTCTACAACTAAGCTAAACTAGACTAGGACTTTGGCTAAAGCTAATGCTAATGCTAAGGCTATGGCATAAACCGGACCCGAAACAAATACTCGCGGAAGTAGCACTTGCGCCATAAATGGCAGGCATACATAAATGCACACATAAGTCCAAGCATTCAACCACGCCGTGTGAAGCACGGCTCACGGTATATATCAGCACAGTCATTAGCCCGCAATATCTTCCAGCTGCGGGCACTTCCGCATACATCACACATGACGCGAGGGGGCAAAAACATGACGTCACCCCGGAAGAAGTCTGCGCGTGCGCAACAGCGCTCAGCTCACACTGTTACTCCGGGAGAAGCGTGACAGCAAAGTTTTACCTGGTTCATGCCATGTTTCCTCTGACCTATCATGGTAAACAGAAAAGTTTTCACCTTTTTGTTCAAACAAAAACAACACCAACAACAACAATAACAAATCCACTAAAGTTATAGTTCTTTCATTTGTGCTTTTGTGTAATTTGTACTCTGACTGGACAATGTGTGCTTAGTCTATCTGCTCTTAGCTTCTCTTTCAAATGTATTTTGGTAAATAATCCACCTCCTTTACATTCATTATTTCACATGAGTCTTCTCAATCACTGCTGATGGCATTTTGTTGATGTGTTAGTGAAACAGGCTAAAAAGGATCAACTGAAATGGAGATGTCTGTCACTGATAGGTTGGATGAATCCATGGATACAGTCTGGGATAGAAAGAAATCATCTACAGCCTTTCTTCTTCATATCACACTGTATTTTTCTTTTAACTGTTGGTTGTGTTTTGTTCTGCAAACCAAATAAATAAACAAATAAACTGATGTCAACACCAAAAATTAATATCTTATATTGCTGTATTTTTTATCTTTGAGAGTAAGGGGGAGTTAGTAAAATGTATACCACTGATGTAGTCAGTTTTGAAGTACGTAAGCATTTGCAAGTTGGACTGAAGAGAGCTTTATGTGTAATAGAAAAAGAGTGAATAAAAAAAAATATTTACAGTTTGTTCCAGATAGAGCACTCTTGTGCTAACTTTGTGAAGAGTTTTGAAAAAAAAGTAAGTTAACTTGATCATGACTAATACTTTTATCAATTTTAAAACATCTGAGGTAATTTGATGATGAAAAGCACCATATTAACAAACTCTGGCTTGCTAATCCCTTACTTGAATACTTGAGAAACAGAGATTCTCTAAAATCAGTGTGTAATTTCAGTCCCACCAGCCTCTACCCAGTTTCCCTAAAGCAATGTAAAGTTCAAATCATTTTTAGAGAGAGTTATTACTATGTTATTTGCTCTGGCGTTTGTGCCGCAATGCGTTTGGAAAATCAGCCAAGATATAGTTAAACTTGATACATTCTTTCATACCAGAGATTCATTAAAATTCATTATTCATATTTTATTGGCTTCAGAGAACAAGTTTCTGTCTATCTAGAGCGCCTCACTATTGCAAATTTATGGATATTTTCAAAGCCAACTTATATGAAATGAAAGAAAGTTGAGGTTGAAGAAGTTCAGGCCACGGGGCTGGTTTAGCGTTCATAACCAAACTGAAAATCCTACACACCGAGCTGCTTCCAGGACATACGGGAAAGAAAGAAAATGGACAGGATATACGATATCTGTACGAAATTGAAGACAGGCGTGCTGGAGTTGGGGGAGCGTTAAAAGGATGACTCATAAACACGGGGGGAGGCTGGAAGGCCAGGGGCCTGTAACAGGGGCAGGGATTATATACACAACTTGGTAGGAGCTCAAAGAGAAAGTTATAGCATCCAGATAAACTATGGGCTAAAACCACAGTCTGCTATATACTGGGCTCAAAGCGAACTCACACAAAACATGAAACAATAAAGTGGAAACATTGAAATGAAGAGACAGTAAGAGGTTTGTAGGCATTTTATATCAGCGCAGCACCAAAAGTTGGGACGCAGCAAGGTACAATTACTTAGTTACTGTACTTAAGTATCTGTACTGTACTTTATCTGTGTTTGTTTTACCTTTGAAAACAATGGGGTTAAACTATACTAGCCCATTTTTACCAGCTGCCCCTAGGGATCATGCTAGCTAGCATGAGAGATTAGGAATAAAGCTGCAGTCAGTTTTCCTTAGCTGAAATTTTTTATTGTGTTATTTGGTTCCTTGGTGAATGAGGCACTAATTAACCATCCGTCTTTTTCGTTTATGAATCTTTCTTGTATTTTTAGGTTCACTTTGAGTGAAGAATTTGAAGCTGTACTTCAATATTTATCAAAGTATTATTTAGACGAGTCTTTTTTGTTTTGTTTTGTTTTGTTTTTTACTTGAGTAAAGTCCTTGAGTGATTTTGCCACCTCTTTTGAAGTTCAGTTTGGACTCAGTGTGAGTTCAGTGCAGCCTCTGGAGAGGAAGGTCTACAAGTCTTTCCTCAGCTGTCAGCAAGAGCTCCAAACAGCAGGGCAGCAGATGCCATGCATCTCCCCATCACTCGCCCCCTCAGTCTTCTCTCCCTCTTCCCTGACACACTCCTCCTTCTCCTCCTCTACACATTCTTAGCTTCTTCCTTTGCAAATCTAAGGTCACAACTTCACTCTTGGAAACGTTCCTTCAAAACACTGGAGTGAGGTTGTGGCAAGGTTAAGTCAGCAGAGGAAACGAGTGTAAAGCAGGGGTGAATAACCAGCAAACAAACAGTTTTTATTTTGACTGGCTGGCCTTGTGATTTAATGAGCACATCTCTGGCATTAGCTGAGGCTATATTTTCTTTCTCTTTTTTTGGAGTAAAAAGGAGAGATTACCCAGAGGCAAGTTCCTTCGAGTTCCTCTCCTACTCAGCTTGGGCAAACCACGGCCCACGGAGTCACGAATGGCCTTAGGGCATAACGACAGGATACGATCCTTCCCCTAGAGGCCCGAGAAGTGGGCAGCTCTTGCAGTAAATAAACAACCCACGCTTACTGCACATACACACGTCTGCAAGGCCCTGAAGGACAGTAGCGCATCTTCCATTCCCAAGATGGCCTGACACATACGTCAGTGCCACCCCCTTGAAAAAGCCTCCTAACAAAGCAGATTAAAGCCTACTGGGCATGCGGGCATTGTCACTTTTTTTCTCCTCACCACCCACACTGTGGCAAAGTTTGGTGCTTTTTTCGGAGGCGGTTTCACGATAAAAGGAGCAGAAGAACAATGAGCAGTGGGTGATGATGTGTCGCCGGAGGAGCTGGAGTTCGTCCTGAGGGGGCTGCAGCTGGGATGAGAAACTTCATTAGCAGGGGAAGTAGAAGAACACAAACATCACTGAAGGATTTGCACCAACTCTCCGATTTTAGAATCATGCCACATGGTACATAGAGTCATATGATGTTTACACGGTTTCTAACAGTTAAAAAATGATTGTAATGAATTTAATTTATTAAACTCAAACTGTAAAAATGGTCACTGCTGTATTTTTGACATTTGTAAAGAAATCAACAGAGCTAATAATCTCATTGGAAAATAGAAATGAAGTGATGAAGGTACAAGTATGCAAATACAGGCCATAAAACACCTTCCACAATTTGAATATTGAATGTGTGCCATTTTGTGAAAAACGTTTTTTTTTTGTATGTTTTACATGATCCTAATAGTCTAAAGCTTCACTTTTTACGTACTTTTTAATAGCGTACAGTACTCATGACACATTTCGTCATCAGCACTTTGTACGCGCAGGTTGCACATTAACATTTAATTCTTCTGCACTATTTAGTTGTTCCACAATGTGGCAACAGTGACCCAGGGCCACTGATTCTCAAGGAAATTGAAGAAAAAAACGGAATAAACGGAGGAGACAGAAAGGAGTGCAGGTTAGAAAGTACCCGTATTCGTATAATTCTAGCCTTAAAGATTATAAGGATTTGTATATGAGTGCTAATCGTGGCGAGAGATTGCCCAAGCCTTGTTCTTCGTGTTGTTGTGATTCTTCTTCATTGTCGTCCTTCGCACCAAAAGACCAGCTTTACTGCTCTGTACTGACTCCTGTAGGCCAGGAGAGTAGCGCACGTTGTTGTAATGCATATGCGTTGACCGTCTATGTACACGTACATGTTAAATTTGAAAGGTTATGCGTACAACGGTGCAATATGCTCGCGTGCGCGTGAAAAAAAACTAAATATACCAGAGGCTTACTGCTTATTCTGGAGAACAAGATACAACAAGAACCTACAAGTCGACGGCACGACCCACAGACACAAACACGCAGAGACACACATATATACATGTCTACTCACTCACTCTTGGCCACACCTCCACACTCCTGTTCTATCTCCTGCACAGTCATATTCTATCTAGGTTCTATCTATCTAAAAAGGTTTGTACAAAGAACATGAAAAATAGTAAGGAAAGGTATGAAGGTATAGTGTCAATAGTTTAATAGTCATTTATAGTAGTACACTATTTGCGCTTGATGAAGGTTCTTTCATTAGTAACTAAAATGGTTAAACAGTATATGTAGAATTTAGCATTCATGGAGTGTCACCCTTAGTGGTTAGCTCTTTCACCTCACACCTCCAGGGTCCGGGGTTTGATTCCCGCCAGGGCCATGTGTGTGTAGAGTTTACATGTTCTCCCAGTGCTTCAGGGATTTCCTCCGGGTACTCCGGTTTCCTCCCCCAGTCCAAAGACATGCGTGATAGGCTGATTGGCCTGTCTAAAGTGTCCATAGTGTATGAATGGGTGTGTGAATGTGTATGCAATTGTGCCCTGCAATGGACTGGCAAACTGTCCAGGGTGTACCCCGTCCTGTGCCCGATGCTCCCTGGGATAGGCTCCAGGTTCCCCGCAACCCTGAACAAGGAGTAAGTGGTAGAAGATGGACGGATGGATGGATGGAGTGGCACCAGTGGCAGTGCTTTGTAACAGTTGTTACATTTCTGCCATGAGAAAGTCTTCAGGGTGGTGGGTTAATATCTAAGATATTAACCTAGAAATACTCTAGATTATATAATTATAATAGCTTGCATCACTTTTCTGCTTGGGATAAATATTCTTTAATAATTGGTAGCCCACTCTTCAGTTATATGATGCCTGCAAACTTGTTCATATGCTCTAAACAGATTTTGTAAAGTCTCTGGTGTAATACTGCCTCAGTGCTGTCCAATTGTCCTTTAATCAGCACTGGCAAACTTTTCTGCTCATGATTATCAGTAATGGTGAAATGTTCTGCATGCTGGATGCATTTATACTCAGGAGATCTGCAGTTCTGCACCGGCGCTGTTGGCAGCTCATCCGTGCTGACTGTGCATGCTGTAACTCACGAGTGGTGAGGGTGGGTGTGTGAGTAGCTGATGTCCCTCCTCCATTTTTACACACAGCCAGGAGCAAGAGAGTGTGCATTAAAAGAAACAGGCTTTATGATTATAATCCCTGGATTCTGTGTCATCGCTGGCTGACAGGCTGCTTTGGTAGGAGTGTTTATGACTTCAGAGACATCACATATCCAATACTACAATCTGCGCCAGAACCGTCATGTCTCACACAAAATACACAACTTGTGTGTATGTGTGTGTGTGTGGGGGGGGGGGTTCCATACATCATAGTGAAAGATATTCTTGTACTCCCTCAAAGAGGATTTGAGCCATGAACACGAAGCTGTGTTTGTAATCTGGTAGGATGGAGGATTGACACTGCTTCAGGCCATCCTCCCACACATCCTTCTACACACACACACACACACACACACACACACACACACACTTACGTAAGTGTTCAAGTGTGGAATTCCACCCAAACAGTATTTACATTTGCTCCTACTCTCAATTTCAGGTCATCTATTCACTACGGTAAACACACACTGCAGACAAGGAGGTGTTTGTTTAGATCATGTTTAGACTGTCACTTATTTATATCAAATATCTAAATAACAAGTTTTTTTTTAAAAACTTCATTTATGCATCCATTCATTCATTCATTCATCCATTCATTGTTACTCCTTGGCATCTATTTTCTGCACTACCTATTATAGAAGATATTTCCACACTAGCACTGTGTACTGTTTGGCACTTTGCTGTCACTTACTGTGCCTGTTGTTCTGTTTTAGTAGTATTGTGCTGTCCTGTGTTTTTAGCACACGTGTGTACGTACACTTTATGTACTATGTTTGTAGACCTTATTTAGTTCTGAGTCGTGTCATGTGGTTAGTGTGTTGTTTAATGTAGCACCATGGTCCTAGAGGAACATTGTTTCTTTTCACTGTGTACTGTACCAGTTGTATATGGTTTAAATGACAATAAAACCACTTGAACTTGAACTTGAACTCATGCACAATAATTCCTACCTAATGGTGATTTAGAGTAGCCAATCTATCTACTGGCATATTTTTGGTAGGTAACACTGAATACCCAGATGAAAGCACGTTTTTTAATTTATTTATTTTGTATTTTCATTGACGTGAACCATAATACAATCGAGGCTTATAGTTCAGAAACCTACATGAAAAAAAATTGTATGAGTTTAAACAAGAAGGACAATATGGTTACATTTTGTAAGATTTCAACGTAGCAAGAAAAGGTATGAATGCTAACACTGTCCATAAACCTAACCTTAACAGCTGTAACTTTTCGTGCTTTTATACATAAATATGCAAGATATGCAAGTTTTATGGTACAAAATTGTGTCGTTATAAATGTGTTGAGTTGAGGTTAAAGAGTGCAAGAGCAAAACAGTGGCTCTCTGGCAGTATTAGGAAGCATTTTGGAAGTATGTTCCCTATTTTATTCCTTTTTTTTCTGACAGAATGTCTCTCTCTCTCTCTCTCTCTCTGTGCAAAAGTTTTAGACTCCCCATTTTTTAGTACAAACTTTGTTATAGATGTTTTATTTCATGACTTCTACATTATTAAGTCAGTTCATACATTATTTTTTAGCACAAAATTAAATGTTACAGAAACATGTTTACTGTATATATCATTAAAGAAAGCAGCATATTATGTAAGAGACCACTTTTAAGACAAAAAAAACAACAATAAATGCTGCTGGGTTTTGCTGCAAGAATAAGAAGCAAGTGTGACAGTCAAAGTCAATAAAACTCAATAAAACTTATAGCTCATTTCCTTACAAAACTGCAGAAAATGTACCAGAGACTATTTTTATTTTTTATTTTGGTCACACCAAATATTGTCTTTGTTTTATTTACTACTGTTTACATTTATTCATGGTATTTTTTTTGTAAAACATTTAATTTCATTATTTTGAAGGCATCTTTGCTTTACAGCATCTCTTTGCATGTGCCTAAAACCTTTGTACAGTACTGTATACACACACATACACACAGTTCCCTCCACTAATATGAGCAAAAGTATGAGCAAAGAAGGCTGTGAACAATTGTCTTTATAGTTTAACCTTTTTATATTTTGTTTTTAAAAAAAAACACAAAAATACTCTGCTCTCATGGATATCAAACAATTGCAAACACAACAAAGGGTTTACCATAAAAGGTTGCCAAAAGGTTCAACAATAAAGACAATTTTTCACTGCTTTTTTTGCTCATATTTACCAAGGGTGCCAATATTAGTGGAGGGCACTATATATACAGTATGTATATGGCCTGAAGCCAGGCGGCTGAATGAGAAGTACAAGTCGACTAATGTGACCTCTGCACCACCACACACACAAGCTTCACTGAAAACATGGAAAATTGGTTTTCAAAATGAGTCGCGTGAACATTTCTGTAATAGAAGGGGCATCCTGAGTGATATATGTACAAGTTAAGCACAGAGATGACTTAGTAACTCTCCTTTGACATTTCTAATAATATCACGTCACTCACGTGTGACAGTCTGCTTTGTGTGTATGATTCGGTGTATGAACCCAGCCATAGTGTTGCACTGTCTCTCTCTCTGTTACCCCTCTTTCATTGACAGGTGGTAGTGCTTCAGGGAATTTGCTAATCCTTTTGGGAACCAAGTTGCCTTTACACTGGCTTGAGATGCAACCTTTTAAAGATTCAGACGTGTGTGTACCTATAAAGAGGACTTATCTGTTTTTGTGCAGGAACTGAAGCATTTGTGCCAAGACACTACGACTCTCCACTGCAGGGGAAATGAACAGGACCTGTTTTCCCAGAAGTATTGTAAAGTTAAGATCATCTTGATTAGTAGAGGGATTTCAATGTAGTGCTCAATCTACCACTTAACCATGATATAAGAACGTGGTGCTTTTAGGAAAATCAGCCCTGCATGGTTCCAGACTCAGATTTGGCAATCGTACTGCTATAAAAGAGGGATTTTTGTCAATCTGTGTATGAGTATGAGCTTGTATGTGTGAGTGTGTGTGTGTGTGTCTTGGTATGTGTGTGTGTGTGGGGGGCGGTATAGGGGGCATCATCATCACGATCAACACTACTGACAGCCAGGCAAGATTATGGATGAAATATCGGAAGCAACATGTCAGTAAGCATTGCTTTCTCACAGGCCCAATCTACTCACCTCACACACACACACACACACACACACACACACACACACACACACACACACAGACACACACAGGATAGAGCAGAGGCCTTTGAGTGTTTCATCTTATTGATTATGGAAGCATTTCCTAGCACTGTAAAAAAGCTAAAAATGTCTACATTTGATCTGTAAGGTTGTATAATTCATAAGTCATGAGAATGAAGTATGTTAATTGTCTGTTAATGACATTTAAATCACAATGCTCAAAATATGATTGGTCAGAAAGTGACACTGGAGATTTATTTAGCATTTTTGGAGAAGAAAAATCTTTGTAACAGTCAGTAAAATAAGTAAAGCTGTAAGTTCTTCATTATGGGAAGATTTGCAGGATAGAGGGGTATGTGGTTTCTTGGTAACATGACATGCTGCATTTGTTTGTCTTAATAATGTCAATAGAGACGAAAAATGTCGTGAGGGAACGATTATGTATTGCTGCTTTAACATAAGTGATTCTGCAACTAACTTATTTTGAGGACATTCTACAACATTAATCATTACTATAAATAAATAAAATGCACCTTGTAATTATTTACTCAATAAAATTGCAATCTCTGGCAAATTGCAGTAGTGTATAAGAAAATAATCAACTTTGGGGTGGTAACAGTAACTCTGCTTCGCATTGCACCACACCAGTTCATCTCTGATTACTTTCTTATAACCTCATGCCCTGACATGCTTTATTCCTTACTTAATGTGGCATTTGTTAATTCAAATAACACATCAGGAAGAAAAAAAAAACATCTTGAAAGAACAAAACCATAACACTCGAACCATATTTTCTGAAATTTTTCTTGCTGATGCAAGTATTAGGGTGGATTTAAACTATTAATAGCTATGCTTTTCATGGCACATTCCAAGTATTCACATTTTAAATTGTGCCAACTCATTATGTTTTCAGGACACAAATGTGCAGTAACCAGAGAAGGCAGGTACCAGGATTCCTCTAAGCAGAGCTCATTTATATCCATCAATATACCGCTAATCTCACTCCTAATAAGATATTTCTATTGATAATTACTGGAAGCCATGCAAGTAAAAAAAAAAAGCACTAGAATTTCAAGGCTGTGTATTTGTTGTAATTCACAGAAAGACATCTCTGGACATGCCTCCTTCAAGAAAAGTCTGTAAGTGAGGTGTTAATAAAAATCACATACCAGACAGCAGATTGAAAAAATGCTAGCCACGACAAATTCGCTAACGCTGAGGAGCTTGACAGAGAGACTTGAAGAAACATGAACAATGAAAAGGGCAGTGCCATATGTTTCTGAGCCTGTTGAGCATTTCTTTGCCGGTTTCTGTTCCTCAACCAGATCCCTTCCTTAGTTCTTCAAAAAGGAACAAGACCAAAGTGCTAGGTGTTGCCAAGAAAGGCTCTTGAACTTGTGCAAGACGCATGGCCACTTAGAAAGGTGAGAATGCATGCAAATGTTTGCATATGAAGCCTCAAAACAAACCAGAACGAATGGTCTGAGGTTAGCACTGGTACGAGGTGGGAGTTCTCAATAACATACTACTGCTGAAGACAGTCATTTTCAGTTTGTTAGATTTGACATGCTGATCACGTTTGTGCCTGGAGGTGGAAGGTTTCTGTTTAGTGATTGTTTTTGTTGTTGTTGGTACATTGACCATAGTCACATGTCACCCATATTGCTTAGGGTGGGAAGAAGGAAAGTAGCAGATCAAAAGATGAGGGGCAAGTTGTCCAAAAAACTGATGTGTGTTCCACACATAATTAAAAAAAAAATTAAAAACCCAAGCTACAAAATACACGCACTGTGGGAAATACTAGTATAGGAAAATAATCCACGATGGTGTGGTGTGATACAGCCTGACACAAAGTGAATTATTTCCTATGACAGCACATCTCAAAGTGTTTATATGCTACATGAAGTGTTGTGGGACATCCACAAGACACGTTACTTCCTGTTATCACTTACATTATAACAGCCATAAACTGATTCCTTCTCCAGCCTCATTTTTCTGTTTTTAAAATGAATAAAAAATAATAAAAAAAACAGAAAAAAACCCCACACAATTTCTCATGTTACAGAAAAACATCCTCTGTCCTGGAGACTTTCCCATAGTGGAAAATCTGAAGTTACAGCTTTACCTCTTACTATAAAAGAAAGAAAAAGAAAAAGAAAAAAAAAAAGCTCTGACTCTGGAAACTCCTTCAATATATATCAGATAAAATAAACATCTCCTTAATGAACACTTCACCATATCAATAATTCTATGTTTCTTTTTTAAATAACAACCCATTAACATTCCATTTCTTATTAGGTTTAGATTATGTGGAGAATTCACCATACATGTCCTGTGAATGAGCACTTACTATAGAAAGAATAACGTATTAGACAGAATGCATTAATATAAAGCTATCATTTAAATTACAGCTGGAACAATTGTCAGAGCTACTGTAATAGAAATTCAATCCACACCTTCATATTCAAGAATTCAACAGTATAATGGTATAACTGTACTGAAAATACCTCCAACTTCTCATCAAAAAAAGGTCTAAAAATGATCAGACTCTTTCCCGCTATGGAAACGGCTACATCTACAAAGTGCAACCAAATACATAAAGATTTGATGGTCATTTAATGGAGGTTCATTAGTTGTTGGTACTTTGGATCTCAGAGCTTGTTCAGTAAATGTTCATGGCTGTCAGTCTCAGTTTTTCAATTAGTGATTTATTATATTGAACAGACTATGTTGGGTGGCCTAGTGGTGCAGCAAGTATAGTTGCCGACCTCACAGCTCGCAGTTTGATCCTGAGCTCAGGTCTGTGCAGTTTCTGTACATGTTCTCTTCCATGCCTGTGCAAGTTTCCTTGCCAGTACGTATACTGGGTGCACTCAATTACCCCTAGGTGTGAATGTGTGTGAATGTGTGTCTACATTGTGTCCTGCTTCTCATCCAGGGTATATTCCTGCCTCACACCCAGTGTTTCTGGGATAGGCTCCAGATCCACCATGACCCATAAAGTGAATGCTGAAGACAAATGAATGTATGAATAAATGACTATATTGTGGCAAGCAAGGTAATATGGGAAACAAAAGATGGTGATAATATGTCTAAACTACACGATGAAGCCCAGTAAACACACACACACATACACACACACACACACACATCCCCCCTTTCTTTGCATGTGTTTAATTCAATGTCCTAACCATCTGTAGAAAGCTGTTTCCATTTGTGCTGCGTTCAGATGAGCCTGGCCTGTCGTTAATGTAAATAATTCACCATTACCTTTATCCTGATGGAATCTTAATTGTGCTTCTACAGAGCTCTGCTAAAAGCCATTCACATCTCCCTCCCTCTCTCTCTCTCTCTCTCTCTCTCTCTCTCTCTCTCTCTCTCTCTCTCTCTCTCTCTCTGATATACACACAGATCAGCTTAATGACAATTCCCTGAAATCAAATGTGCATTTGTTGCTCTTATTTTGGTTTCCTGATGTCCTGTTGGTATCGATCATCAGGTCAATGGGCCAACACTGACCTGAAAATTTCTACAAGATGGCTCTTTTGCAAAATTGTTGACATTTTCTTCACCTTTTGTCCTCTTTAATTGTATGGACAATACAGCCAGTAGTGAAACTGTGAAAATACATATGTTTAGCTCAAGAAAATGGTTTAGTTTGCTTACCTAGTAAGATTTTTCAGTTATTTATTTATTTGTTTATTCTTTTTTTGTGTCTTATTTTCACAAATAAGTTATACCATGGCTATAAGATGCAGACAAAGAAGCCCCAAACACACACAAGCCAGGGAGTTATCTGGTCGACTAAAATTAGTACTGTAATAAGTTTCTAACCCTTTATACAAACAATATAAATGTGTGGTGACAGTAAACGAGACAAGCTGTTGAGATGAAAAATTTCCCTCAGATCTATTGGTAAATTTCTATGAAAAAAAAAACCCCTATATAAACTAGCTAACAACTGAGGCTAACTATTTAACTTGCTAGCACATAGCCATTAAACAAAATTAAACTAGTTAGCTAGTTATCTTGGGGCTAGTGCTTTAGCCAGCTAGCACATAGCCTTATACTGTATACAAACACAATAAAGGAATGTTTACGGAAGAAACCAGACAAAGAATAGCATAATTTCAGTTATTAACTCTGTTGAGAATAGCATAATTTCAGTTATTAACTCTAGTTTACAAAGTCTTTTCTTCACATTTTTTTAACAGATCTGAAAAATTATTTCATATTCTCAAGTGTTTGTCTTGTTTCTATTTTCACTGCTGAGCTGGAAAACCCCGCTTAATTTGACCAGCAACTAGCTGCCAAAACACAGATGGTAGCTTATCTTTGCCATCTGGTAACTTATATTCTAGCTTCCTTCTTCTTGAATAAAGTGATCAATAAATGTTTGAGATTTCTAATTACCTTGCTGTCATATTTTCTTAAAACAACTTGTATGATGCATTACTTGCAGTATTTCAGAAACCATTTTTATTTTCCAGCACTTAGCAACTGGCTATGTGGTCTACCAACTTGGTCTGTGTTTGGCGGCTGGTAGCTGACACTTATCAGGGATTTTCAGCTCAGCAGTGACCATAGAAACAAGAAAAACCAAACTTTTCCTGAGATCTGTTGGTAAATTGCTAAGAAACGACACAATAAGCTAGCTAATAACTGAGCCTAACTGTTTAAGCAATGTCAACTTTTTTATAAAACTCCTGATAAAAGACTAAAACACCTCAGATTGCAGTGTAATCATACTTAGCAAGTACTGATAATTGAACTTTCATGAGTTCTGTCATACTGAGAATATTCAGAAAGCTCATCGATTTTAGAAATTGAACTAGTGAATACTATAAAAATGAGTTGACACTCATCAGTCTCACAGCATTAATTCAAAGTGTCATTGTCATTTGGAGCCATGTTTTCTATTCTGGAGTTACACTGTTCAGCAGTTATGTAGGCAGATATTACACTAACCATATCAATAGGCCCTGCATGTTTTTTGCCCTCGCTGACCTTCCTTGTTCCCTCCCTGATTTCCAGGCACACCTGGTTTGGCTTCCAGCCATTTTATCTTTGGTCCATGCAGCGACAAGAACAGACCTCCTTCTGTGTTCTCTATCCACTGATAATCATCGCATTACTCACATGCCTCCTTTTCTTCCCTGCCTGCAGCCTTGCATGCCTGCAGAACAGCCTGTGTGTGTGGAAAGGTAGTGACCCTCGAGTGTGTCCCATATGAACCCACAGGTGTTTTCATGAAGAGGGTGGAGAGCGTTGCCAACACAACCAAGTACTTGTTCTCAAAAACAATACAATTTTGACAAAAGTTATTTAACAAATTATGTAAAGTCAAAAGAGACTAAATGTATACTACTATTACTACTACTACTACTACTACTACTAATAATAATAATAATATAATAATAGTAATAATATTAAACTCACTTCTGTTTAATATTCAAATGTATTAGTATATTAATAAGCCAGTAATTTGATATGAACCAAATCCCATCTTCATATTAACTATACACTGTATTTCCGCTATATACTATATGCTAATTGTGTTGCCACTGGAGATTGCCATTGAGACTTAAGGTATTTTTTGTTAAAATCAGATGTTTCAATGACTAAAAGTAGATTGTAAATGGTCTGCACTTATATAGTGCCTTTTCACCATAGCGGTTCTACAAAGCACTTTACACTGTTTCTCATTCACACATTCTCTCTCTCTCACACACACACACCCCTGCAAGGCGCTAGATTGCAAATTGGGGTTCCGTGTCTTGCCCTAGGACACTTCAGCAGGTGGAGGCATGTGCGCTGAGATTTGAACCGCCAATGGTACGAGTAGTGGACAACCCACTCTACCACCTGAGCCACAGCTGCCCCAGATTGTGGGGTTTGAATGTGGATTTTCTTTTGAATATTTAAATATTCTGAGAATAGAATAGTATCTGAACAATGAAAATTGTTCTGAAACAGTGATCTCATTTTAAATAAAGTATTATTAAGTATTGACAATGAAATTCAGATAATAAAATACAAAGGTTTTAGTTGCGGACTTTACTATAGTGGTAGATGCTACAGTACGTCGTAATGATTAACTTGAGAGCAATCATCTCATGGAAGTTTCCATGAAACTCAAAATGGAGAGCTGCCATATGTCATTTATTGCAGTTGGTCACTGAAAATGGCTCTTTTGTTGCATGACCCCCCACAAAGAGGCAGAAATTTTTGTGCTGCTTTTGCTCCACAATGAGACATAGATGACAGCGGGGCTGTAAATTGTTCATGCATTAACTCACACTATCTGCCTGCCTGCTATCTTGTTTTCCAAAAAGTCCAACATAAAGACAGATTGGTTATCAGGAGTAGCTGTCCCAGTCGTGCTGGAGTGTCTCTGCAGGTGGCTAGTAGGGAGAGAAGTGAGACTGGAGCAGAAGGACCCAGTGCAGTATCAGTCCAGTGGTTCAAGACACATTTCTGAAACGATAAGATAGTGAAAAGTAAAACATTACCGATACCTGAGTGTGGATGACAAAGGGACTGGTGTGTTTCTCATACTCAACAATTACATACATACTACATAAAATATGTTGGAAATGTAAGCTATATTCAGTCACTTCCACGCAATAGAGCATTTTAAAATTGTTTCTTTCCTCTCTAAGCGTAGTAGAAATTTTCAGTAGTTTTTTTTTTTTTTTTATCACTACGTTCTTAAATGTACAACATTTACAATTCAACGACCAAAAGCCAATTTAAGGTGGACTGTAGTGAGGCAGGGTTATGTAGACACAATAGGTTTCCAATATCGAGAGCTCTTGTTCCTGTCTGAGGATATCCCTGCTGAGTCAGATCATTTAAAGCGAAACCTGAAGAGGTTTTCACTTGCAGTCTGACAATGCCAGGACACTGTTTACTTCCTGTCTGTATTGTGATGAAGTGTTGGGACTGTTGAGTATGACTGTTTTTCTTCTTAACTGCTACCTCCTCTGTTTTAAGGCTGGAAGAGTACTTCACACGACGAAAGAACTAAACAGCAAAAACCTCTGCCGAACATAATCCATGTAAGAAACTTAACAAGAGTAGTGAAGCAGTGTTTTGTTTTTAAGCACCAAAGATCTGGAACACATTACCAGTAAACCTTCCTGAGGCGTCATCAATTTAAAAAACAGCTAAAACATTATTTTTTTGACTTTAGCTTTTAACTAGATTACTTTAACTTGCACATTACACATTATATTACTTTTATATTATTTAAATTATTGTAATCTTGTAGTGTTTTTATATATTTATTAGATAATTCATATTGATAGAATTTTCTTCTTTCTTTTAATGCTACTATTTATTTCAATATTATTATTTGACTATTTTATTTTTGGATGAACTTTCTTTCTTTTTTCTTTTTTTTGACGCCACACTCTAATGCACTTGGAGCTACATTTCGAATGTATGAAACGTGCAATATAAATAAGGTCTGTGAGCTCACCGGATTTAATAATAATAATAATACTAATCATAATAATAATAATAATAATATAATAATAATAATAATCATAATCATAATAATAATAATTTGTGTAGCATCTTTAATACATGAAAGGCAGCTCAAATATGTTTCACATGGTAATTAAAAGGGGAATAATGACAAAGATATTAATATATTTTTCAAAACAAATATATAAATATGAAACAATATGAGAAAAACAAAATAAAAAGTCATTAAAGACAGAATAAAAGATAAAATCATTTATAAAATTAATATATTTATAAAAGCATGTCTTTAGCTGCTTTTTTAAAAATGTTGTAATATAGTTCCATCTGATATTGATTGATAAACCACTGATTTATAAGGAGTTTGCATCTTTAAGTTTTCCCTTGAACATGCTTTGTGCACTGTTAAAGGTGACCATATGATATTTAGACCTGTTTCAGACAGGGGAAGTCCTGGACACGCTGGACACATCTTTATCACTCAAAAGACCATTGGTTTTTTGTTGGGTTTTTTTTTCGTTTAAAGTTTCCTGCCAGCTTATGGATCCTGAAAGGGGCTCTAATTCAGACCCCAGACAGCAGTAAACAGATGATCACCCCTCCACCGCCACTCTCAAATAAAGCTGCAGGGCTAATGAGCTTAAAAACCCATCCATCTTGCCCATGCAGAGGTAAAACAAAAAGCTCTAGGGTCAAATCTCGAGCTTCTGACACCAGGCCCAAGTACTCTATCATGAGCCTTAGGCCTGTCTGTCCACCTGCCAGGCATAGCATCTGCTTTCTGTTAGCTACGTTAGCTGAGACAGTCCAGACTCTATTGTTTCATGGCTAATCTTCATCTTTGACTCTCTTTCTGCAGCTCGATCATGAATGATTTACTTTCTTTGGTGGCTGATTGACAAAGACAAACAAAGCTACTCATATTACTATAAGTGCAATGGCAGTAGGGTTAACAATTTTAATTCCATGTTCTCAAAATTATCCATTTAGAATAGACTTGGCATCATTACCTGAACCTATCATTAAACTGGTGTAAGGAGTCTATGACTTGGCTGTCTTGCCATTAAACATTTAGTTAATTTTTATTTCACTGTCATTATGCTTGTAATCTCTGAAAGTCTTATTTCATCATTCAATCCAGTTCAGTTTGATTTGTATTGTAACAATAGACATTGTTGCAAAGCAGCTTTACACGAATCCGTATGTAGATTTAGATCCCTAATGAGCAAGCTGGAGGCGACAGCGGCAAGAAAAATCTCCCTGAGAAAACATGAGGAAGAAACCTTGTGAGGAACCATACTCAAAAGGGAACCAAGTCTCTTCTGGGTCACACTGGATTGTGGGATTGTAAAGCATTATGGTATACTGTATCTCTTACATTTTGTTTGGAAAATAAAGGATATATTCTTAAAACACAAAAGGGAAGTGGAAAAGTGGAATCAAGAAATAATGTGTGGGACCATTTAGAGTGGGGAAATCACCTCAGTGGCCTTGTTTTTAAAGATGTACTTATAAGATGCACACATAATTGTAAACATGGACATATTATTACTTCCTAAAACTTCATATGAACATTTTTTAAGACAACCATACACATAAATAAATGACTAAATAATTCCTACATCTTGAAATCATGTGCATGTAAAGGCTGGGTTACTGCTCAGAAGTTTGGGGGCTCAGGTCCCTGCACTGCCAAGCTCCCACTGACCCCAGCTTCCTAACACACTGATATGCAAAGAAAAGAAATTCACTGTACTGTTATGTATGTCTGGCTTCTTCTTAAATAGTGGGACACCTGCGATATTAGTCACGATGCTGTTGGTGGGTTGACTAAACTGCCCATAGGAATGTGTGTGTGTGTGTGTGTGTGTGTGTGTGTTTGTGTGTAGTGTACTGTACTGAAGTATGTGTGTGTGTGTGTGTGTGTGTGTGTGTGTGTGTGTGTGTGTGTGTGTGTGTGTGTGTGTGTGTGTGTGTGTGTACTGCACTGTAATGAACAGGTGTCTCATACAGGGTGTGTTCCTGTCTCATACCCAGTGTCCCCAGTAGGGTCAGGACTGAGCACATCCCTAACCAGAATAAAGTTTTTACTGAATGAATGAATGAGCAAATGATTTTTCTGTTAAAATGCCTAAAAAACCTTTTTTTCCCCCATAAAATGTTCTATTGCTTGAGGTCCAGGCCACAGTTGCTATATTAAGTACTAGGATTAGTGGTCTATTCTGCTGTTGCTGGCTGAGAATCTGTCTTAAGAGCCACTCATTAGGCAATCATCATCATGGGCAAAAAAGTCTGATCAATCTTAGAAAATGCAATCTGTACATTATGTGCCGTTGCTGAGGTCCACTTGTATGGAGAATATACAGATGGGTGACACATTAAAGGAGGAAACAACAGCAAGTTAGTAAATTGGTGGACCACCACAAGCAGCAAGAACAGCAGTCCTTCAGTTTTCCCTCAGTTGATAATAACTAGCCAGTATAACTAATAATGTAACATTAGTAACTAATAAAATGTTCCTTTTTTCATGACTAATCTGAGCCAAAATTGTGTCTTTATCTACTTTATCTACACACAGACAACTGTACTAATGCACTACTGTAATGAGTGTACTAATTCACTCTGTAGAGATAATTGAGCCAAACTGAAGTGGATCATAGAAAAACACACAGAAGGAAAATAAACCCTGCATTTGTTTGAACAATTTAAAAGATGGACACTCTCAACTTTTCCACCAGCTGTTTTTAGACTTTTAGGCAGGGACTCGCAGTGCCGAGGCCACTGGTGTGTGAGATAAACCTTCTTGGGACTAGCCTCATGCTCTGGGCTGTGTGTCTCCTCCTACTTATCAGCTGGGAGAGGAAATGGTGTGTAAATAGTGGGATTCCCACTTCGGCTGGGTTGCTGGTGTTATTTAGATAGGAACGGAAATCTCACAGTGGCTGCAGTCAAATGGACCCCCCCACCCCCATGCCCCCTGTTTTGGGGTTGCCTGCATACCATATAATTTATTCAAAATCATTCAATAACATATGTTTTGTACTTCAACTGCCCTGTCTCTCCCTGTTACGATTGGTGAAACTCATCACCTACAAAGTGAAAATTACTATTACCACCCCAAAGTCTTTTATTCCTCTTATACCACAGCAACTTGTCAATTATTAAAATGTTTTATTAATTAAAGAATGACATATACGTTCATGTTACTTTTAATGTTGTGGAACTTCCCCGCAAAACATTGTTCCACTTACAGTATGTTCTATAACAGCTATACTCTATAATTTCCTCACTGGCCATATTTTTTCTCTTAATGTAAGTAAGTCAAAAAAACAAAAAAATAAAAATGCAGATTGTGATGTTGTCAAGGGCTGCTGTTATAGAAAATTATAATATAGAAAAACACTTTCTGACTCATTAGATATGATAATGTTTAGACAGGGCTGTGGTCTAAACAAATACAATATACATCCTTCTGGTGTGCACACGGACCAACTGAGCAGGTCAGTGTCCTAAACATAAAATTGTATTGTGGCATAATTTATCACAATATCTGTATCAATATAATATCATTATATCACCCAGTCATACCAAAAAACTTCTCCATTAGTTTATGAAGTGATATTAATATTTCAAATTCATGTCATGACTGACACAGGTATTGGTTTATCCTGGTCTAATCTAGTGATTTTTTTGTAACCTTTCCCTGTTCCTAGAGAGAGGGAGAAAAAAACGGCAATACTAACAGCAGACTTAACTCACAGAGAGATTTATTTTTACTCACTCCATATTTCAACCTGTCAAACTCATCCCATTTGAATGATTTACTCGCATGTGTGAAAGAGTGCCTGGTGAAGGGATATTGATCGGGCAGATTTAGGGGCTGCTGCTTGGCTAAATGTTATTCTCTTAAATACGTGTGGGAGGTCCATCCATCTCTGATTCCATCATAAAAACACATTAATCCGCTGGACTGTAATAGGGTCATAGGGGTGTGAAACGCTCTAGTTATTTACTTCTACAGGGCTGGAGAAATAACTGTGTGTCTGCTTTCATTTATCTTTAGAAAATATGTGTACATACAGTAGAAGACTCAGTGGTCCATATAATGCTGTCACTATAGTCCTCTAGCAATGCTTTCTGGCATTCTGCAGACAAATAACACAGGGAAAATAATTTTTTGCGACATAGCAGTTTAGTCTGAGGGAATGGTCTGATAATAATGAGAGTAGCATGTGGAGGTCAAAGGATTGCCCATCTCTCTCTCTCTCTCTCTCTCTCTCTCTCTCTATTTCTCTCTGGCCAGTGTGCACCAATCAATACATAATATCTTACAAATTGAATTCGACCTAGATCGATCTAAACGGGCTGGTGCGCTGCTCTTTGATTTGTAGATGGCTGCGCAGTAAATTCCAATGATTAGCAGGCTGTGTGTGTTGTCTCGGAAATGGGTATAATGCTAAATGAACTTCGAGAATTAGGAATTGCGGGAAGGCCATACATAGAGCTTTGAGGTCAGAACAGTTGCTCATCAGGGCCAAAATGTCTAAACCATCACTATAACCATGCTTGAACTGTACTTTGAGAACAAACCATCCTGGCCACAATCTGATCTCCCCTAATAATCAGATTCAAGAACAGATCCCACCTTCATCCCACCCAACTATAGAATATAACACTGTTGTATTGCAGTTTTGTTCATTAGTTTGTTGATTATTTTCCAATAAGTGTTTTATTCCACTTACACCACACCAATTTGCCAATAATAATTTTGCTTATTAAAGAATATTGTTATACTATATATATATATTTTTTTTATCATTACATTTAATGTTACAGACAATCCAAGTTAATTCCTGATTATTATAACAGCTCTAAACAGTTCCCTCTTTTTCTTGTGAAGTTAATATGACAAAAATATGCAGCTTATTACAGAAATCACATCTTCTGTCTTGAAGACTTTGCTGTGGAATAAAACTTAAAGTTACAGCTTTACCTTTTCCTTCCAAGAATGCTAAATGCACAACTTCCTACAGAAAGTATCACCTTATCAACATTTCCATTCATTAAATAACAACACTTAAAAAAAATTCATTTACTATTAGCCTTATATTATAGTATGCAAAATGTCCAGCATGCAAGTCCCTATGAATGAGTTGTTACTATAGAAGCAATAATTTATTAACACCAGTGCATTAATATGAACCTGTGATTCAGTGCATTACTGAGATCCAATATACAAAATATCTTTAAAAACAAGTATTGCAATTTTGTAGCTTATCCCCATATGGATATCATATCGTCGCATTGCCCAGTCTCGATGAAACTGTAGTGTCCATTACCTATTTATTATTTTTCTTTTTTTCTGCTGTTGTGGGATAATACTAAATAAGTTCTATACAGTATAAACATTTGAGTCTATCTGAGGTATATAACAAATAAAAACACATTACCTTTGAAGAATGGAGCTAACATTTGATCCAAAGTGAAAAGTGTGCATAATTATCGATGCTCTCCACACATTTCTCATATCATGCATACAACATAAGCATCTTTATGAGCACATAAAAATTGTATATTTGACCTATTTTCATTCACATCAGGTTTATTTCGCAATGCTTGAAAACATGGCTCAATATTTGTTGCAGAAGCTGCAGCAAGGTGTTAGAATGCCGTTGAGTGTCTCCAGTTATGTGTGTACATGTGTGGCAACATCCACATGAATATCTGTATGTCACTGCGTGTGTATGTGTGTAAATATGAAACTGAACTGGCCTCAAATGCTCGATCAGCTTCTTGGCTGAAATGACAGGGCTGATGTTCCTGTGAAGCTGGCAATGTGATGTTTACCAGAAATGACTTAAAAAACAAACCTCTGACTTTACTGCAAGCATGACCTTGACGGGGTGTTTGGATTTTACAGAAAGCCTGTCAGATCATTCTTTAAATCATTTGTGTCCATGTTTGAATTGTTGAATCATAAAGAAAATTCATAAAGCTTCAGCAGTCAATGGATAAAGTCACGAACAGATCTCGGCATCACACGTCCTGTTTGCATAGCCTGCACCTGCCCCCAAAATCCCTGCCACCAAATCCCTATTGATTTAAGCTCCAAGCTCACCAGGAGTTTCCAGATTGGAGTGAGGACAGCTCTCCGGGGTTCATGACTGATCCCACCATGCACAATCGGATCACACAGAGAGCTGTTTACTTCATGTTAAGGCTTTGCTGTTTGTGCATTCATGTCCTAAAGCTTTTAAAAGTAGGTCACATAAGTAATACATGTTGTTAGCAACAACACACAAAAAAAAGATATCTGAAATAAATTTAGCCCAGATCAACTTTCTTTGTGGATTTTAAAATGGAGGCATCAGAAGTTAAAGCTAATAAGGAAATACTCTCTCTGTAGGTGGAAGCAAGTGTGCCTGTGCATTCACTTGACAGGAGATCCTCATACATTCATCTTGGAGAGCAGATGCGTGTACAGGCCAAGATATTCTGGGGTGCCCTTTTACGTGCATGCCACGACCTTTTGACATTTTCAAGATGTTAAAAGACATTGAGAGCAGATAACCGTTTTAATCCAATCACCATCTGATTTGTTACTTGAGCATGACAATATAGTTACACTTTTCTGGGTAGGGTACGCGAAAAAGGAAAAACGAGACGTTCTCTTCTGCTGCTTGGCAGTTTGAAGTCATCTGCTGACAGGTTATTCCACAAGCTAATCTCAGCTCAGATTAATGGAATACAGATACCGTTTCACGCCAGCAGATTTTTATGTATTGACCCACACGGATAATAACTGGACAAGCTCAACTTATGTCAACAGTTTTACAGACATCAGGCACCCAGACTGATTTCATGCATGTGTTTTGCTCATTGCTGAGTGTCACCAACGTCAGACGAGGCTAAACCCATTTTGCTGACCAACATCATGTGCAGGCAGATGTTTTTGGTCTGTGTAAGCATGCAAAAAAAACAACAACAAAAAAAACAAGAGGTTCCTGGGACAGAGATTTGAGTGTGAATGCATTGCCCCTCCTCACACCACCGTGTGGATTTCTCTTCTCTTCTGTGCCTCCTCTCATCTCACAGTCAGTCAGAAAACATGGCAAGGTGTGAGACTAAACACTACTTCTGAGAGCCATAAATGGAAACCACCGCATCTCGTAGCACTTTATCTGCTCTCTGAAGAGCACATCTCACGAGCCGCAGCATTCTTTGTCATTACAAAACCTGCTACTGGAGCATAAAAGACTCCAGACCTCAATGTGCGTGACGTGTAAATGTCATTGTTTATTGTTGTGAGCTCATGGTTTTGAAACAGTGTTATGCTATGTTATATAGTATGTGCAGCTAAAATCTCTGTTTGCTCTATTGTTCCAGAAAATAAAAGAATCATGTCAATATGCATAAATATTACTCTTCATAATAGGGGAACTTTGCCATGGCAGAAAAAAAAGGGTTTCTGAGAAAGAAGTGCGACAGTTCTGTGCAAGCGCTTTCTAAAGTTCATCCCTCTCTGTGTTTATTTTATGTCCTCAGCAGCTGCTCTGTCTTGTTCATCCTGTGCGCGAAATGACGTCAAAAGAGGACGATTCGCAGCGGCTCCGTCAGGGCTCATGCTTTCAGTGGGTTACCATAGCAGCAGTGGCCACTTCCTGCCCGTGTGAGGTTTCCTGTGTTCATTCACTTTTCTATATGTGTGTTCCTCATTTGGGCTCACTGCAGCTCTCTACACACCGCCATAAAAGGGGCGGATTCGCAGCTCGACAGTTCTGCCTGAATGGGTTTGTATGTGTATATATGTGTGTATATATGTATATATGTATATACATACATACATACATATACATACATATACATACACATACACACACACACACACACACACACACACACACACACACACACACACATATATATATATATATATATATATATATATGTGTGTGTGTGTGTGTGTGTGTGTGTGTGGGTGTGTGTGTGATGTTAGTACTCATGAAACAAAATGAAAAAATCAAAAGCATGGACTGTATGGTGGATGGTCAATATCAACAGATTACATACTATGTAACTGGTGAAGTTTTCTGTGAGGCGTCTCCAGTGTCAGCACTTTCTTACAGTCAGAAGCTGTAACTGTAAACGTTCTGACATAACAATGTCGTCAGGACAGAGAGCTTTGCGCTTTTTTTTTTATTATTTCTATTTATTTATTTATTTATTTTTATTATTTTTTATTATTTTATTTTTTTGTCTTTATCCATCCATCTTATCTTCTACTGCTTACTCCTTATTAACTATAAATGAATAAAAGTATGATGTGTTGTTCTTTAATAATAATAATAATAATAATAATAATAATAATGTCATCTTTGGCAAATTGCTGTGGTATAAAGTGTATAAACACCGAACTGGAAAATAATACATTTCAGGGTGTAACAGTAACTGTGTTGTTGATTATTTTTCTATAACAGCACCCTGTTTGCCTTTTCCGTTAGAAAATTCTGGAATTCTGTGACTTACTTCTGAAAAGAATGTTTGGGGCAAATGTTCAGATAGAATATTCAGAAAATTCTCAGTTGTGTAATTCCACTCATATGCATACAGTGATAAATGTTTTACCGTCACATTTTATTCTTTGTGATTGTTGATAATGACAACAGCTAATCAGAGGAAATCACAGGCATTGATATTAGTATACACACTCTGGATCTTCTTGCAGTTTCCTGTCCACCAACACACATCTACCCAACACTTTAAGCTCATTTCAAATAATCATAGCATTTATGTTCAGCTCAAGGGGGCATCCCCTTTTAACAATAATTCTTTTATTCTGTGCAAAGAGCCGAGCCACTAGCAAATTCATGAAGAACCACCTAAGATGGGGTTTTTTTCTAACAGTCTTGAACAGGTTTCTACTTTTGATAAGCATGCTGTTTTTTATGTTTAAAATGTTTAATGTTTTTTAATTGTTTTTTTTTTGTTAACAATTGTTTTATTGCTTTTTTTGCACAACACATTATTACCCCTTACCTCCACATTACACACTCCCAGGGTGTGGTGATGATAAAAAAAAAAAAGTGGGGTGGGGGAGGGGGGGTTTTGGTACATAAATAGATAAATAATATCCATCAGCAGGGATCTAATAAAGACTCCACAGAAAGGAGCGTCATCTGCTAAGCTTCAGTAGTTTGCTATTGGGCACCATGGATTCGGTCTGTAGATAATTCCACTGAAAAGAAAGAAGTGAGTAGTGTATTCCATTGGTTGGCGTTTTTTTTCACAGCTATTTTATTTTTACAGCTGTCAAAGCACAGAGCAAGAGTTATAATAAAACCTAATTCTTGATGGAGATATTTAATTTAAAAGATCATTTAAAAATCACATAGGCATCAGTTTCGCTATATTTTTGTCTTAAAAACAACTGTAAATCCTAAGGTCTGTTCATGAAGAACATCAATAAGATGTGTCCGTCAGCATCTTAACTACCTTAGATGCTTAAAGGACTTTAAACTGCCCTCTAAGGTGTTAAGGAACTTTTACATTTGCAGAATGGAGAACATCCATTAAGCGGCTCTCCAGAGGGTGGTGCGATCAGCTGAGCGTACCATCCGCAATGAGTTCCCTGACCTGCAGTCTATCTACAACAAGCAGTGCTGGACCAGGGCCAAGAACATAGTGAAGGACCTCAACCATCCGAACAATGGACTCCTCTCTCTGTTGCAGTCAGGGAAGCGCTTCCGCTCCGTGAAGGCCAACACAGAGAGAATGAGGAGGGGCTTCTTCCCACAGGCCATCCAGGCCCTCAACCAGGACAACACACAAGACTTGAGCTTGGACTTGTTTGCACAACACCCACATGACCTACATCACTACATCTACCTCAGCCTGATGATGCACAGCATTATACTGCACTGGTACTGTATTCTGCTATTAGGTTTGATGTTAGGTTTTAACCTAACATGGAAGAAATAATTATGAAAAGCTACTTTAAAAATGTGGTTCTGTGGATAATTATTAGCTTCTTATTAGTTTCTTAGTTATTAGGGTTCTTAGCTTCCTAAAAGAAAAGAACACTAAGGGTTTTATATGTAACCCTTTCTGTTATCTGGCCCTTTTTGTTTAGCTTTGATCTGCCTTAACATTTTTGCTTACTATGTAGTTCAAAACACTTTGATTAGCAGTTTTAATTTTTTAATTGTTCGAAAAGAAAACACTTCAATGAGTGTGTATTCACTAGTTGCTGCTGTGGGGATATCGACTACTTGGCATTGTCGAAAAACAGGAAGGTAAAGAAAGCTAAGAAGGCGAAGTACTTTGTTAGTCTGAAAACATTTCCTACTAAATGAAGCCAATTCTGCAGCCAACTGCCTACACTGAAAAAAGTTTTTTTCTCTCTGTCTTTTCTGTTGTGTCGAGCATTAATACTTTGATATCACTTTGCATGAAGTGAAGTGAAGAGGTGTGCTTAAGACCTTTTTGAATGCCACTTCACCTGCTCCCAAAGGAGCTCTTTCTGCAGTTATTTTTGTTGTCCTTTAACGATTTTAATCTTTTAATGCAATTTGAATAAAATTCTTGTGACCAGTGCTTTGTGAAAGAGTTTGTTCTGAGCTGCCTGGTTCCAAATCACTATGCAACCCCACTCAGCTGGTCATACAGCAGTACCAGACTTGTTTTAAGACACTACTGGGATCGGAGAAAAACCTCCTAGACATTGTATCCTTCATCCTTCTTCCATGTTCTAAAATTTTTTAGCTGAGCCGCAAGCTCATCTACAGTACACAAGTGTATTTTATAAATTGGTAAGTTCTTATATAAGTAAGTCCTTCTTGCATTATTATTTTGCACATTTATTGCATTGATTTAGTTTATCATTAACAGTGTAGCCTACAAATGCTTTGAAGCTGGGAATGCAATTTGTCATCTATCTATGGCTGTTAATTGAAACAAGGTTTGACTGTGTTCTTTGCTACACAAGTAAAACAGCCTAAAATAGATTTTGTTTTAAGTATGAATTACTAGTCAACTATTTGTTTTGAAAAAGTATCAGCAGATTAGCAAAAATTGGCTGATTAGCAAAAAATGTGTAGTCGTACAACCTCTATATGCATAAGGGATGTCAGTAGCAGCTTTCGTTCCAGTAACTTCATTTTGCTAGAATAATTTGACCCCTTTCAAGACAGAGTGATTATGTCATCACATTTTTCTATCTGGGGATGATTTTCTCTTGTCTGGTTGAGGTGCCAATGAAGCATTTCAGTTTGTGTGGGTTCTCTGTGTTTTCCACTTAATCACACCTCAGAAACCTGTCAGCACATGTGACCCAGTCTTCACAGACCTCCTTCAGACTTGTCTTCATACCGTACATGTCTTTGTGCTATGTTTAAGCTGAATCTCCTTTAGTGGAATGAATGGTTTAAAGCTACAAAACTTCAGAAAATGTTGTGCTGTTCCCTCCATTTCATAACTCTCGCCCCTATTCTCATATGAGATCAGCCTTTTCTTACTCGTAATGGCAGCTGAAATTTAAAAGGAAGAGAGCCGGACTTTTCCAGCACATGATGGATGGTGCACATGAACCATCTACACATTCACAAATGATGGCTTGACACCTTAGCTTTCATAGTTTGTTGGCAGCCCTTGGGAACAAAATGAAAGCTGGCAGCTCCGAATTACACCACATATCAGGACCACTCCAGTCAGATATACAGCGAGCAAGATTACGTCTTATTGTCATGACCGGTAAATGAGAAGTGGAGGGCCAAAGGCGGTGATTATTAATTTCTGAGGCATGCTTGTGGCTCTGTTTGTGAGAGCATGTGGGAAGCTGACAGCGCAATAAAGGTGAAGTGTTGTCACTATGCTAGCTAAAGGTCACTCGTATACTTTCCAGTGTGAATATGGTGACCCTTTTACTAGAGAGAATGTACAACGGGGGTCAGACCACTCATAAAAAAACTCTACAGATGTTCATTTCCACATCTATATTTTGTGTGTCTCTGAAAAGAATCATAGCTGTGGTGGGAAACTGCAAGTGGGAGGATGGAGCTGCTGCACGTTTATTCATGTTATTTGCATATCAACCGCCTCTTAAAAGACTGGTTCCATCTCTTATTTAAAACTTTTTCATTTTGATTACTGGTCAGCCTGTAGTGATATGGTTAGACAGCTGGAACAGCATGAGGGAGATCCTGTGCTATCCTGTGCAGTCTGGGACCACCAAAGAGAGAGAAAAAAAACCTAAATGGCATTAAAGGTTCATTCAGCTCAAGCAGCTGCACAAATAAGGATCGTGTGATATTTCAAAGAGATTACTATTCTTCCCTTTTAACTGCACAGGGAACTGACGAGGAAGGATTCCACTCAGTGTTTTCACAAAACAGAGCTATTCTGTATACACACATTGAGGGTCCTTTGTTTTGTGTTTTTGTTTGTTGCATGTCATTTATTCCACAACACTGTTCAATTATGGATTCTAATTGGTTAGAAATTGCATAGTTCTGACATAGTTCCTGATGTAACATTATCCTTATATATCATAGTTCCATACAGAGACTAGTATGGCCAAGGCTCCACATATATGGCTTAGAAAAATGTAAATGGTAAGGTTTGTTGCAAGGAGACATTTATATAGCATTTTTGGAAGGAGTCTCCAATGACAGTACTTTCTAACAGACAACAGTACGTTTTCCTCCACAGGAAAGTCTTCAAGACAGAGGATTTTGTACTTTATGGGTCTCATTAAAATGACAAGCTACAGTAAGGTTTTTGTCTTATTCACTTAGAACAAAAGAGACTGAACTCAGTGATGTTCCACAACATTAAATGTAACTATAAATAGATCAAATATATGACGTCAATCTTTAGTAAATAAAATGTTAAGAGTTGTCAAATGGATATAAAAAACTTTTGGATGTTCTTTTATAGGAAAATAATCAACTTTGGGTGTTAACCATAACTTTACTTCATGTTGTGCTGCATCACACCACCGCATAACAGCATGCTCTGTTGGGTTTAATTCCTTATTTGCTGCATGCTTTTCCATCAAAAGGGATTTTACATACTGTACTCCACTAACAAACAAGCATCCAAAGCAATATATAAGCCTCACAAACTATATACTGTCTTGTTTCCTTTTATCTTCCATCTGTGTACAAGTCAGTCATATGATCTCTTTCAGCTCTGCTTCTGTACCGCAACCAGCATGGAAAAGGATGAACCTTACAAACCGTTTAGCCATTGCAGAGCTGCTGCTTTTACTGGTCGAGGGCCCCAGCCACAGGCACATCTCTGTTCCTCAACGCATAGTTTCGATTTCAGCAACTTTTTTTTCTCAGCAGTGAATGTGGAGGCAGATGCAAAGCTGCAGAACCAGGCCGCCTGTTCTGGGAAACTCACTGAACTGAAATCGTAGTATGACTGGAAACTTGACGAGCATGGCTCTTTCACCCTGCGTGTTAAGCAGATCTTGCGTGTGTGTGTTGATTACTGGGTTGGGTGTATAGTGCAGTACTTTCACAGCATGTACTCAGAAGTCTGGTTTTGCCCACAAATGTTAAATTTGGGCTATTACCGGACAATAGCCTTTTTAATGCCTTATTAATGGTGTTAATAGCCTGTTTGTGACTGAAATGGAGAAATGTGGAAGCTCCAAGAATAGAGAAAGATGATTTAACCCAGTGCAAATGTATTACTTTTATAGTTTAAAAAAAAAGTAGCTAAGAAATTATTTAATAACATATAACATATTTTTGGACAATTAAGGCTAATGCAAGTGCTTAATAGAGTTTACACAGAATTGTCAGAACAGTTTCATAATAAGCTACTAAACTAATAATAATATCTTCATAATAAGGTACCAATTTGTTTTTCAGTGAACCGAGGCTATGTCCTTTCTATCTTAAGTTAAAAGGACATGTAACTTAAGCTGTGTAACACTGCATTCACTTTGGTAAAGAGTACCACTGGTACCAAGGCCATAATCTTGAGCATCTCACGTCACTGACAACGTGTGGAACAATTTAGTCCTGCTACATAAATTTTTTCTGAGAGTAAAGTTATTATGTTACTGTTAACACGGTTAGCGGAAACTACTTTCTGCAGTGAAACTGCTGATCCATCCATACATTTTCTGTACCGCTTATCCTTACTGGGTCGTGGGGGAACCTGGAGCCTATACCAGGGGGCATGGGGCACAAGGCGGGGGTGAAACTCACAATGTTCACGCACAACAGTAGGCTTTATGTAGAATGGTGAGAAAAACATCCAGCACACATCAGTTCTGATGAGAGAGGTCAGAGGAGAATGAACAGACTGACTGACAAGCTGACAGGAAGGCTATGCAAACTCAAATAACCACTTTTTACAACTGTGGTGAGGAGAAAACCATTTCAGAATTGAACCTTGCACAACACATTGAACCTTGAGGTGGGCTACAACAGAAGACTGGATTGGGCTCAGCCAAGAACAAGAATCTGAAGCTAGAGTATGCACAGACAGTTGAAGATTTCTGTTAAAACATGCAGATGGTAGGGTCAGAAAATGGTGTCAGCAGAATGAATCCATGGACCAATCCTGCCTTCTGTCAACAGTTGGCTGCTGGTGGTGGTCATGGTGTCTGGATTTTTTTCTGAGCACACATTATGATCTTTAATACCAATCAAGAATCGTTTGTATGCCACAGCCTGAGTATTGTTGCTGACCATGTGCATCCCGTCATGAGATTTATCCTTTTTTTTGTTTTTTGAATTTGTTGTAAAAAAAAAAAGTTGTTTTTTTGTGTACCCTAAATATTTAAACCCCACCAACCCCCTTCAGTATTTGTTAGAACAAGATATTCACAGCATGAATATGTATCTGAAAAAAAGAGAGCAATTATGTGGTGCAATCGTCTCAAAAGAATGTTTCTAACACCTTTTGGAATCTACGCCACGAAGAATCGAGGCTGTTCTGAGAGCAAAGCAGGGTCCTACTGAGAATTAATATGGTGTTTCTTATAACGTGAATTCTGAGGGTATTATAATAATTAGGTCAACAAAGTGTCAGTAAAAACCTAGATAATATAATACAAATGTAGGACAGAGAAATGTTGGGAGTTATCTGTGCTGCTTAGTCATGATTTAACATGATTGTGCTGTATGAATGGTGGAGACTTCCACAATACATCTCAAAACTCAACCCCTAATTACCTCTCTTTCTTTACAATTACTGCAACATGCAGATTTAAAAAAAAATTATTTAGATATTTTGCCCTCCTGCCTTTGAGCATAAAGCAACTCCAAGCTCCTATATAGCTCTTCTATATGGAGTGCTGTAGCTTTTAAATCAAGCCTCTTCCTGCTCTTTGCATCCTGATTCTAAAAACATTCACTGCTTACATGGAGTATGACAACAAGGAGTCCTTCCTCTACTAAAGACTAAAGAGCTACCTCTTCACCAAATACTTAAATGAGTATTAAATAAAATAATACTTCAGCATGAACTGTTTTTGTTGCTATATTAACTCATTGCACTAACAATTCCCGAACAGCCTTTTTGCTTGATGGTATTCTTAGACCCTGACTAGGAGAAGGATGTGTTTTTGATGGACACTACAAAGCACTTCTGTAAGTCACTCGTCATCAAAAGTAAATGTGTCTAAACATTATATGTAGTCATTACGATTAATGACACGGACCAAAAAGATGTTTTCTTTAAATTTATTACCTAAAAAAAGAAAATGTCCTATCACAAGTCACACTGAAATGTATTGCTTAAGAAAAAAATATATTTAGATACTTTCTTTTGTTTTGTTTTTTTTTTGTTTGTTTTTTTTTAAACTTGATTATTTCCATTATATTCCACAAAAACAAAATCAGGGCACATGCCCTGTTTCGCCTTCTCCCACTTAAAAAAAAATGCACAAAGAAATACATAATTCACAGTTACCATTTTGGTTTTTATAAATTAATACAGTCACACATGTGCTACACCGGTCTATAGCTAGAACATTGTATTTTTGACTCTTGTTATCTTTAATTGTTGGCTACAAGAAAGAACAGGCAACTCAAATGATGTGAACTTCAACAAACTGGATTAGAAATGCCCCCCTCCCCGATCCAGACCCCTTCAACAGCCCAGTCTCGAGTTCATCTAAATTTTTTTTTTTTTTTTTTTTTTCCATTTCACATATAGGTGAGGCACACACAGAATATATTTCATAAAGATAAGGAAATTAAAATGCTTTTGGATGGGACATTTGTCCTTTGAAGTGTGAGGAGGAAGGAAGTGCATGTAGTAACTTGTCCTTAAAGGACACATCCATTAGGAGTCAGGGCACTTTGTTGCTGCAGCACTACAGCTGAACCTTCCAGGAATACCATTATTATTGTTGAAAAAAAAAATTCTTTACATTTAATTTGTAAATTTGTTGCTTTTTAGCTTCTTGGTGGTAGGACAGATTAGGGCTAAAAGGACTTGTAAAATCAACAAAGTATGGAGCACACTAGTGAAATGTGAAGCCATTGCCATTACTTCCAGGTAGTGCTGAATATTTGCGAATAAAAAAATAATACCAATAATTCTAACAGAGCTCATGATACCATTGCTGAAGGACCTGCTTTTCCCCCTCCTTTACCAAAGGGCAATATTTAAGGCACAGAAGCCTTGACATATTAGAGCCTCCACCTTCAAGAAACGAGAGTTGCCCAAATAATTGGAGGAAATTATGTTCTGACAAAACCACACACACACAAAATAGACAGCAACAACAACAACAAAAAAAATCCCCATCTAGTCCCCCAGTCCCTAAGTGTATTGATAGTTAAGGCCACTTGAAAAAAAAAAGAAGAGAGAGAGAAAAAATAAAAAAAAGACTAGGATCCATTCAGGCAGGTAATCTCATTGCAAACTCAGTGAGTGCAACAGTGGTCTTCTTTTCAATTTTTTATTTTTATTCTTGACTATAGTTAAGTCAGTAGGGGTACACGCTGGTCCAACATCGTTGTGGCTCCTATGGTTTGTTGGCTATTTAGGGGCTCATTTTTGCTGGGATGCTAAAAATGTTCATTTGCTCCAAACTCATCGCAGTCCAGGAATGATCCATGACCACGGCGAAACAACAAAAAGAGTCCTGCCCTGGGGGTTTGGTTTGCCACTGATATGTAATGTCATTTCTAATTAGCAAAACCCAAGCAACTTTAATTTTTTCTTCTTTTTAATTAGAAATTCATTCATGCATTTTTTTCCGTTTAAGCACCAGTGTTCATACATATATAATATTTATTATTATTTATTTTGGCTTTTTTTTTTTTTTACAAAAAAAAATGAGTCTAATTGACACATTTGCATGCAAAGTAAAGTCCCATGTAGCAGCAGACCTGTGAAAGGTCTGTGGAAGGCCTAATTGGATGTTAGTGCATCTACCCGTGAGGCACTATCGAGCAGGGGAAGATGGCGGCTGTAGGCCTATTGTTCTCCTCTTTCTCCCTCTAACAAGACAGAATGAAGGGCTTAAACAAGAGTAATTTAAGTAGGCGATCACTTAAGAGCAATTTGCAAAAGGTTTTCTCAAGAGACTACCATCACATAGACAAGACAGGAGACTTCTCAAGTGGAAGGATGGGCTCAAATGCTTTGAGGATATGTTAATCAGCAATTTTCTCATGAGTGCAGAGAGAAAAATAAGAGATTTTGCTGGACACTTTCACGGTAAATGCATTAAGCAATGTAAAAGAAACTCTGGGTGTTTAGATAACTAGCCATGTCAGATTCCAACAGAACTCAATTAAATATGAAATCTGACTGTCTTTACAATTTGTCTTTTGCCTCCTTCATGGTTCCCTTTTTAAACCAGTCACTACACCAAGCTGCATTTCAAAAGCTTTGTGAGGCTCAACATGCACTGTACCATTTCCTGTATTGACCTTGTGTGTGGAAATAAAATATATGTGCAAATAAATCCTCCTCATCCATAAGATTGGAAACCTGAATGCTATGTGGGTAATGCTACATATTTGTTTCAAAACAGTAAATTGATTAATAGTAATTAAAGCATAAACAAAAAAACAAAAATCATCCCCATTCAAGATCTGCTTCATGGCTCGTAAACTGTGAATGCCCCTGTGAGAAGAAAAAAAAAAAAGGGGGGGAAGGAAAAACGTGGGTTTTCTGGATTCGTGGTAGCTGCATTTGCCCTGGATGGATTTCCACCGCTGTGTTCTCCTTGAGAAAGGAGAGGGGAAAAAAAAGAAAATACCCTAAACCATTGAAGTCGGCTATGCTCCTTTCTTGCTTGTACTTCTCACGACAGTTTTTTCAGTCCATTTTTGTAATCATAGGCTGACAGGGTTACATGGTAAAGGTCAGTTTAACTTCCTTTGTGAAACAAGTCTGTTCGAAGGGAAGCGTGTGATGCTTTTGGGGTTTTTCTCAGTCAACACCAGCCTTATAGTCTCATATTATTCCTGTTCCTGTACATAAAAGCTAATTCTGACGCTGCTCCTCAGTTAAGACGTTGATTCAAGCCATGATAAACTCGGACTTCATATCGGCCTTGACGTCAGGTTTCCATACAGAATCGTCAAAGTCCAAGTCGAGCGAGCCTTCGCTGGACATACTGCTGTTGCTGTTGCTGCGTCCAGCCTTGCGATTGGGGAGCCACTGGTAGGGAGCACGCGAGTCCCTCCGAGCCTTCCGCCTTAGCCGCTTCTGCTGCATGAGCAGCTGCAGCCGCTCCACCTTACAGCGTGTTGCTCGATTCTCCGTCTGCCTCAGTCGGTCACCTACAGAGGGAACAGTGAAGAAATTAGAGCCAGGTCCCTGCTGCACGTAGCATTACATTGCAATTTCTATTAGAACTCTGGTATGGAGTGAAACTCACCAAGTGTGTACAGCACTAGATCAAAATGAACAGTGATGAAGCTAATGCTCTTAAGAAAACCAACAATAATCTGTCTATGACTGTCTCCAAGTAGGGGCACACACCTGCATTTGCTTGCAGTATCTGATATCAGCACAACGTGTCTAAGTGCATGGCTTTATGTCCTTTCTAACACCCTTATCGTTCAACATCCAGAAGAATGTGACCTTGAGATTTCCAAGGACAAAACTGAGCTACAGCTATAGTCCAAGTCACCAGGGAAAACAACACTTTGGTTAGATGCAAACACCAGTGTTTCTTTCACATGCAAATATATTCTATTGCTTATCAGTTCCAATCACTGGAGCCACTCTAAATGCATTTTTCCCCTTTTGATGTGACGATTGGTCAAGAAAACCCTGGAGTTTTCACTTCTACAAGCATCAGACCACACTATACCGCTCAGCTTTAATTTCATTTAGAAATATATTCAGAAAGAGGGAAAGGAAAAAGCAACCGCAATCTATTAGCTAGCTCCATTAGGATCTCTTCCAGAATTAAATAATGAAATAACAGGCTAGAATGTCAATAACCCAAAGCACAAACCATCTTTCATTGCTCCACACATACAGACACACCAGCAGCAGCAGCAGCTTTTAACATGGATCGATGGCAAATTAAAAAGACCTATTGATTAAACCTTAGCTCTAGTGCAGCAATCCATCTCCAGGCGAGGACACGGCTATTGGCTTTCAATAGAAAATGCAAGCGAATGGAAATTGTAAGCGAAGTAGACCAGTCCCCCCTTCCTTTCCCTAGCCTAAGCTCATTGAACGAGTGATCACTCGCCTAGCTCCCCCTGAGTAAAGAGACACCCCCCATCTGCTTTAAGAAAACAGGGGGACTATAGGGAGGCCCACATTTGGGCATTATACCTCTATGGAATGGGGACGCGTTGAGGCACTCAATCCCATCTGCTTCCCCTGCCAATGTAAAAACGAAAGATGATGTTTCTTTGTGTACTTTATTAGCCTTTCTTCTTATGGTGGGGGATATTACTAAAACTGACTTGCCTGATATAAACAACGATAGCATTTTTCATATCAGGTAGCTTTCTGACCAAAAGGATCTGCGTGTATGTACAGATCATGAGCACGGCAGCTTGTTCTGTCTGTCTGTATGCTTCGTATATGTGCGATACATCAGTAGTATCAAAAGCTGAACTGAATCTCTCTTTCACATGTCCTCTCAAGCACTCCCAAAGCTGCTGAATACACAAATGTAGGGCAGCCACCCTCACCTTCATAGTTCTTTATGATGAGTACAGGGTATCAGAGCTGGAAAAAGCTCACATAAAATTTGCAGGTAAGCTGGTTTGCTCTGGTTAAAAAACAAAAAACAAAAACGCAGACGCTCATTAGGACCTTGGAGCACAGCATGGCACTGCACGTGTAACGTAATGCACTAGATATACAATGGGCTCAAAGGATATGAAGAGACCAGGCAAAGCTGTTTTTAGTTTTGTTTTGTTTCTCCTTTGTGAGAATCAGCACCATTTCCCCACATATGGCCAATGGAGCCATGGATGCCCTGCTGAACGGCAAGAACCTGGTACAAGCATGTGGCTGCTCGCTTAGGGAAATGTAAAAAGAAGCTGGATTTAACCTGCATATTGTTCTCTTGCTAACATGCCCTCGGCATGCTTGCATGCCGAAAGCAGTGGCCTGATGGGGGACTCTAGTCTGTTTATGGCAGTGGGGGTTATTATTAGGCTGTGGCTGGGAGCCATCCTGCAGTGTTTCCTGACATGAGTGCAAAGAGGGAGAGATGAAGCGAGAGCCTCAGGGAGAAAGGCCAGGCGTCAGGGGTGGGGGCTGGGAGTAAAAGCAGGGATACACTGAGAACAAAGGCAGGAGAGTGCAGTGAAATGCCCTCTTTCCTTCAGTGGTTTCTGCTTTTAAGGCTCCGTCCTTTACGAAAACCCCAGCATACTGCATGTACACGTGCACTTGGGGGCAGAAATGGAATGGAGAATTTCTTTGCCTTTAGTCATCGTGAATAAACAGAGCACGGCACTGATGAGGGAGACGAGAGGCTGAGTAAACAGAATTCCATCTCCTCCATGCTCCCCCTCCCCTAAGCCCATAACCCAAAGCTGTGTTGTTTCCATGCAAGATGCATGCTGCAGTGTCCTCAATCACATGCATGCGCTCATGGAACCCAAGGGTTTGCAGCCCCAATCCTGCAGAAGCAGGGGAGGACAAAACAGCACAGGCTTCATGCTGTGCAGCTGTTCAGCCCAAACACGACATATACACCTGGCCTTCCTCTCCGTTCCCCAACCCCCACTTCCACCCACACTCCTCCCCCAGAACAGTGCCGTGAGGGGCATCCGAGGGACACAAAAAAAAAGGCAAAATGAGAAAGAGTTCAAGGGGATAGAAAATGTTAAGCGAAAAGCCGTAGAATTTCTAAACAGTGAGGCAGCATCACTTTTCTTAAAAGCGGAAAAAAACAAGAACAGACTCTGGGTTGCTTTGTGTATCTGGGAAGAGGTTGATGCATGAGAATGTATTGATTGCTGTATCGAGGGAGGAGGATTTAGCCCAGGCCCTCATGCAGATGTAAGGGAGGAGAACAGAATGAAAATGGAAAGACAAGGCAGGGGGAGGGTGGAGAGAGAGAGAGAGAGAGAGAGAGAGAGAGAGAGAGAGAGAGAGAGAGATCTCAGTGAAGCAACTGGCTTATTTGTGGGCATTTGGTCAGTTATGGAAGACTTGAGTGGCAGCCAGTGGTGAGCCTTGCCTGTTCAAGTAGTACTACATACTACTAAGGTTGAGCAGCTCCACTGGACTCGCCCCAGTAATCAGCTTAATGAACAGTGGTCATCATTTTTTTTGTATTCTTAGAAAAAAAAAAAGACATGTTCTCTACTACACTACAGTTTTCATCAAGGAGATATTTATCAGCAGCTGGTGTAACTTACCCAGCTTTTCACCAATTCCAAGATGATCTGATGGCAGATCATGATAATCCAATATTTTTTTTTTTATACAATACCTACCTCTCATTTAATCCAGTGCAGTAACGGTCAATCCCCACTAGCTAGTCACTCTTGTACGACAGCAACTGCTGCATATGCAACATTAAAAAACAGTTGAATGCACTATGGGAAAGTGTTAACTGCCCTTACATGAACTGACAGATTGGCTAGTGTGATCATCAGGGAACAGAGGAATCCCAACTAGAGAGCAGGCCCAATTATTTTCTGTGGATGGCTACGAAATCACTAGGATTCATACTTGATCTCTCTATGGCATTCAGGAGCAAAACCAAGGCAACTCAAACGGGAATTGAAGCTTTGTTACTTGCCAAAAAAAAAATCCTATAGACTAGACTCATCCACACATCCTATTAACGGCTGTACCCAGCTGTACTCTGAAATCAGCGGGTTTTGCTGTTCCATGTTCCAGCTGCAGCATGTTCCTAGAGCGTTGGGAGACTAGCCAGCTCTGCCTCAGGGTGAACACAAGCTCAGACTGGCTATACTGCAGAGGGCAGCCATTGTGATCAGCCATCTGGAGTTTTAACCAAGGGAGCAGGGAGCCCCTCCATCTTCGTCCCCTCTTGGATGTGATGCCATCAACGACCCCACAGGGAGCCAGCATCTAAAATAACTGTTATTTGCATATGGGGAGCAATAAAGGGCATTAGACAGTGGTTCTATACAACCATGCCCAACAGTCGAGCTCAGTTACAGCCTCACAGCAGCAAACAGGCAGCCTGGGGGGCTTCTTATACACTCGCCATTGGCAGAGCTGCACCAGGGAATGAATTATTGAGTGGTGTGTAGGTCAGAGCTCCATAGTGACCGAGAAAGAGGCCTGGGGCACTCAATCGAGCAGAAAGAGATCTGCAAAAGTGGTAAGCAGGTCTCTGGGAGAGAGAAGCCACAGCTCTGTTTAAACAAGGGGAAGGCCGAGGACAAAGAGAGCAGAGATTGTGACATTTCACGTGCTGTGGAATGTACACAGGAGCCGGCAGCATTTGCTTTTGGGTGGATTAAAAGAGTGACTTGAGGAATTTGAGTGTTCCCGCCCTAGTTTCCCTCTCTTTTGCACTCGCTCACTCTTTCTCTGAAGTGCAACTCCACCCAGCCTTCCCGAACCCAAACTAAACTAACCTGAGCTGACAGATAGGGAGAGGGAGAAGAAAGCATTCCTCCCCCAGCCCCCTGCACACTCTACCCAGTTTCAGACCCAATCTGATCCCCTTTTAATCCCTCTGTTGAACTTAGCGGCCAAGGAATATACGGGCTAAATTCTTGTGTTAATCTTCTAGCTTTCACTACACTCTTTCTGTCTTTTGTCCTTTTACTCTGTTTATTTCTTCAATTGTTATTTGTTTCTACTTTCTTTTCCTTCCTCCATTAAATGTGTCACTTGAATGGGACTGTTCTGTTGAGCTATTCAGACACACTGGCAAAATAGAATGGCAGGCCTATGCTGGACTGGGAGCACAGAGACCCCACTGAGCTCAGGGAGCCCACTCTGCTTCCAACCAAAAAGCCCTCTCCATGGGTAACCTTCCCCCTCCTGGGGTTCAGTATCTAGTTTAACCCCCATTGATGACCCCTTCACGTCGAGGATACGGAGTCAAAGATCGAACTTAGGCTCAAGGGATCTTTATTGACACACAGACTAAAGTGGAAGCCTCATGGAGACAGCATAATTATGTGACATTTCCAGGCACAGGATTTACCCAGAAGCCAAGGAACAAACTGAGGTGTGCATCTCCCAGGCTATTCTACAAGCTTAGAAGCACATGTCTGTGTAGACCCTAAAGGTTGTAAAGCATGTTGGTCAAGAGGTGCTTAAAAAAAAAAAAAATCACCTGCTTCCTTCACCTCCGCAAATCAGACAAGGATAACAGAAGTGAACAAAGACAGTGGGCAGCCCTGTCCTGAAGCATAGAGGAAGTGCCAATTAGTTGGTATGCATTCGCTGCCCGGATATAAACGATTTTTATGAATGGGCTATTGGTACAGCCCCCCCCCCCTACAGACCTCTGAATACAATGAGCATTCTCTCAGAGCTCATGTGTCTTGTATAAATCTCTCTATTTAAAGGCCAAAAGAAAAACAAGGCGTCATTGAGGAGGCCTGGCTCGCAGCGCCTGGATGGTTTTTACAGATGGAGCCCAAGTGCTGGCCTGCCAGAGTGGAAACAGTAGGAAGGCCATTGACTGGAAATGTGGGAGTGGAACAAAGAAAGGCTGATGATGGAAGCAGGGGGTGCGTGCACAGAGCACACACAGATAAGCTATGCATTATCTTAGAGGAAAGGAAGACTCAAAACCCCCTCTAAAGATTTTTTTTTGCAAAAATCACAATATTTGTCAGATAATAGTATTCATTCTTCACAGTGTTAATAAAAAGGGTTAGCATTTACCGACTATTTCTTCATCCAAAAGCTCAGCTCATTCTTTCTACCTGCCACACGCCTGTGAAACCTATCTTTGCTAACTATCTCCTGCACCCACCCTCCCCCAATCATTCTCTCCTAGAGGAAAGCTGACACCATCAGCACACAGAGACAAAGCCAGACGTGCTGCTACTGCCAGAATGCAACCACTGATGCCTGACAGAACAAGCCTGCTGAGAAAGGCAGTGGAATCCCTAGACAGCACAGTCTTTTCACCTCACTCCACTCCCTTACTTCTTTATTGTCTACAGTACCACCAACACTATCTTTCAGTATCACACCGTTTCATTACACTGAAACGGTGCCACACTCCAATTCTCTTTAGCAGATTCCAAGTGTCATCCAGCTTTTCTTTTTTTAAGAAGGGACATATACTATGTTAAGGTGCTGTTACTCACCAGGAGGTTTGCACATTCGAACCTGGCTCTGGCACTGCACCAGTGGGTGGAGAGGGACCTGGCTCACAGACGGCACAGAGGTAGCTTTGGAGGAGAGGCTGGTGAGCTCGGAGGTGGCTGGGGGTGAAGGCGGTGGCGAGGGTGCCGGAGATGTCGCACCACCACACTGTGTCTGATAGCGGAGCTGTGTGAGAGAGGCGGGCATGCCCTGATAGTGGCGTGTGGCACTCAGGAGGTCATTTAAGATCTGCAAAATGGTGCTAATGTCACGCCGCGGCCGCCCGCTGCTGTCCTGACAGTTTGGGTGCAAAGTGCCTACAGGGGCAGGAGGAAAGTAGATCGTTAAATGCCTAAATGAAAATAATATAATATAATATAATATAATATATATATATATAATATATATAATATAATATAATATATATATATAGTAGAATGATACGCCAATTTACTCTTCTGTAATTGTTGTGAATACCTGAAAACGTCCCAGAGAAGACTCCAGGAGCATGGTTGACAAAGCTTTCGATGATAGCACCTGGTTTACGAGAACGTGACGGTGCGCTGCAGTTGCCTGTTGCCTTTGTGGTGCAATTTGCCTACAGATTACATGGATAAATGGTAAAAGGTCTGCTGGGATGTTAAGTTAATGATTCATATTAGGATTTGGATGGATTGACTCTTACCTCTGGACAGGGGCCAGCAGGGCTAGAGCTGCTGGCAGAGCTTTGACAAGCCGACAGCGGCTGCTGAGAACGGAAGATCCCTTCGGGGAGATGTGAGGAGCGGGTAGGGGTACTGCAGTGCCTGGACGTTGAGGTGGGATACATAGGGGGCATAGAGTGGCCAGAAGGAGAAGAGGGAAAAGGTGTCGGGCTCACAGGGCTGGGTGGAAGTGTTGTTTGTGGATGGTGTGGGTTTGTGTGTTGGTGGGGGCTGTGAGAAACCCGGTTCTGGATGCCAGTGATTGCTGCAGCGCCTGCTGAATGTCCTGTTGTACCATCAGAGCTACTACGTGTGACGAGATGCCGGTGCTGTGACTGCTGGTTGCCCGAGTGCTGTGCTGCCAACTGCAGCTGGACAAACATCATGTGATCGCCCACGCGCAGGGCCAGGGTCAGAGGAGAGCGGCCAGACAGGAAGTCGCTGACCTATGAGCAGGAAACGGGGGGTTGGAGAAAAGGGAGGATTTAGTAAGGTCCCCATACACAGACACTCAGGTCAAGTGATTTTGCCAAAAAGTCTCAATGAATGCAAAATTGTGCACATTGTTCTAGGTAATAAAGTGCAATTATGTTAAAGTGCATGCACACTGACACACACAAATACTCCCTCATTGCTGAACTGACTATTCAGTACACCCACAAAGGACCAAATTCTGTCTGGCCTTGGGCCTTAAAAACCCACCACAGAAACAGGATGCAGACCCACTTGCCTAGCAGCCACATAATGGACAATTGTTTGAGGGCTCAGAGTGGAAGTACAAACCTTGCCCATTTTAGGAGTGCCCAGAAAGGAAAACGGAGCCAAGCCTGGGGGCTTTGACCCCTACAAATCAAGAAGAGAAATACACTGGGCTTGTCTGGACTTGGCTCTTTAAGCATACTCCTAACTTCCTCTCATCTCATCTTAGCCCTTGAAATGCCTCTGTAACATTTGCTACTTATTGGATAACTACAAGGTTGTTTTTTCCAAAGACACTCTTTTCCCTACTTAATTGGATTCAGAAAACTTATTTTGGGTAAACCCTCAAATCTTGTTATTAAAAGTAATGTACAGTTTTATTTATTTTATTATTCTTTTTTCACACGTCAAAAGAAAAGAACCCAGTTTGCTGTTGGTGTAAAGGAACCACAACTTTGCTGTATAAAAACAGTTTGTAGACCTGCTGTTAACCTTCAATTTCACTGGGGTCTTCCCACCATCGCGTTCCTCCCGCCCCTATTTTGTGGTAGTACACCCCCCCCTCAACAATACATACCCGACAGCTCAATGAGCCTTTTCTAGACCTTTCCAAAGCTAAACATTACGACAGAATGCCTCTCATTGCATCTTCAACGTTGCCTACAATTGTGGATCTGCAGTATCTAATTATATCTGCAAATTACTGTATTACTTGAAATGAATAATATTTTTCACATTAATATGTATAGCTTTGAAGTTTGAGATCTGTGGGAAAATCCATGCAAAGGTCACTAATGAGTCACCCCAGGTGGTGGGCAGGGAGGACCCATGCACTGATTGACAGCTGTCAGGCAAACACTGATGGTAATTTACATCAACCTACACAGCTCAGGCACTTGAAAGAAGCCCCTGCAAAAGCTGTATGAGTAACCTATTATGTGGTGAGAGGGACAGGGCCTGCACTTCAAACATGTGGCTACATCACGGAGGCTGTGGTGTGAAACCCACTAGGTGCTGCATGTTTTGGGACTGTTAATCGGCAAGTCGGACTGCCAGACCCCACATTACCCTTACAGATCGGTCCCCACTGAGCCAAAGAGTCTCACTGACTCATACACCATCCATCTACGCTACCCACATAATAAGAGAGTGCACTAACATTGAGCAACCAGAAAAAGTGGTCCAAGGAAACAAGGACAAGCTGCAGATGGCAGAGAGATTCAGCTGGACTCAAGCAGCCCGCCAATACCTCTCCTACCACGTGCTTACACTTTACAACAATAAATCTTTCTCTTACAAGAACAATTTTGCAGCATTTTTTTTTTACTGTTATCTTGTACCCTGATATTAAAACTGTTAAAGACCACAGATGTTTTCCACGTGAAGGGTAAGCACCAAGGGATGGAAAAAAGAAGTAAAAGATATTAGTAGTCCATTACGGTCTGTGTGCAATAGCCATCTCAAAATTATCTTAGTCAGCTACCAGACAATAGTCATTCCCCATTTTATTTATAAAAAAAAAAGAAAAAAAAGATAAAAAAACGACTGCGCTAGAATCACTTCTGTCTGCAGTTTAGAACACCTGAAAATGGTTTTCAAACATGACTAGATGTTTCTGTTCAAACATGCCTGTTTTTTTTTTTTTTTTTTTTTTTTTTTTTTTTTTTTTTTTTTTTTTTTTTTTTTTTGTGTTTTTTTGTTTTTTTTTTTTTTTTTTTTTTTATGTTTTTAATATCTCTTTTTTTTTTTTTTTTTTTCTTTTTTTTTTTTTTTTGGTTTTGTTTGGTTATGTTTTTTTTTTTTTTTTTTTTTTTTTTATTAAATTTTTTATATTTATTTTTTTTTTTTTTTTGTTTTATAATATTTTTTTTTTTTTTTTTTTTTTTTTTTTATTATTTTTTTTTTTTTTTTTTTTTTGTTGTTTTTTTTTTTTTTTGTGGTTTTTTTTTTTTTTTTTTTTGGGGGGGGGGAGGAGAAAAAAAAAAGGGGGCAGTTTGGTTTTTTGGGGGGGGTTGGGTTTGTGGTGTTTGGGGGGGGGTTTGTGGGTGTTGTGGTTTTGTTTTTTCGTTTTTTAAATTTCAGGAGATCCAGCTTTGGCTTGTTGTTTGTTTTTTTTTTGGGGGCTTTTGCGGGGGGGGGGGGGGGGGGGGGGAGGGGGGGGAAGGGGGGAGGGGGGGGGGGGGGGGGGGGGGGGGGGGGGGGGGGGGGGGGGGGGGGGGGGGGGGGGGGGGGGGGGGGGGTAGCGGAAGTTGGGGTGTTTTTGTATTAACCCCTCCCCCAAACACTAGAGGATAAATATAAAACAAAGGTTTCACTTTCCACAGTACAGGGATGTCCATATATGGTGAAACGGGTTACATCACAAAATTGTTGCATCCGGTCATAGGACTAGGTCAGTGCAGAAAGAACAAAAACTCTAAGCACAGATGGGCAGGTTTTGATTGCTACAGTGTTCTATTCATACACAAACAGACCCAGTGGGTCAGAATGAAATAAGGCCCTGTAAAGCAATCAATAGCTTGCATTCTCAAAATCCTGGGGAAAAAAATAGCCATATTCAAAAGGTCTGTCTTAGGGGGATGCTTATTTGGGGCGCAAATTGGTGGTGGTGTTATGGTTCGCAATTGGGTTGGACCAGGGAGTGACAGCTGGATTTGATCAGCTAAATGATTACAAAATCCAGAGTGGCATGCCTGATGGGCTGCCTGCTAAAGCTTCTGTCATCTCCCATCGTTTCTATATCTCATCTGAAGCCAACAATCAAATCGCTTTGAGGTTTTTCAAGGGCTACAAAGGAGCAATCCACTCAGACTTTGCTCGGTGCTCCTGCTGCGTCCTCTCTTTCCCTCCATCTCCCTCCCCCGTGTTCTGCCTTCTGATCAGAAATATGCACTGTGAAATCTCAACACCTTCTGAGTCAGATGGAGTTGGCTAAAGATGGGTGAGAGACACTGCTATAAGAGACTTTAATTTGACATATCCATAATAGTGAGGCACGGCTGTATTTCATAGCACAAATTTTCTCATCTAGATGACAAGCTAATTTTGATTATGCAGCCAGAATAAAATGTATGTTTCAATTCGAGGAATTGCATCATTACAAAGAAAAGCGAAATGAATTTCTTTGAATTGAAGCATGGTGTCATCCTATATGTACTACACAATGTAAATGTTGACATTTCTGATGAAGTTTGTGTAATTTTAATCACCGTACAGCCCAGAAGGACTGTGTTCCAAGAAGCCTTTGTGTCCACCTCCCTATTTTTATCTCCAGCCAACATGCAGTGCTGTGAGTCACTGCTGTCCTTCCTGGTAATTTCATATGAACTCCACTAGGACACAAGTGACGGGTTTCGAAAAGCCATTTCTCAGTACATGCTTATCTCTCTCTTCTGACCCTTCCCCCATCTCAGCCCGGGGGAGAGGGCTGTGGGTGGGAATGACGGGAATGGTGACAGAGAGAGTGACTCTCCTTATATTGTTAGATCTGTCCGCTATCAGACACAATGGCAAATGCTCTGGCTTGTTCTGGAGCTGCTCTGAAGATGGACAGGGGGTGTTGCCAATGCTGCTGGTTATGACGAAAAAACCTCTCCAAAAATAACACAGAGATGGACAGGATGTGCTGATATTAGAGGAACAAACTGCACTGTTATGCGCAAAAGACATTGCCACATTGAAGGGCAGGCTAGAAAAGAGACTCACAATTAGGGAATCAGCTTGAGGGAATAAGACACTGGTAGGCTGGATGCGATAGTCAGTGTTCGGCTGTACACCGATTACATCACTAGTCCACTGCGGCATCAGATTTCATTTGTCACATTGCGAGAGTGAGGCGAGCTGACTGACAAAATTATAGCGGAAGATTTGGCTTCAAAAGTTTTATGTTTAATGTAAGTGAGTTTATAATTGTACCATTTTGTTGTTGTGTTTTTCATTAAGAATAATAATGAACTCACCATTCAAGCAATTTCTGCCCTGGATTGCCGCTAACTAACTCGAAAGTGAAAGTGAAATGCGTAGGGCTGCATCCCAACCCCCATGATACCAGTATTACCAGTGTTGTCAAATGTCGATTAACCGGTGGGAAAATTTCTTCACTGCCACATCCCTAGACACTGGTCATTATTCCAGCAGAGTTTCAGTGATACCTAAAGTCAACCACATTAAAACATGTGTTTGCTTTCAGATCTCTTGAAAAAAACGTTTTTATCTTCTGGTACCCATAGATTGACTGTATGGTTATATTAAGTGGGAAAACGTGCACAGAGAAGGATGAAAAGTGCTGGTTTGAATTAATGAAAATGATGTGCTACATGTTTCGGTCATGGATTTCCTTTTCCTTCTATTTACCGATGGTGAACAGGGAGAAAACCTCAAGATGTCAATGGGACATGAAAAACCAACACAGCCTCAAATTACAGGGCTGGAGTAACAAGGGAGAAGTACTATTCCAATAACTGGCAGTCTTCCTTTTCCATGAAGCATATTCCATCTGATTACATGGAATGCAAATATAGATCATTCTCCAGAAGCTGCCTTAATGCTCTGTGGCTAAAGGCACTGGAATTCTGACACTGCTGTAAGGCACCCTTGTCTACTGTATCTCGGAACACATTTCCAAGCACATAACCTGATCTGATTTCACATATACACAAATCAACAACATAATTGGGTGGGTGGGTTTGACCCAGGGCTGCATCGTGAAATTGAATGCTGCTCAGGACTGAAATTAGGTGCCCAAATGTGTTCTAGCAGAGCATGTATTTTCTTCCAAATGCTATTTGCACCAGCTGCTTAGTCATGCAGTCATAAAAAGTGAATGCAACCACTATATTTTGCAGAAATGCCAGACCTCTATTTAAAAAAAAATAAAAAAATTATATATATATATATATATATATAAATAAATAAAAAGAAGAAACTATAGGTTGGAGCACAGCTGCTTTCATGGCCATGCTTTTCTTTAGGAAACAGACGTAGTTGCTGTGAGAAGGAGTGCAGCTTGAGAAGAATGATGCACCCTGTAGTCAAACCCCAACACACACCACCTCAATCCCCCTTTCACAGATAAACTTGCTGTTCTAACATCAATATTGGCTCTCCCTTTCTGTTAAAGCCAGGATCTCCAGAGAAAATATTAAGAACCTGCTGGAGACAGACTGTATTCATCAACAACACTGCACATGATACCAAGCTGGCAGTCATTTGTTAAATACTAACAACCCTAAATTGCATGAATGAAAAATATATGTAGAAATAATGAAAGAATAATGCCTATAAATGCTAATTTCTTACATAATAACTTGATTAAGCATGTGGCTGTTAAAGAGGACCAGGTCTTTCTCAAGTGGGTGCTACGTAGAGCCTGCCTGGGCTTGCCTTAGCTCTGCCATGTTGCCAGGAAACTAAAGGGTGTTTCTTAAAATATGAATACTAAGCATGTGGAGGTCACAAAGTTAACTGCTCATGATAACGTCCTTTGCATCCTGTGCTTGAGGCCTAGCTTTGTGACTCATGCCAAACACGAAGGCTCAAAATACCCCCAAGCACACCCATTTAGGATTGCACATACATAATCAACAACCGCATATAGGACACGTGTAATGCTTACCTGGGTTTCGGTCAGACTCTCCAAAGCCTGCATGACTGACTGCTCAGGTCTTGATGCTTGAGACTTAAAAGAAACACAAGTGGGAGTCATTCATTGTAAGTGCACTCAATTGTGCAAAATTAAATTGGTGTGAAAACGCCTAGCACTCGTTTACCATTAGACCCGCTTCGACTGTCGGTACAAGAGTTAACTTGCTCCCGTCTGTAATGCCCAAGTCATGAAGCTTCCCTGAACTCAGGCGCCTGGAAAGTACATAAACTCACATTAGCTTGCTCATTTTACTGGCAATTGAATAACATGAAAATAAAACGACCCCGCCTCCGTTTTATTAATTTCTTTTATATGGTTTATGCTATTACGGGACAATGACACATCTGATGTAATGTGAGACAGACAGATAACACTATCAAACTATGACTGTAAGCTTATCAGCTAGTTAGTCATTCAAATATATTCACGTCCCTGCCAGGTAGTTTGTCGCCATGCTTTACGGTTACAAAAGTAAAAGAACACCATCTTTGCAAAGTTATATATAGATGCATGACCTGGCTTGAAAGTTCAGCTTGGTTATGGGTGATACTTTAACCACAAAGCCTAATTGATCGAATACAGCGTCTATCATAACGCAATACAGAAGGACAACCCCACACGGCTAATACACTCATGCATACGTGTGCTAGGGTTAAATGTTGCCTCTTACTGAGCAAAAGGGACACAGGACTTTGCCCAGAGGCACCTGGGCCATGTCGAAGCCAATAAGCCAGGCCTTGGTTTTAAATAATGATGTAATTTGATGGTGATTACCCATGGAGACTGTTAAATTGGCCCAATTCAAGGTGAAAACAATGCAACTGTTAGGAGTCATTTGCAAGTGACAAAGAGGCTCCCTTTCTTTCCCCTCCCAATTCTACCACCTTTGTGTTATTGTTAGGCAATTCCAGAAGCTTGCCAAATTAACATCACCAGCCCCCCCCTTTAACATTATGGACGTATATTCTACCACATTATGAGTCTCTGTGGGACGCCTGTATTGTCTTGCTTGCACTTTAAAATGACATGCACAAGCCTGTTAAGGAGATGAGACAACAATTCTATAACCTCTATTAATGCAAGAAAGGTCACATTGTATGCTCATCCAGTACTAATCTGAGAGAATGCAAACACAGACATTTGCAAAGAAAGTCAGCACTTCTAGAGGAAGGTAATGCACAAACTACAAAAACACAATAATAACAACGTGAAGAAACCAAGTCTGACTGGCACAAGAGGCATAATCATAACCAACAAGCTACACGACTCTGGTGCAGCTGCATGCAAAAAATCTCAGCTGACCTATTGACCTCTTGCACAAACCAGATTAAACATGGCTATAATAATAATAATAATAAGAAGAAGAAGAAACCGAAACTCACGTCTCTTTGTGCAGAAGCGCAAGTCTCTCTTTGGGCACCTTGAGCCTCTGAGACAGCCTCCTTTTGAGCCCTTCCACGGTCTCCTCGGCGGGGAGGCAGAGCTCAAAGCGCGTGCCCGTAGTGGAGTGGATGTGCAGGTTCATCGGGGGCGCGCTCGGCTGCGGGTCCATTCGAGAGCCTGCGACGCGTGCAGAACAGAAAGCGGTCAGTCGGTTTCGTTGAGTTTTTCCACGGGATGAAAACGCTGTCTTTCCTTGTTTTTGTTTAGTCCCGATACGAGCCAAGTGGCAATATATTCCCAGAAAGGCGTTCGAACGCGGAAAAAAAACGGTTAATTCCTATATGAGGTCCGCGCGATGCTATCCGGAGCTTTAAAAGGGCATGCGGAGGGGATTTAAACGGTTAGGCTACCCATGCACAACAAACAAATCCCTTCAAACACAACGCGTACTTGTTTACTCCGCTGCTGTGTCGTTTTAGATAAACAGCACGGGTAGTTTTCGTTTTCTGCAGACGAGCGTAAAACCGTAAAATGACTCTCTCCGCCTGCAGCTCGCTCCTCGCATCTAACGGAGCGTCGCGTTACTGCACTGTGCTGCTCTGCGCCGTACCGCCGTGCTACGATTACACCTACCTATCACAGGCGGTCCCAACGAAAGACGTCATAGAGCTCAACCAATCACGACGAGACTTGAACACCCACGTGTCGAGCACACCCCACCCCCTTCCTCTGCCCAACGACTTTTTTTCCTCATTGAGGAAGAATCCTGGCTAAGTGGGCGAGGCTTAATCGCCTTAGCAACGCTCGAGTTTCCGCCCACTCCGCGATTCTAAAGCCATTCATAACAGTTAAACGGCTGCGAAAACAAAAAGAAACCCAGCACAACCTCGTTTCGGTGCTATTCATAACCATTTAGGTGGATATCGTGCCAAAATACATGCAGCCCACCCTACTGCTAATTACTTGTAACAGGTTAACTGAGTAGTTTCAGTTAGCATGCTAATATCGCCCTTCGGTACATACAATATTAGAACAGACCAGTAATAAGATAAAGCGTTTTTCCGTGTCCAATAATTCCGCCACAAATAGCGTAACAATTATTTATTTTAAAGAAATCCGCCCTTTTATAAAGGACTCAATGTTATAGGTTAAAAGGGGACGCAAATGACTGACGTTACTAATCATCACATCTAGGGTTTGTTCAATTTATAGGCAAACCACGAATGACGTCACTGATCAAGTCTAACCTCTGAAAAATGCGATATTACTTTCACGGGGAACCAGGAAATGAGAGAGAATGTTGTTTTATTTTTTTGATATTATTTTCGAGACAATAAGCGACATAGCCAAAAACACTCCAACCCTATTAATTCGACGTTTTAGAAATGTTCTGCTACTACAGACGTCCCCCATCTCTCAAATGACTACATAGATATAGGTGCAGACTGCTCTGCTGGAGCATTCCCGTAGTGTCTGAGCTTCTACGAAACTAAAATAGATACTCGATCGCCTACCAGTGGTGAGCGCAGGCATAAATAATTCAGCTTTCAATCCCAAATGCCTTTCTATTGAACATACAGTACACTACAAATGCAGTAGAATGCAGTATTTGATACTTTATACAGTGGAGTATAAAGTCATTTGGGCTTTAGCCATGGTCTCTCTCTCTCTCTCTCTCTCTCTCTCTCTCTCTCTCTCTCTCTCTCCTCTCTCTCACACACACACACACACACACAACGCGCGCGCGCACTATACTAAATATAAACTGATGTCAGTGGTTACTGCGTCTATCCACTGAGCTCGGATAATAAATAGTATGAACAGGAAACTACACACAGGTTTACTATGCTTCGTCATATTTAAATGAGAGTGTTTACGCCACAGATGTCGTTATGTAGATTGGCGAGATAAGAACATAACACACGCAGAGATAAAGGTACCAAACTGTACTGTACTGTAGGTTCATCGAGGGTTTTGACCCATTATTGACTAGGTTATCTTTTACCTTAGAAGGCGCATGACTATCTTTAAGCTACATCAGTGATCCTAAGGACCCAAAGACACTCCAGCGATAAGGAAAAATACAGTTCACTTCTAACTATAGAAGTGTTGGTGTATTATTATTATTATTATTATTATTTTTTATTATTATTATTATTATTATTATTATTATTATTAAAGAACACTGGTGTATCTTGAATGTAATACACATATGCATTTCCTTAGGTAAATGATACACAATAAATGTCCCGAACCCTTCATGTATCCTTGCTGGTACCATCCCAACGTCGGGGAAAAGTACAGTTTGGTACCAGTTCAGGAAAACTCAAGAGTAAAGATGATCCTAATCTACGATCTTCATGGCACGAACATCACCAGAACATTTTATTAGGATCCCATCCCATTTCTCTTCCAAACAAAAACATCCCGATAGCCTCTTGCATTCGGGGTTTTCACCACCACATCGGTTTCAGCCGCATAAATATAACAATAGAGTCCAGATGCGCGTCCAGCTGTGAGACTGACATTTAAACTTACCGATTATAGTGGCGAAAACCTCAAAGCTCCGCGATTCCTGAAGGTCCCCCGGTTTCGGCATGTATTGGGTAGGATCTGTGTTGTAGTATATACTAATCCACGATCTTATAGCCTATTCATATAACCACACTTATATATCCCAAAATACGCGTGATTTTATCATTCAACACCTATGAGCTGTTTATGAGCAGTTATAGTCCTCTGAAAACAGTACCAGTAGACGCCGGTATTCCGGTCCTGTTCCTACGTGACTGCTTTGCTTAGTCTATTTATAAGGTCCTGCGTTGAGGATCCGATCACTACACAACCCACCCAGTTTTTTCTTAATCCCACCCATATTCCGATAAACCACGCCTCTGTCGGGCGAATGGTTTTAACGCATGGGGCGGAGTTTTCCGGAATACGGGTGGGGAAGACAACGCCGCTACTACAATGGGTGGAGAGGAACGTGCAATTGCTGCAATGTTAACGTATGTTTTAAGGTAGACCGCTTAAAGTGTGTAGTAAGAAATAAACATATATTTATGACCGTATATGAAGAACTACGATACTTTGTTATAATAGGCCTGATGTTATTCCTGTACTGTCTAATAGAAGCACACGTGTCTTATTGTTTTGGAAATCAGAAACTACTAAATAGCGCTGCCTTAAGAGGAAGCCTATTAAGTAAGGAAGGAGTCACCGGTAATGACGACATATTATGAAAAAAATCCAAGCAACCAGTGAGGCAAAACATATTGCCTGGATACGCGAGAACACAACGACAAAACAGCGGCTCGTCTTTGTTTATTATTGTGTGTGCGCGTTATACATCTTATAAATATATACACCGCATGATCCTTTAAAGATGAATTTTAGTAGAACTGCAGTAATGTCCTTGCCAACGGACAAGAATTCCCAAACATGACAAAATAAGGACCGTGTCGTTTTACGTCACCCCACGTTCTGGGGCGTCATCGCCATTTTAAGAGAAATGCGAGAGTTTTCTGTTACGTCCGTTATGTTCAACACGTCATTATTCTAGATTTCTGTATACATTTTTTTTTAGAGTCAAAGCAAATAATAGTTATTCCTTATCATTAAGTAAAATAGGCTCCCCTTCAGGCTATACAAGACTATACAAATACATTATTTATCAGGTACCTTATATCAGGTGCCTCTCACATGTAATTAGGTGAACATAACATTATATATATATATATATATATATATATATATATATATATATATATATAAAAATCTGGTGCGAAAATGTGTAATTACATGATATTTGGGCAAAAAATATCCCAATTGTGTTTTTGTGGTCATGTTCTTGATTGAAAATTTGTATCCGAACAATGTATAAAGTTTCCTCTTTAATAATATCTTCGTTTTTTTTTTTAGTTCTTGTTTCTTTGCTTATTCATATAGATAAAATTCATCATAGCATGCAACCGTTCAAAGAAAACAACTTACATAGGAAATACACTTCTAGCTGCAGCTACAAATTAACACTAGCACATCTTGCCCTATGCAAACAGGGCGATAATATTAGGTGGAACTGGTATATCGGTCCTATGTAAAATATTATAATGTCGGTATTATGTAGCTGCATGTGTGTAAATTCATAGAATAATCCTGAGTCCGAACTCATGAAGAGTTAATAATGGTTAAGGTAAGGCAAGGTTTTCTGATGATTTATTTTGTTTGAAATCCAAATAAATTGCTTGTTAGAAATAATTTGAATTTGCTTAAATTGAAAACGAGAATTTGTTTAAAATAAAGCTGGTTTATAAAGTTGTTTAAAAATATATATATTTTCAACAGCTCCAGGGTCCTCAGTCTGATCCTGAGCTCTGGTTAGTGCTTGTGTGGAGTTTTACATGTTCTCTCTGTGTCTGTGTGGATTTCCTCTGGGTTCCTCCCTTCTCCCTAATACATGCAGTTTTGTGGGTTGGCTAAACTAAATTGCCCCTAAGTGCGGAAGTGTCTGCATAGTGTCCTGCAACAAACTGTCGTCCCATCCAGGGTGTGTTCCCACCTCACACCCATGTGTTCTTAAGGATAGGCTCCTTAATAATCTTTTAGGTAAATTTGGGTGTCTGGTGTTGGTGTATTGGAAACTATACAGGCTGCTTTGTACCTCTTATACAACATACTTGTACACAGATGTACAATGTGTACATAAACATAACTTTCAGTCCTTATGCACACTAATGTCTCCACCAGATGCCCTGTGAAGGGGGGGATTGAAGGAGGCTCCACATAGAATAGTGCACCTCCTATTCATATCTGTGTTTGTATTCATTTTGAACACACTCTTCAGTCTGAATAATGCACTTTTATTTGGTTACATCTATAATACTTGTCTTTATTTTATTAAAAGCAATTCCGTTTTAACCTTGTCGAATAGATGTGACAAGGTATTCAAATGATAAACATATTCAAATGGTACGTTTCAAACCTGTGAACTTGGCGTTTCTTTGAAACGTGTAGGCCGTGCATGAGTACGTTCACATGTGGGGGAACAGCATTCCTATCTATCAAAGTAATTCTTCCAGCCTGCATCAAGTCAAAGAAATTTGACAGCCCACATATCTGTCAGCCCACCGCTGTTTTTTTGCTTTTTTTCATGATTTTTCCTTGAATTATAAACAATCGTATAAGGGACCATCTGCATCAAGCCAAGGATTGTGGTTTAAAAGCTCCTGAATAGGAGGTTAATACACAAGGCGGATGAATGGTGTTGGAATGTAGCCTTTATACAGATTTTTTTCTTTATGGAACCAGAGTTGAATGCATATCAGACAAGAAAAAGGTAATGATGGGGATTAAATACAGACCAATGCAATGCTGAAGTTAAATTAGAAACAGATTTAAAATGCAGAGTAATGGTGAGTCAAAGTTATAAATCAATATATTTTTGTGCTTGCTGTGGCGGAAAGTGTAATGCTTTGTCATCGTACCAGCTGACTTCACAAACACAAAAGATTTTTAAATTGCTAAAACACTCATTACTGATATTTGCTGGTTTCACCAGATTTTTCCCAGACTTTTGGGACAATAGACAATAAAAATAACTTTTTATGTCATTACAACACTGCTGCCTTACTGGAAATCCTAATACAAGGCTCTTTTTCAGTTTAGAAATACTGGTTAGTCTGCAGTATTTGCTCTCGAGCTGCACTCGTTATCCGCCACCCACTCACCTGCCCACACACATTTACCCACACACACACACACACACACACACTTCCTTGCTAATCCTAGGTCACCTTGCATTACCACCGTCCTACGTTCGGTTAATTTAATCAGAATGTGAGCTACACAGTGGCTGTGTGCAAGAGGCCCTGCGCCACCCTGACATTTCACCAATGCCCTCTTCTCAGCATGCACCAATTTCATCACTGTTATGGACAGTCCACTCAGACATTTAAAATAGGGATATGCACTAGACCATGATAGCTGCTTCATGAGTAAGCAACCTGCAGGAGTGGAGTAAATTCTTTTTTTTATAAATTATTTTAATGTCTGCATAGCAAGAGGATTTGATGTACGAGCTACCGTGGCCTACAGCCAGCAGCACTATTCGATAACCTTTGACCTATTATCTGCACATACAGGCTATTGTAAACCTTTCACAAAGTCAATCCAAGTGGTAATACAGTCAGACTGGCAGTTTAAATACATGTTTGTGTTGCTTTTGTATTACTGTATACTGAGAGTGGAAGTTGGCTTGTGTTTCCCTTTTTAAAGGCCGTTTTAACATTTGACCCAAAAACTCGAGTCTGTATCCATGATGCATTCTGGGCACATATATGAATTCCGTCTGAACTGTGACTTAATTGTGCAATTTTACGCATCATTTTTGTACTGTGTGTATTCATTCATTCATCTTCAGTAATCACTTTATGTTGGTCACAGCTGTGGCGGATCTGGAGCTTTCCCAGGTACACTGGGTGCAATGAGGGAATACACCCTGTTTAGGTTGCCAGGCCAGCACAGGAAGAGATAAACACACACACACACACACACACACACACACACACACACACACACACACACACACACACACGTAGAGGCAGTTAAATCCACCTACTGGCATGTTTTTGGGAGGTGGGAAAAAACGCAGAAAACCTGGAACCGTGAGGCAGCAACACTGGCCACTGCACCACCAGTCTGTAACTTTTGCGAAATGTAAATCAATAGGTTTGATTCTGTAATTTGACTTAAAGTTCATTTAATTGAATGATTACAAAAAAAATTAATTGCTAGCTTATACAGAAATATATAGTCACCTGCATTTAAAAGCCTTCTTCATTCCATATTTCTAGAGATTTCTTCTCCGCTGTAGACCACATGTCTTTCCCCAGCATTGTGAAACTTGAAACAGCATTGCGATACTCGATCGCTTCACACATAGTGCAACCCTGCACCCAAGTTCATGTAAAAGTATACTTCAGGTGACCCCCTGGTGGACTAGAGATCAGTTTTCTGGAGGTTCAGAAACAGGCATCACACTTGGCCACATAGGTGTGAAAAAGCCCTTAATGTTAACGCCTACACTACAACAAATTCCCGTTGCTGAAGCACAAGGCAATAAAGGTGATTTATAAAGTGGAGAAAAGATAGAAAAGCTTGTATTAAACTGATGTGTAGAGTAATATCTAAATAGTGGTTAAATAGTGTTGATTTTATTATCATTCTGTCACTAGGATCTCAAAGAAACAATTATTCTACATGTAAACCTTTTTTTTAAACTTGCTCTTAAGTTTGTTTTTGATAAAAAATGGTGCTGGGGTCTAGGGGGCATCGTGGATTAGTGGTTGCTTCGCACCTCTGGGGTTAGGGGTTCAAAATAGGGCTGGGTATTTTGACCAATTTGCTGATTCGATTCTTATTTATATGGTTTCGATTTCAATATCAATTAGTTATCAATATTTAATTTAAAATGTTAGTTTTGCAGACATGGAATCCATATTTTAATATAAATGCTGGTAACTGAAACCCTCCTACTTAGCTATATTACTGAAATAAACATTTATATTAACAATAAGGCTCACACAATTATGTTTAATTACTTTTTACTTTTAGTAACAAACATTGTAACAAGAAATCATAAATATAGGCATACAGTGCACACAAGGTAAGCACAAACTGCATAATGCACATTACTGTAAAAAATAACAAATAAATAAAAACACCAAGTGTGCAACAACTTCAAACATGTTTAAGAAATCAAACCATTTTCAAAATTCAAAACATGAAAGATGGCGACATGTTCAGGACAAGAAACGAACTATAGATAACATTCACATCCTCTCAAGTAAAGCACGCATTAAGAATCGATTCAGGAATTTCCCTTATCGATATCGTTTCGTTAAATTGAAGATCGATTAAAATCAGAGAATCGATATTTTTACCCAGCCCCAGTTCAAATCCTGTCTCCACCCTCTGTGCACACAGTTTGCATGTTCTCCCCATGCATTGTGTGTCTTCTCAGAGTAGTCGAGTTTCCTCCTCCCGTTTAAAAGACATGTGTTGTAGGCTAATTGGCCTAATTCGAAATTGTGTGCATGTGTGACATTCTGTCCTGCGATGGATTTGGCACCCCACTCAGGGTGTCCCCTGCCTTGTGCCCCGAGTTCCCTGGGATAGGCTCCAGGCTCCCCCATGGCCCTGTGTAGGATAAGCAGGATGGAAAATGGTGTCGTCTTGACTGTTGACACATGTCCTGTCTGTATAGTATTGATAGCATTGACCAGCAAACTTGCATTAAAGCAAGCAGGTTTCAAGACCTAGTCTGGTCTTTCATTCTAGAAAATCATGCATCACATAAGAGCTGTGACTCAGGCCCACTAGACAGATCATGAGAACATGTAGTATTGCTGCTGTCACGTTCTCACGCTTCAACCAGTCAGAACAGTTTCAGTTCTAGCAAGAGCGCTGTTACCAAATGTCACTGCTGAACTCATGAGCCACATTAGAGTCATCGACTACTACAGCAAGGGTGATTTGCATTGTTAACAGAGTGACCTTTCACCTCTATGCATTTTCAGAATTAGCCAACCTCTGTTTAGACCAGTTGATATATCATTACCAGACATGTTATTCGACTCAGGCAGCAACAGGTCCAGAGCTTCAGAGATAATTAGTGTGATGTGTCTATTTTTAAAGTCTTGTTGACTTGATCTGATGTTAACTTGCCCAAGCCATGTTTATAATGTGGTGCTATGCAGTGCTAATGTAATCCAGCTCATTGTAATTTGTTCCCTTCTTATCATGACTCTTGACTCTCAATGACATGCATCAAGTGTATGTCATTAAGTGTTATTGCAACATTCACTGAAGCTTGATAGCTGCAATTCCCCTCCCAACTTCCTTCTTTATTGACGCAACATTACACAACCTCCGATGACCCATTACACACTACATGCAATGTTCTACCAGCTCCTAGAATTCTGGGTGGGATCTATTTGAGATCCTTTTGACCACCTGATCTGCATTCTGGAGCTGTTGAGAGAGTGCAAAAGCTGCATATAGACACCATATAAACTCCCTCTTAAGACTCATTGGTATTCATTTTACAAGCATTGAGTGGAACAGTCAGGCATTACTGACATTTCTCTTGAGTATTCTTGTCTTTTTGTAAAGACCATAGTGCAATCGCTCCATATTTAATGCTGACCTACTTGACGTGAAGCATGGCAATCACAGCATACATTGCTAAAGGACAAGCAGTCAAGCTACAGCACTTTGGGTGACCGATGGTTTGACTCACGGGATGCCCCTCCCTGCAATAAAAAGAGATCAGCTATCAGTTCAGACGTCATCAAGGTTTGCTGTCACTGGGTACCCCGTAAATGTCAGTGGCCACTTATTCATTCCTGCAACCTTGCAAGAATGTAACACCAAGCAGCCAGCTTAGTTTGATCAATAGCCCTGGCTGTGCTTAACAATGTTGCCCTCCCTGAACTAAAAGGTGTCACTCATTTGCAGTGTAATCCAGATCTTGTCCAAACTAGTACAAGCACGTCAAGAGAGGAGCAAATGTAGCACGTCTGGGCTGTACAGGATGGAAACTAGCTTGATGGCATATTTTCCAAGAGCTGCAGCACAGAGATGTGTGATTAGGAAAGTAGAGCAACTAATAGCCTTTAGCCTTGGTTACAACAGGGGTAGAGACAGGGAAAGTGACTCATACCAAAAACGATTCACTTCCCACTTAAACACACTTCGCCAACTCTAGTTTAATATAGATACAGCACATTACTGTCCTTCCACTTTTCCTTTCTTTAATGGCACATATGAGTCCCTTTCAAGCAAGTTTTCCATGGTGTAATAGTCCACATGTGATCGTGTACTCGCTGCAGGGCTGAGGAGCTTGGCTAAGTCTGGAGGAAAAACGTACATAGGAAAGAGACCTGCACTCGAGGGAACATTGGCACAATCTTCAAGTAGGGCAGCTTACACAGGACTCAATGATGAAGAGAAGGAAGGAGTCGAGACTGACAGGCACATTTAACCATAAAAACAAAGGCAATTGGGTGGCATCAATGGTCCCTGTCCCTCAATACAGAGAATATGGTGTTTTGCTACAAGAGTTAAAGGCATGTCTGTGTAATAATGACTCTAACCCTTTCAGGTGTGGGAATTTGCCTCAGGTTTCATTTTGCTTTTATATCGTCTTACAGTGTGGGTTGGGTGCGTCGTGGGATTTAGGGTGGGGATTCATTTAATTCTTAGAACCCCACCCCAATAATATGCCAAATCCACACTCAAAAAAAAATCCTACAGCATTTTAAACAAAACAAGTTAGATGTTTATCATGTGTTTTTTTTCTGTTTGTATAATGACCACTTGATGAACTTACTAACTTCAGGTTTCCCCCAATGAGTAATGTTATCAGAATATTGAGTAACGTAGTTAATGGGTCTGAGAAGGCTATGCTATCCCATTACAAACAAAAAACATTGCTTTGTTCCGAAAGGTAATCAGTGACGTTCTGAATGGTTTAGATAAAACATTTGTAGTGTGTAAATGTTAACATTCCAGTATTGCAATATTGGCACAACATTGTATGAGGAGCTTTATCGTACTGTGGTAACTCTACGGGTCTGTTTAAAAGGATTTTACTTTCTGAAAATGTTTTCTGAAACCTTGAACCATTCAAAGAATTTGAGAAACGGGATTATTTGGTTTATTTTGATTATATGGTTTGGCCCTCTGGGAATATTTAACGATTGCACTTAAAACCCTAAAACAAAGGGTTCCCTATTCTAGAGGAACGCATAGCAGGATGCCTTTACTATCCAAATAAGGTAATGTGCTTACGACTGTAATGTTCCAAAAACATTCTCTAACCTAAAATTGCTAGTCTCATCACGCCATAGTTTATAGTCATGTGACCTCAGGCTGAGAGTATCTCTGCTGTGGTAAGTGGTGGGTGAGTGGGTGTTGTTTTGGCTCAGACCCCCATGCCCATAGCCTCACCCTCTCTGTGCCACCTCACTGATCTCCCCACCTCACTTTGCTGGAATGTGACACTTTGCTCTCTGGAATGTGGGATTGCCACAGACTTCCCATTGTTAACTGCCAACAGCAGAGTCAGGGGCCCAAGAGCAAAACCTCCTAGCACAAGCACACCCAGGCCCTGAGCACCCAGATACACACCATAAAGTGCTCAGTGGAGTTCATCTTACACCATAAAAATCCATACATAGCAATACAAGCTTTCAGTACGTTGCTATCAGAGTGTGGCCTTTATACGCCATGCTTCAACTAGAACATTATCAGCGCGATGAAGCTGTAAATCAACATACCCTCAGGGATTCACCTGAATTACAATTCCTCCCTCAATTAAGGTCAATTTGCACAAACGAATAACCTGTCTGCATGTGTGTCTAAAGTTTGGCTTTATGACAGATCACCTTCCAGCTAAGGTTTCAAAGACGTGGAATCTATGCCATCTATGACAGAGCTATAAAATAATTAGAAGGGTAACGACACACACACCCCAAAAGATAGGCGCTTTTATTTAGAAGACCAAGTTGATTCAAATGTGTTTAGATGTGGAAGGAAGCCTTGCAGCTTTCTCTGAAACACTTGACCAACATTCTATTTTTACACCTTGCTTTCGGTGACATAGAAGAGGCGGTGTTGTGGTTCACATTGCTCTACATAAATCCCAAAATACATATAGAGAACAAGAGGGAACATCAGTCAGTAGCAAACGTGGCATGGTCATAGATGAGGATACGAAAGTGGACTGCTCGGAATGTGGCATTTCCTAGGTGCTTTAACAGGCAGCCACAGGGCATTTAGGTTTGTAGTGCACTTGATATGGACGTATATTGCAGCTTAGTGTCAGGACCAGACGTAGGACTGAACCCTGCAGAAACTCTGCACTATCAGCATAAAAGGGCAACCTCTAAACAGCAGCGTGCCTTCTCCCCTACCGCCCACACCCAGCCAGCGTGCAGTATCTCACAGCTAGCTGAGAGTCCACAGCCTGCCTCCTGACAGACCGTGCACAAAAAGAGCAACACTTTACCCAGAAACCTCTCAACTGTCCTCCACGAGAACCTATTAAAGACATGCTGCATGCTATGCTGTTTTTGAGCAAACCTCAAAAAACAAACCTAAATCCCAAGCCTAAAGTATTTCGACGTTAGAATTGAATTCAGGTCTACATTATAGAAAATATACGTACGCATCCTTTTAAAGAAACTTTAAAAAACAATATAAATTATTTATTTATGTTAAAGTAGTGACGGGACTAACAGAACATTTTTTTTTTTTACAAGTAAAGAATGTTTAGCACAGAAACAAAAGTTCTGATCTTTATCTTGAAAACATTTTTATTCAAAACAGCTTTGATCAGAGACAAGCTACAATCCAAACATACATCCGAGCAGTTGAGGTTTAAGGCCCTTGCTCAAGGGCACAACAGTAGTCCTGGGCTTTGAACTCAATTTTATAGTCACTAGATCAGTACCTTAACCACTATGCTAGTACTAGGGTATGTACTATTTTTTTTTTTTTTAGCCTGAATTTTAGCTCACACCAGTTTAATTCTTGAACATTCCACCCAGCTTCAGAACTCACAGAAATCTGATATAGGGATTTTACACAAGGTGCTATTTTACAGAAACGTGTGAAGGAAAATATGTAGAGGTTTCAATAATGAAGCCATGAGGTGGCTAGACGCTGGGTTTCCTAGATCTCCCCCATTACTGTTTAAAGAAACAACAATCCCTGTACACAATGCTCCTACATAACCCAGCTCCCATCGATTAACTGCAATGTTTGCACTTCAACCTTAATTATAAAGCTAACAACCTTAAATCTATTTATTACATAGATGTTCATTATGTATTTAAGTATTTAGCGTGTTATAGTTGATCAGAATCTCATCAGAACACCATGGCCTGTGGTAATCCCTCCTGATTCAGTGAGGAACAAGAGCAAGTGAGAGCATGCAGCCATGACAGACATTCGACGATCATAAAAGACCTTGTGATTGTCTTCAAAAACTCGTCAGCACATGATCACAGCTCTGTGAAGACAACCTGCATTTAGGAAAATCCCAGACCGTTAAATGAGAAGAATTCCCACTTCACTGGACAGGAACACTGGCACTGCTAACAGATGAAATAAAACACAGAACTATTAACAGGGTGTCTTGGAGCTATTACGTTAAATATTATAATTATTTTAATTTCATGTGTAATGTAAGAAAACGTAAGAAGGAATTTATTCAGACGTTCCACATTTAAAAACGGTTAAAAATAACTCATGAACAGGAGCCAGACTTCAAGTCATAAATTTTAACCAATAAGTGTATTTGCTGTTGTCCAGGCATCAGCAAATACAGCGTAATTTTCCCCCCATAAATTGCCAGGTCACTACATTCTGCTAACTCTATAGCCAAGTTGTCAGTTTAATGCCCCGGTATTAACTAGAAAAATGTAAGGTTTTTAAAGCTGATTCAACTGAATAAAGGGGGGGGGGGTCAATTAATACCAGCACAAGAATGACTGTTCCCTGAAATGTAAGACCATGCACTTCCGACATTTCTAAACTTTTGAGACGAATTAAGTCTGTTAAATGTCCACTACTGTATTAAGCTTTAAGATGACAGTTGTGGAGAAAAAAAACAAAACACCATGGTAAAATTACACCTACACTATATGTCCATTTATTCGGTGCTACAGGGGTTCGCCTATGAACATGGACGGACTTTCTATAGAACAGTACTGCCCCCGTTCGGCACTCAAAGGTACTGCATGACCACCACGCTTTCAGTAAGGCCCGTGGTAGTTTTTAATTAATCTATTACGGTTTCCAAAAGCACAAGCCACCATTATAAAAGCTCATACTTATGATTAATTCCGTTTGACTGGTCATTTGAATTGAATGGGTTCAATCGAAACCTCGCTAACCCAAACAAGCCAGTCTACAAATAACATTCTGGATATTAAGGAATTAAAAGTCTAGTACCGTAATTCTCGGACTATTGAGCGCATCTAAATATAAGCCGGACCCACTAACTTTAAAAAGATAACAAATTTTGTACATATATAGGCCGCACTTGTATATAAGCCGCAGGTGTCCACATTGTAACATTGTGAGATATTTACACAAAAATATGTTACACAAAGATTTTTTAAAACTTTTAATTAAATACGTACCCTAAATGCTTTTATTCCGAACGATGCATGTGACAGGGTTGGTTTAAAAAAAAATAATAATAATAATACAGTTGCCTACCAGGAAAAGTCATTGATGACTATCTTCACTGTCACGAGGTGTGACGTCAGGAAAGTAGGACGGGTGCATTCGCATTTAGAACGATGAGAGCAAAACAAAAAAGGAAACAAGAAACAGGATTAACTCCATAAGCTAAGCTAATTATGCTATGCTAAACTAGGCTACGCTATACACTAACTCTATAAACTAAACACCAATCATGGACTAGGACTATGATCATGGCATGCAACGAAGACTATCTATAATCTAGTTCTAAAATCGACTTCTAAGTGTCTAGTCTATTTAAGTCTAATTACCCGCGCCGTGTAGCACGGCTCACACACCGGTGTCGTTAGCCCCGCAAGTGCTAACAGCTGTGGGCAATACAATAAAACACGTGACCTGATGACCCACGAGAAGACGGGGCGGAGACGTGACGCGCTGCTTCATGGAAGAATCATGACAGACATGTTGGGTAATTTCATTGGTCCGATGTGACGAGGTAAAATGTTTTGGTGGCATGAAACTCGTTAGCTCGGAAAGACCCATAAATTAGCCCCATCATTGTTTAAGCCGCAGTGTTCAAAGCGTGTGAAAAAAGTACGGTAAGTAAATAGCCAGAATATGACTGATAAAAAAAAAAGAGAAATGACCCTACTGTTTGAATAGTTGAAGTATGTTCATAAAATAAAATAAAAATCTGTACTGAGGAGGTCACTGGAATTAATTTTACAGTAAGAGTCCTTCAGAAAATTGAGAATCCCTGTTGTCAGGGACACAACAGAAAGCATGTCAAGGGTTTAAAAACTCTTGGGGGAGAAAACAAAAACAAAACAAACAAACAAAAAAAACAGTAAACAATTAATTATTTCCAAATACATTTATTGGTATATTCATCCACTGTACAAAGCAATCGGTCTGACTTGCGGTTACTGACTTTGCTTGGGTTTGAGAATTGACAAACAACTTCTGACCTGGAGACAAAGATCAACGGTGTAAATAATTCTACAAAAAAAACTCAAAATATTAAACATTGGACCTAAAGTATTCTTGGATCTACATATTGTCTTCATGACAGAATTACAATAAGTATGGAATAACTGTCAACATTGTACAGACATACCATGAAGATGAAAAATGTTTTATTCCAAAGCTTTGACGATGGCCTCATAGGCTTCCAAGCTGATCTGGGCTTCTGCCCTGGAGACCTCGTCTGAAGCGCTGACCAACTCAGACTGGGCCTTCTCCAGATTAGCTTTAGCAGCCTGCAGGAGAAACATAATACATAAACTTTAAAGACATTAGAGGTTTGGTTTTAGGGTGGTTGGGGGTGGGATCCCTTGACTGTCCCAAAGTTGATTATTCTAGAATATCATGTCTCAAAACAGTTTATTCCTTAGATGTCACAGTGATTCGTCACAGTGATGGATTTTTTTTAAATGAAAAAAAAAAAAAAAAAAAAAAAAAGAACACCACACCATACTTAACTGTTTATAGTCATGTTTAATGTTGTGGACAGTCCATTAAACAAGCTAGTTCCTGTTATTACTTACAAAAGCTTTAAACAGCTTTTTCCACCAGCCTTTTTTTCTCTTGAAATTAATAAGACCCAAAAAACAAAAACAAAAAAAAAAAGTCTCTATAAATGAGCTTTTAATATACTAGAACAATTGCATGTGTTTATAAAATCCAATGTCAATAATAATACTAAAGATTTAACAATGCTGACAATACGGGTATCTTTTTATACAATTATTATGCAGACAAAGTTGTTGACTGGACTGGTATGATTATCCATTTACTAAGCAGAAACATAATGAGATAACCGAGTTTTAAATAACCTTATAACTTTAAAACAAGTCATGAATAAACTTCCAACAGTTTATTAACACTGTTGTTGTATGACTAATGTTCAATGGCTGGCCAGACCTTAGTTTAAAAGTTAACATTTATGTCAGTAATATAACTTTACTGTACATTAGGTTACAGATCAACTTGACCTTCCTTCCTGCCACTATGGCAATAAAGAACATCCTGCACATTACCTTTTGGTTAAAAAAAAAGGGGGGTTTGGAGAGTCTCTTTTGGTTAAGGACTTTAAACATAAACCGTTAGCCCACAGTAGCATTTGTGTGGGGAGCGACATCTCTTCAACAGTCAAGCAAATTAACATGGCCTCTTTCCTGCGAGGGACATTTGTTATGGTGGCGATTACACAGCTGCAAAGGCCAAATATTGCTGGGAGTTAAAGGTCTCCCAATGGGGATTTGACACATCCTCTGCACTTTAACAGGGACTGACCTTTCCTTCCTTATTAAGCACACAGACCCCCGAGCACTGCTATCACTCGGAAGAATAAAAAGTCATCCGTTTCTGCAGAGTGAACGAGCCTGGCAGAAAAAGGTTGCGTTAAAAAGGGTCCAATGTGAATAATACACATAACAGAGGCAATTAATAAAAGGCAAAAAAGCTTTCAAGTCCATTTAAGCAAGTTTAAATGGCACATCAGTCATGGAACATTTACAGTAATAGTTTAGAGTGTGCAATTTTGGGGGGGGGTGTTTTTTTTTTTTTTTTTTTTTTTTTTTTTGGTGACTTGGTTTGTGTAAAAAAAAGGAAGAGGGGTGGGGGGGGGTGAACCAACAACAAGGGAGCCAGGGTTATGTTCACCTTTTTGAATATAAGATTACAACCTCTGTCCACCAGGGGGCAGACAAGAATGCTTTCTTTGATCACTGTTTATTTTACATAACCAGGTAAACAATGATTATGTATCTTATGAATTTAACAAACCCCAGCGTCAAGATGCTAGATCAGGCCATCAAACCGCATCACGACATGGAGAGTATATTTCTATCATCTAATATGCATAGTACTGCATGTTGCTTCACATACTTCCCCTGATGTTTATGCTTGTGTTGAACCCCGTGCATGAATCATGTTCATTTTTTGGATGCGCACAATCAACATACAGAGTAACACACCATACATGCAGCAGCCACCTTGTATAAGAGTTTTTAAAAGCAAGTCTCCTCAAACAGCATCAAGTTGTTCAAACTGACTCACTTGTGTTTGATATTTTATCACTGTAAAAATATTATAAGACAAAAGAATTAACTCATAAAGGAGGTCTAACTTTCTGAAAAGGATAAGGTGGACCTGGACATTAAAGGTAATCTGGATAATAATATAATTACAATTTAATTTATCTATTTAATTTAGTAATGCTGCATTTTGCTGAAAGTGGAAATTTGGAGACAAGAGTGAGATTTAAATGCAGTCTGCACAATGCCAAAGTTGAATATACAGCATGTGTTAATTACATTTGTGGGTTCAGAACATTACTAAGCAAGTTAACTTCAGAAACCAGAAGTCATCCCCTGACTTCTTAAGACTTGGATTAAGAAAAAATCGCTTAAAAACACAGTCACTTTTAAAAGAGAAAAATCAGTGAACACTATCTGCGTCTTTATATATTTACAGTGGCAAGAAAAAGTTTGCGAACCTTCTGAAAGTTCATGGTTTTCTGCATAAACTTGTCATGAAATGTGATCTGATCATCTAAGTCAGGGGTATTGACATATAATGTGTCTAAAATAATAACACAAAAAATCTGATCCTTCATGTCTTTATTGAGAACAATACAAAAAAAGAAAAAGAAAAAAAAACAACTCTGTACTTGTGAAAAAAGTATGTGAACCCTCGAGTTAATGACCTCAAAAAAGCTAATTGAGTCAGGTTTTAGCACACCTGGAGTCCCGTTAAGAAAATGAGTTTGGTGGTGTGGACTACAGCTACTTTGACTGATAAAAACCCCTCAAACTTTTGGAGTTTGCTCTGCACAAGAAGCACACGCTTATGCGAGCCATGCCTAAAAAGAGCTTTCAGAAGATCTACGATCAAGAATTGTTGATATACATAAAGCTGGCAAGGGTTACAAAGTGATTTCAAAGACTTTAGAACTTCACCAGTCTACAGTCAGGCAAACATTCTACAAATGGAGACACATTGGGACTGTTGATACTCTACCAAGAAATGGCTGCCCAGTCAAAATGACACCAAGAGCACATCAAAGACTCATCAATGAGGTAAAGAAACAACCCCGAATGCCAGCCAAAGATTTGAAGGCATCATTGGAACTGGTGAACATAACTGTTCATGAGTGTACAATATGTAAAACATTGAACAAGCAGGGTATCTACGGCAGGACACCGCGATGGATGCCACTGCTTACTAAAAAGAACATTGCTGCACGCCTGAAGTTTGCAAAAGAGCACATTGACACTCCACAGTGGTATTGGCAAAATTTTTTGTGGACTGATGAAACTAAGATTGAACTATTTGGAAAAACCACAGAGCACCACATCTGGCGTAGAAAGGGCACGGCATATCATGAAAACATCATCCCAACCGTAAAGTATGGTGGAGGAAACCTCATGATTTGGGCCTGCTTTGCTGCATCAGGGTCTGGCAAGCTTGGAATCACTGAGGGAAAGATAAAATCCCAAGTGTATCAGACAATTCTTCAGGATAATGTGAGAATGTCTGGACGTCTGCTGAAACTGTGTAGAAGTTGGGTGATGCAGCAGGACAACAACCCATAACACCAAAGCAAGTTCACAACAGAATGGCTTCAGAAAAACAAAATCCACCTTTTGGAGTGGCCAAGTCAAAGCCCAGACCTCAACCCAATAGAGATGCTATGGAATGACTTGAAAGCCATACACGAGACGTCCAAAGAATATGACCGAGCTAAAGCAGTTCTGCCAGGAAGAATGGGCTAAAATTCCTTCTGAAGGATGTGCAGGTCTGATCCACAGCTACAGGAAGCGCCTGGCTGAGGTTATTGCTGCCAAGGGGGAGGTCAACTAGTTATCAATTCTAAGGGTTCACTTACTTTTTCCACTGCCATTTTGAATGAGTGCGTCCAATAAAGACATGAAAGATCAGAATTTTTTTTGGTGTTATTATTTTAGACACATTATAGTTGTCAACACCCCTGACTTAGATGATCAGATCACATTTTATGACAAATTTATGTAGAAAACCATGAAATTCCAAAAGGTTCACATACTTTTTCTCGCCGCTGTATTTAACAACAACAACAGTTCCTGCCCTCTGTGTAAAGCCTCCAAGCCTAAATAATGACCTGGACATTTAAGGATGGAGGTTGTTTTGCTAAACCTGGTTGTTTGAGGCAAAATTGTAAGACAATAAGACAGTGTAAGACTGCTAATCACGTCTGGCTGCAATACATAAAACAGGAATGTCATTCAACATAGTAGCACAGTCAACTGAAGGAAAAACACGGTTGAGTTTCTATCTACTCAGTTTTTACTGGATATACTGTTGCTCTGTGAAAGACATCAAGCTTTCGCTATTAAGGGCTGAACGATTGTATCCGCTTTGCTACAAAAAGTACACCATGCCACAGCACACTTTAGTGAATTAGTATTAACTATGCTAAGCCTGATTAAACTTTGGGTAAAATCTGGGTACACTAGCCATCCTGTCATTAAATGTGGTTAGGCTAACTTGACACACGAAGGATGTGTTCATGATAACCATAAAAAAAAGTGTAAAAAGAAAAAGGCAGCAGCTGTGTCACACCCTGTACATTATCAAAATAATGTGATTTTACTGAAGCCAAGCATATATTACCTATATTTTACTGACTTTTCTCATTTCATTCTAAGTTGACGTGTAACGTGTTACATATCACATGGCTATATTATCTATAACAATATCGACATGAGCAACAGAAACATTGGGGGCGAAGCCACAACAGACGTACGTGAGTGAGTCCTGTGATTTATCACAGAAGCATGATATAAAAAGTACCACGATGTAAATTATAACTAGGGCTAGACAACAGATCAATATAATATCAACATCATAGTAAATGATTATGTGATACACTTTTCTGAGATATTGTGAGTATGGCGATGTCTTTAAAAAAAAATTTTTTTTTTCAATGATTACAAATTAAATGGTACTGAATGGATGCCACTGATTTAAATAAATAAATATACATACACTTTTTTTGTTTTCATGTTTTTGTAGGCATTAAAGAAAAGCATCATCAAACTCCGTTTGTTTTACTAATGTTTTGCAGAAAGCTAAATTATATCATGATGCGCATCAAGAATTGTAGAAAATGTCCTCAAGTACCATGATAGGATAGTCATATCATCCAGCCCTAATTTATAACAGTAATCTCTCATCTTAATTTAAACTCCATACAGCCCTTATAATAATGTAAATTCTTGCCATACGAAAAATGTACTTTTTTTAATTATTTTTTTTAAGCGTAAACAAAACTAGAAGTGAGTATTCGGGACAGGCAGTTTTCACTTCGGGGCAGCAGGCTCAAAGTTTCAGGGGCTTTCTGAAAAACGTTGGAGGCCTACTGGATGGGTTTAGGATCTAAAGAGTATCTAATCTGAACATTCACAGAATCTGAATTCCTGAAGGGTACAAGTGGAGGTGCTGCTGTGTTGTTTTTTTGTTGTCAAGTTTTTTGTGGAAAGTATTGTGCGTTTCAACAACTTTAAAGAAAACAATGTGATGCGTTTCTTACAGAAAGATCAAGGCTATCGAGAGGAACAGCCTCCTCAGCAAGCAGCTGCACTGAAGAGTCGGCGTTGACGGTGACTGAACCGCTGCTCACTGCAACACACAAAACACAACCAAACCTCACTGCAGAGTCCCTTATGATTTAACCGCTATTGCCATGTGATTAACTCATGGAATACAGCTACCCATCTCTGTTCTACGACCTGCAAAACAGATTTAAATAAACAGTTTTATTGCTTAAAGAAACAAATAACTGCCCCTCTAAACACTTTCAATGTCACCGAGTTCATTAACATTAACTTCAAGCTGGTGTTTTCTTCTCACATCACACACAAAACATTATTTGTGTTTGATTAGCGTCTTTATTTTCTCTTTGCATGTTTAACCATGAGGTGACTCGGCAGGAGATTTATACGACAGCTTCGCGCCAAAATTTATTTAGCTCGTGTGTCAGCATTTTCAAATGTTCCCAATTCTGAAGAGTAGACTGTCCATCCTCAGTGCGTTCTCATCAATCCACATAGAAAATATAATTCTGTCAGCTAGATCCTGCATCTGACAATGTGTGTAGTGCAGCAGGCACTGCGATTCAGAATGAACAGCTCACACCACAGTAATGTGCTTTACATCTTAACCTAGCTACATACACAAGTCAATAAGGAGTGTTTTTATTTATTTAACATGTTCTTATTGTTAAACTTGCTTGTTCATCTGGCATCTATAAATAAAGCAATTTATATCCTGAACACGCAAATGGGCGACAGGGCTACTGATCTGGCCACCTCTGAGAATTTAATAAAATAATTAGTCAGCATTGTCAACATGTCAGCACCTCACAAAAAGAAATTGCTCCCTCAACATAGATTTCAGATTTGCTGCTGTAGTAGTATACAGCAGCGGTCCCCAAACTTTTTTGCACCATGGACCGGTTCAATATCAGACAATATTTTCACGGACCGGCCTTTAAGGTGTGGCGGATAAATACAACAAAATAAAATGATACGACTGGCATAACTACGGTATTTTAAAAAATATAATAATAAACGTGAATCCAATGTGAAATCACAACTTTATTAGCAGTGTCCTCGTAACATCATGCCAACAACATAACATGAGTAACATCCTCTCTGCCCCCCTAATGCTTAACGTATCACGTGAACGAGACAAGCGTCTTGGCATGCGTCGAGGGAGTCATAGACAGATGTAAAGGAGCAAATCCGGTCATTTTTCTAAATATAAGTTCATACTCAGATAATAAATAAAACAGAAATAATGTAAAGTTATTTATTATTTCTGCATGGTCCGGTACCAAATGACCCACGGACCGGTTCCAGTCCATGGCCCAAGGATTGGGACCCCTGGTATACAGTACGTCATCTGATCCTTAGTTAAAAAATAAAAGCATTAACTTAATAAGATATTAAGTGATAATATAATCAGGATTTAAGTCTATTTTGTACACTTCGCTGGCCTATCAGAAACATGATCGTTATAATCTGGGGAACAAACTTTTAAACAATAACTATAATTAGCTTTTTGGGGCAAATGTGGTGACTTCCACAAATCTAGAGAGACTACAGTAAACTGTTGTTTGTGCACTGTTGCGTATGGGTGTGTTTTGATTGTACAACGGTTTTAACAGTTTTCTTCCCTCGTCATGCAAAAAAAGTCAGACGTCTGGCTCACGAATACTATTACGGCTGCGCCTCGGAGCTCTTCAGACTTGTGCATCACATGAAAACATCGCCACAAAATCAGCTCATGGAAATGAAATCTGTCTAAACCAACACCGCTGCGTAACCTTACCAAAATATTTGGCAGAGCCGCCGTCCTCACTGAAGACAGTGACCACCCCAGGCCTCAGTACCTGCAGTGTGGGGACGTGAGCCGGGAGGATACCGAACGCGCCGGTCAACGTCGGGACGTCCACCTGTTTCACACTGGCTCCATTGAAGAAGACCTGCAGAAGTGCATATCAGACGTGTCGAGTAAATACAGAACAAACATGCAATACGGAATTAAATGATTGCACTCGCACTCTGTTATGGCCAATTCGAGAGGTTCTGTAAATGTCAAAAATGTTTACTTATTAACCAAAACAATTTCAAAGTGAGATTTTTATTTATTTATTTATATATATATATATATATATATATATATAGAGAGAGAGAGAGAGAGAGAGAGAGAGAGAGAGAGAGAGAGAGAGAGAGAGAGAGAGAGAGAGAGATACACTGAGGATGTAATCCAGCAGGTGTGATTATTTCAGCTAAATGTGAAGTCAAGGTGAAGCGCTGTTCTGTCAATGACGGCTTACTGCAATTAGCTTACAAGTTAGCTAGCTGTCCTGACTGTCTGCATGTCCAGGATTCACTTAAGACTGGACTTTAAAATGAAATGACATGGTCAAAATGGATAAAACTGCTTCACATTAGTCGTAGTTCATAAGTGAGGAGAGTAACGAAATGTGCACTGTAATGTGGCTTAACCGACTTCAAGCACTTTCAGCTAGCAGCACACAAGCTAAACCAACAAAAACCCACACTCTGTACAAGCTGTTTAAAAAGAGAGATATTTAAAACAAGCTTAAGAATGATCTGTATTGTGTCATAACATTACGCACAAAATGACTTCCTAGTGTTATGCACTAGTGAAATTACATCAGCAGAATAAAACTCAGAATTCAAGCTAATAACGGGATTAGCACGCATGCTAGCTAGCTAGCTAGCTAGAGTAGCAATGCCAGCGCGCGACCACAGTTCACACAAACAGCCATGGTTTAAACAGATCGAAATCAGAAGCACGTGGTGTGTCATTTCCAGTGTTTCCCAGAGTAATGTGAACGGATAACTGTAAGCGACTCTTGCGGTGTGTGGAGTGAGGTGAGGTTAGGCCGAGGCCGAGGAGAGGCTGTACCTCATTCGGCGAAGCGAATGTGAAGGACATCTGTGAAGAACCAGCGGCGGCCGCCTCGGCGTAACAGCGAACCTGTTTAAGCGCAGGAACCGCGCGACGGAGCAGAAACCTCGCGGCCATCATTCTGTCTTTATAGCTGTGAAGAAAGCTCGATTTACAAAGCACAAATACCTGGGCTACAGATCCTCAAGCCGAGCAAGGAGTCAGTCATTCAGTGAGGAGCCGAGAGCGCAAGGGCACGGTGGAGCTACCCATAAAGCCGTGCGCGCTTTCTTCCGCATCATGGGAAATGAAGTTCCCTGTCCTTCCAGCAGACCTTCTACCCAGAGATGCACCGATACTAAATTTCTCAGCCGATACCGATAACCGATTATTCAGAGTGATATCGGCTGATAACCGATAGTTCTGCCTTTTAACTCTTTTAAATGAATAATAATTAATTCCACAATTTTGAGAGAAATGCAAATACAAACTTTATTCTCTCCTTTTCAACAAGTTGTTTCACACTAACTGGTCTCATAAACAGAAAACACATTACTCAAATTCACATTAACACACAAACTCAATTCTGAAGATTAAAGAAAGATTTCTTAACTTATTGAATGTTATACCTTCATATTAACAGAATTAATTGACTGAATTCTAAAAAAAAACCTCCTGTTAGTCTGACATTCACTCACCACAGACAAAGGCATCTCTACTTCATCTTTGTACATCAAACTGTTAATATATAGCCAAATATAATTTTTTTGATGATATTAACTCATATTACTCATACTACTCTACAAATATACTTTTCTTTTTTTGTCAACTCATCTTCATTTAAATCTTTTAAAGCAGCGCGAGCAGCGCGGGGGAAAAAATTAAGCTTGACGCCGAAACTCCCGCTCCACTGCTGCTCACTTCTGGTGTAAATTTTTATCGGTGCAGAGATTACAGAGATTACAAACTGCAGTTCTGTCGTCATTCCACACAAGACACATCTTCTTTACACACAGCACAAAATTGATATGTTTTCCCGCCCTCTTTTGATTGACAGGATATAATCGGCCCTGATCAACCTATGTTTTTAAACAATTTTCGGATGATACATCAGTGCATCTCTACTTCTACCCTCTCCAGCGTACATCACATTTTACTGTCTTTTAAATAATTTACTAATAAGAATAAAAATATATTATCTAGATGATTTTACATAATCTTACTTACAGAAGTGCTTGTTTGTTTACTACAGAGATTTGCTCATGTTAATTATGTGTTACGCTAGCAAAGACCATCAGAAACACATCTCAGTGATGAATATTATACCCTATATGGCAGGATGTCCCCGGCCTTGTGCTCCAAATCCCCTGGGATAGGCTCCAGGCTCCCCATGACCCTGTGTAGAACAATCTGTAGCGGTCGCCTATGAGGATTACGGTACATATGGAGGAGGTATACAACTGCGCATGTGCGAAAGAGAGAGCCCAGGTGAGAGAACGCAGGGAGTTGGGGAGTGTGAGGAGATAGCTGCTCTCCACTTGTGTTTCTTTTTGTTTACCTTTTATTTTCTGTTGGTTGTTGTGCGCTTTTCCACTCGTCTTTATGTGTGCGGAGGAGGTAGCGCCCTCTTTCGGACACTTCATTAAACACAAGATGAAATGCTCGCTCCTGTTTGTTTCATACGTCTCCTTCAAGTGAATTATATCTGTTTTTCCTCTTTGAGACACCTGCGACATCCAACCTTCCGTTACAAAGCGTTACAGAAAATGGATGGACTTTTGTGTCTGTATATAAAAAGAGACTTCACTTGGTTATAGAAGGTCAAGGGTCAAGCCATACTTGTGGCTCAAGTATACAATTGGTCCTTGGGGTAAAAAAAAAAAGCCTTTAAATAGTACAAAGTTATAAGGTACAATTTTGTTCCTCTAACTTAAGAGTACTACCCCAGTGATGGCCACTTCTGAGAGTGTACTTGTGTACTGTTTAACTATTGCATTCAGATGGGGGTGTGGTGGTGGGTCCATTTCTAGCTGTGTAGGCAAGAAAAACAAGTCACACTGTTGCACTGTAGAACAGTGCATCAGTTTTACCAGAAGGTGGCGCCAGGTCACTGTCAAAGACTCTTAGGCAATTAGGGCTGACAGAATGTTGCTAAAATATTAAAAAGGTGATTGCTGTTTACACTCATTATTCTCATCTATCCTTCATTAAACAGCTATAGGTCAATAGGCCATACCAGTTTGCTTTTTTACTATGACCACCAATAAGATGCCCTGCACATACTGATCATTATACCTGGTTAAAACTGGTTTAATGCAATTTTCACAAGCAAACGGTAAATTTTCAAAACTCTTAATACTAATCTCACAACAGATCATTAAAAAGCAATTTTTTCAAACATGTCAGTACATTTTCAATTATGTTAGTACACAACACAAAATCACAAAGTATTCCTTTCACTACAAATAATAAATGTTTCCTTTATATAAACTTTTCATTCACAGTAACTGTCTTTCATAATACTATTACTGTCAAACTGTTCATTCACATCTCTTCTCATTCAGTTTAATACATTTGTCTATCATATAATACAACTGAACTTAACGGTTAATGAGTTAATCATTTGGTATGTCTATAGATTTTCAACTGGTCTGATGATTGCGTGTTGGTAAGGTATAAACTACAATTTGCTTTTAAGAGCTTTCAATCAGGATAGACCAATCATAATAAATCTCACTTATTACTAATTTCTTTCACCTGGTGATCACATTTAGTGATCTGACTAGGCATTGGCCTAGTCACAGAGGTGGGCTTGGGCTTCTTCAGAGAGGTGGGCATGGGCCTAGTGAGAGAGGTGGGCATGGGCCTAATCAGAGAGGTGAGCATGGGCCTTGTCAGAGAGGTGGGCATGGGTTTAAACAAAGAGGTGGGCATGGGCCTAGTCAGAGAGGTGGGCATGGGCCTACTCAGAGAGTTGGGTATGCGTTTAAACAAAGAGGTGGGCATGGGCCAATCAGAGAGGTGGTCATCAGAGGAATGTAAGCAGAAGGCAACATACTGTCATTTCAAATGAAGTCCGGGCCATCATTGTTGACCACGTGGTTAACAGAGGCCTTACCATGGCAGAGGCTGCCAGGTTAGTTCACCCTAACCTACAAAGATCAACTGTCAGCTCCATCATGCAGATCTGCTTCGGGAATGGTTTCAGGCTAATCCTCGGTTCATGACCTTATATCTCCCACCATACCCCCATTTCCTTAACCCATGTGATGAATTCTTTTCTACTTGGAGTTCAAAGGTGTATGATCTCCATCCCCATGATCATGTCCCCCTCCTTCAAGCCATGGATGAGGCTTGCAATAACCGCAGAGCAATATCAAGCCTGGATTCATCATGCCAGAAGGTTTTTCCCACAGTACATGAACAATGAGGATATTCACTTAGATATTTATGAAAATTTATGGCCAAATGTTGAAAACAGGCTTGATGTTAATTAATTTGAGATTATCGCCATTTACAGTAAATTGTTTACATTAATTTTGTTTCGATATACCACAATATTGTTGAAAAATACTGTAAAATATTTCTTTTTCCTGCATAAGTGACTTGATGTGTTCTTTGATCATATTTTACTTCTTGTATAAAAAAAGAATCTAAATTGTATTATGGCTTTTGTCTGTTTTGGTTGTAAGTGTAATATCTATTGTGATTACTGTGTACACTGTATTACAGTACAGTAACATTCATTCAGAACCAAGGGTGATTTGAAATGTGTATCTTGCATTAATTGATTGTTAAAAGTACAAAATTGAAAGACGATCATACTGTTGTGTTTTGGTAACTACATTAAATGTTCTCATTGCATGTTAAAATATGCTTGTGTTTTGAAACAATGATTTTGTGGAAAGAAATTATGCATAACTGTAATGAAAGCATGACTAGCTGTGTAACACGAAGTGTGAACAGTTTGGAGTTTTGTACTAAGAGTTTTTAAAAATGACCAGTTAATTGTGAAAATAATACCAAAGCAAATAATAATAATAATAATAATAATAATAATAATAATAATAATAATAATAATAATAAAACGGTAAATGCATCATTACGAAACGGAATGACGTCATCTTTGGTTGCTCATTACGGTAGCAAATATTTGATGTGAAATATAACTCCTTACGTTTAGTGTATTTGGCTCTTGCTGGGGGTTATCGCTTTTCCATAACAATGACAACGTCTACATATTTAATTACGCATTCCCGAAGGAGCTCAATCCTCGTCGTCTCTCCTTCTACGTCATGCGGTGCTTTCCAAAGTGGGCGTGTCCACAGCCGACATATTTCATTCATAAATCCACTTAACCTCTTTAGAGTGAAATAAACGCGCTGCGAGAAGCTGGCTTGCTTTGGCTGAGACGTTTTTACATGGATCCCGCAAATTACAACTAGGTAAGCTTGCACAGGCGTGTCCTTTTAATGTTACTGTTGTTGTGATTTATTTGCTATGCATTTGAACAGCTTTGTTATGTTATGCAATCTGTGTAGGCTACGCAATGGGTGTAATGGGAGTTTTCCTAAAAACAGAGTTATTCACTTTATACAGTATGTGATCATGTGCATGTCAAGAATGTAAGATATCTGGAAGCTATTCACTACTGGTGCTGAACAGGACAGTATTAATAATGCAACCTTAGCTTATAAATCCTCTATATGATCAAACAGTTGGTTTGTGGGATCTTTGTGATTTCCATATTATGTAACATTCATGTAATATGATATGCTTTAACAGTATGTCTGGTTTTAGTTTCGGAGTCCCCCTGCACTGCAATGCACTACAGTGATTTTATACAGATTTTCCTCATCTTATACACCTGCTTTCATACACTCAAATTGGTTAAAATGGATGTGTTAGAGAAATAAGCTCTACAGCTCTACAGAGACTATAGAGAATAAAAAAAAAAAAGGTTTAGTCAGTTGGCCAATATTTACAATCTGATTGATGTGATATAATATAACACAGCAGTTACAGTGGATGTAAAACGTCTAAATTTTTTATTATTTCTACTATTTTTTTAAATAATTGATTTTCACTTAATTGTTATATGCTGTTATTTAACATCGAGGGTGCAAACGTTCTGACATGATTTATCTCAGTTTATTTTATTTTATTTTATTTACATCACAGAAAATCTGCCATTTTAACAGGGGTGTGTAGACTTTTTAGGCCCATTTTATGCACCAATTTTACCTTTAAAATCACAGAATATGTGAACATTCATGTGTTCAGCTCATTTAACTCATACAAGTACAAAAGTCCTTCGATAAATATTTTCTGCCCCAAATCAAAACACATTTGGATTTATTAACAGCCTTGGTCTTAATCACCATTGGAAAATGTGCAGGAAGTCATTTATCTTTTTTCATTTTTTATAACCGTTACATAATATTGTTTGATTAGATGTGGAGTATCAGGCATCATTGAGGCAATAAAGCTACAGTCATTTCATGTGTGTGTATGTATTTGTGTGTGTGTGTGTGCGTGTTAAAGAGAAAGAGAGCGAGAGAGAGAGAGCGCGAGAGAGAGAGAGAGAGAAGAGAGAGAGAGAGATAATGTCGAGCTGTTATGAGGCTGTGGGTGGGCAGGGACAGGCTAAGTATGCAGCAGGAACTGAGGGCTTTGCAGTGAGACACACGCAGAATGCTGCTTATTGCACATTCACTCACACACACACACACACACATACACACGCATAAATACACTGACTTCAGACAGCATCTCAGCAGTGAAGGAACAGGGGCTGCACAAACATCGCTCTGCATGTTGCCTTTTCCCTACTATACAAGAGAGAGGAAGTGCTTGGAAGGTGAGTTTATATGTGTGTTTATGCTTATATCTACGTGTACATATATGTTAGGCAAAAGCAATTATAGAGGTGAAAAGAGAGTGCAAAACAGAGAGTGAGAGGTTTATGTGTTTCGGACAGAAGCTGCAGCATTAATAGTATTATCTGGTAGGGAATATATGCTGCAGGGCCTCAGCTGCAGAAAAAGCTAGGATCAAAATATGGCTTGTAATATGGAGAATCAGAGAGAGACAGGGGAGTTTAAGAACAGGACTTATACATGATCACACATAGCAGTAGGCTTCAAGCTAAATTCTTTAAATTAATTATTTTCTTTGGCCACTGCTACACGTTGGAGTCATGTGTTCTGTGTAAAATGAGATCACGTGTGATGCAGTATTACTATCTGTAATATCTTAAATACTATATGAACCTCATGATTATCTGAGATTATGCATGATGATCTGTTTGAATCATACTCGAGAGAAATGGCCCTAGTGCCCCTGCTAAACTTGTATGTGGGAGATTTTTTTTTTTTGGGGGGGCGGGGTGTCAAAATTTAAGTTAGAGCACTTTAGGTAATATTTGGAAAAGTTCTGCTTGCATAGTGGTAACTGTAAAATAAATAAATAAATAAACCAGCAAAGAGAATAATATTCAGTCACTGTGGTGTATCAGGCTCGGTAAATGGGAGGGGAAAAACAAGCAACATGGATGACCAACAGGTAAAAGATAGATTAAGTTAACTCTAGCTTTAAAGTGGCTGCATGTCTTTCTCAGGAGGGCACACCTTCTGACCTGGATCATGAGCAATGAGTCTGCCATCTGGAAAAACCTAACAGAGAACCCCACAGTAAGTACATATCTCTCTTCCTCTCTCCACTCATGTGTCATTGGGTTAATCTCTGCTGCTGTTCTTCATCCTGTACTGATCTCTCTCATTGCTTTCATTCTTTCTCTAGAAGCATCTTCAGACATGCAAATAGAAAATATCCTGTTCTGTGTCCTCTGTAATTGAATTCATGACCTGATGTAAACAGATTAGCCCTGCAAGACAACGTTCAGTCAGATTCAAGTTGGCTTAGATAGCCAATGTAATGTACATCAAGTGCAGGCGGTATCTTCAATTACCGGCATCATCTGGATTATATTATTAATGAGGGAAATCAGTGGCTGTGTTTAAGCTGGAATTTGTTTAGTTACAGACAATTCAATGTCTACTCTGCTCAAGTACATCACAAATAGAGACTGTTACTTTATTCCTGTTTGCCTAAACATTTGTCCTGAACATTTTGACATTTTGATTAAGCTTATGGCATATACAGTGACTCTCACATAGAACATAGTTATCCAACAACATGATTAATGTATGACATTCACTGTGTGAGAAATACACACTTAGCTAACAAGGTTTAGACATCTTTTTAGATGACTGCATTTGTTAATAAATTAGCTTCTTTAATAACATGATCTTTGCATGAAGGTAGCCTGGGCAATATTAAAAATTATAATAAGAAAGAAACATATTTATGGTTTCTTAAATGTGTCACATATTATTGGTTGACAGAAATCGTATCTTTGCCAGAATTCAGCCACAACAGCAACCACAGATATTCCCAGACTGACACACATATACAATGGGGGAAATATGTATCGAACGCATCAACATTTTTTAAAGTAAATATATTTCCTATGAGGTTATTGAAATTGAAATGAAATGTCATGACATTTTCACCAGACATCCGTATTAACTCAAGAAATCTTGTTAATATAAAGAATTCACAACATTAAAGTCCATAAATAAAGTTATGTGTAATAAAGTGGAATGACACAGGAAAAAGTATTGAACATGCTAAGAAATAGCAGTTCTCCAAGGCAAAGTAAGGCAAGGAACTGGATAAAATCTGTAAGTAATTAGAAAGTAATTATACCCCCTATCTGTGGAAATTAATATCACCTGGGTTAGTAAATTGATGGTCTATAAAAAAGCTTTTTGTTACCAAGGTGTCACACAAGAACATGTCATGATGGGTAAAACCAAAGAGCTCTCCCAAGACCTTTGCAAAATTATTGTTGCGAAGCATATTGATGGAATTCGATACAGACATAAACTTCTGAATCTTCCAGTAAGCACCACTTAGTACAAGTGGAAGCAACATCACTATGTCATCAACCGGCCACGCACAGGAGCTACTCGCAAGATTTCTGAACAGGGAGTCAGAAGAATAGTCAGAAGAATAGCCCAAGAGCCAAGGACCACTCGGAAAGAGCTCCAGAAACACTTGGAGGCAGCAGGTACCATCATCATAGATAAATCAATAGTCAATGGACTCCACTGCTCACACTCACCCCGAAAGACTTCATTACTAAAGAAAAGGCATGTCAAAGCTTGTTTAAAGTTTGTTACATCTCATTTGGACAAGCCTATGAAATACTGGGAGAGTGTAGTCTGGTCAGACGAGAGCAAAATTTAACTTTTTGGCTGTCATAATAAACACCATGTTTGGAGAAGAAATGGCACTGCACATCACCCTAAAAACACTACACCACCAGTGAAGTTTGGAAATGGAAGCATCATGGTGTGGGGCTGTTTCATCACATGGTACTGGCAGACTTCATTTAAGTGAAAGAATGATGAATGGAGTCCTTTACTGCAAGATTCTTGAGAAGAATCTGCTGCCATCCACCAGGATGATGAAGATGAGATGGGTGGACCTTGCAGCAGGACAACAATCCAAAGCATACAGCAAAGGAAATTCTCAATTGGTTTCAGAAAAAAAAAATCAAGGCGTTAGAATGGCCCAGTCAGTCACCTGACCCGAATCCAATTGAACAAGATTTAAAGACAATATGTTTAGAAAAATGGGCCAAAATCACACCTGAATACTGCGGCCCATTCATTTCTTCATACAGGAAACGTCTTGAAGCTATCATTAAAAACAAAGGTTTCTCCACTAAGTATTAAGTAAATGTCAGTTAGTGTGTTCAATACATTTTTCCTGTGTCATTCCTCTTTATTACATATAACTTCATTTATGGACTTTAATGTTTGGATTTCTTTATATGTCTCAATTTCTTGAGTTAATACCGATGTCTGGTGAAAATTTAATGTGAATAGCCTCATTGAAAATATATTTACTGAAAAAAATTCTGATGCGTTCAATACTTATTTCCCCCACTGTATATTGAATGTTTCTTTGGTGCCTTTACACCCGGATTTTTATTTGAATAATTCCAGTCTGAATAAAATCCTGACAGTCAATATGCATAAATTGACCAGGTGTAAACAGATCTTTTTGACCTTTCACCATTGACCTTTCTAGATCCAACCTGAACCAACCAATAATGAATCCATTTTTTGTACTGCCCAAAGAGCTTGAGTCCAGTACAATTAGGTTTTTTTTTCTGCTCAGAGACATGAGACCAGGTTTAGTAGGTGTATTAGATCAGGGAAATCATTCAACTATGTTGGAGTTGAGCTTATCAGCTATAAATACTGATTTTTTATGCCTCTTCCTGCCAGATAAGTAAGTAATACATTCAGTTGCTAAGTTATCAAGGATGCATTGTGCTATGAAATTGAAAAGAGGAGTAGGAGGGGAATTGAAAGGTGTTATACTGTATGTTCAGCCCAAAGACTTATTCATTTTCCACTTCTATTTTTATAACATGGGTGCAGATGGCAGCTTCTTTTCTTTGATCCCTTTGAGAAAAAAGCTTTGTGTCTATTGTGCTCAGGACTGCACCAGTGACTCTTCAAATGCTCTCTCACCCTCTGGAGCAGCAAACACTGCACTTAACTCAACGTGCACCTGTGTCCTCCTCACCGTCTCCACTCACTCACATGTGGAGAGATGAGAGCTTGCCATGGTGCAGACGTGAAGTGCTTTCATGCAAACTCATAGTGACTTGGGTGTCTCTTTGTTTTCAATGGAAATGAAAGTTTCAACATCAAAGAAAATCTACTTTTGAAGTTTGCAATTTACCAGAAGTCCATTCTAGGTCAATTTCCTGTGCTTTAAAATGGCTGGTAGTATTATAAATCAAAATATCTGCATGTGGGCATTTTGAGAAATTTTTTTAAGATAGACTGGTAAAGCAATTTTTCTCTGTGGTGTTCAATCAGGAGCTCCCTTTGGAGCACGGGGTGCAGGATGGCTACATCCTCCAGCTTGTTCTTTTGTCCATCTTCCTCTCAGTGACGCTCATCCTCCTGTTTGTCCTGTTCATTGCCTGTCGCCGCTGTTGCAAGGGGGACCAGAACTATGCACGGTGAGACAAAAGCCTGTCATATCAACAAATGCAAACATGTCATTGACAGGTAAATAACAGGATAATACATGTATTCTCCATCTCAACAGAAACTTCTCGCAAGTAATGAACCTCTATTTTAGTTTGAATTCATTCCAAATGATACTTCACTACTGACCTGCCTTTCCAAGAAGAGGCTGCCTGACTCTGATAACTGACTCCCAGTTTGACTTACTGACCGACTCATTGACAGACTGGCTGACTGACTGTCTCACTGTCACACTGACTGACTGACTAACTCACTCACTCACTCACCTACTAACTGATTGACTGACTGACAGAGTGAAGAATTCACTGGCTTACTGGCTGACTGACTGATTCACTGATTGACTCACTGAGCGACTAATTGACTAACTGGCTGACCTCCTCACTGACTGACTGACTGAATGACCAACTGACTGAATGACAGAGTGAGTGACTGTCTCATTGTCTCACTGATCAACTGAATCCTTAACTGTTTCTTTGACTGGTTGACTGACTGACAGACTCATTGACTCACTGATACCCCACCATTGATTGACTGAATGAGTGATGAACTCACTGGCTTATTGACTAACACACTGACCTGCTCACAGCCTGACTGACTGAACAACTGACTGACTGAATGAGTGATGAACCCATTGCTCACTGACTGACTGACTAATTCACTGACTGACTCATTGACTCATTGACTATCTGACGCACTGACTAACTTCTCCAATGATTGCCTGACTGACTGAACAACTGACTGACTGAATGACAGAGTAAGTGACTGACTCACTGACCAATTCATTGACCAACTGTATGATTCACTGTTTCACTGACTGGCTGGTTGACTGACTGACAGACTCATTGATTCACTGATACCCCACCATTGAAAGGCACAATTTAAGAATTTGCTTGCACTAATCTTTCTGCTTGGTGAGGATATGAACATAAAACATAGCTCAACAATCCATCAATTAATTCAGAGAAGACTGATTTTGAGTTTGTAATTCTTATTTCAAGTGCACTAACAGTATTCCTTGTAGATAATAGTCATTGAACACAGTCTTCTATGTCGAAGATGTGCATGGACATTGTCCACCTGATGACTCCTCTAAATGCATGCATATGACAGTCTTGCAATGCGAGTAGTGGTAATGAATTTCTCTGCAAAACAATAGTGGCAAAGAAGGCAGGAATAATGTTAAGTGAAAGAGCACAATGGTGAAGCATAAGGTTATATGAGCAACAGAATGACATTTTCTCTCCCTTTTTCTCGGACACATGTTAGACTTCTGTGATATGTAACACCTCACAGATACACCTATGGTACTGCAGTTTCATATGTGGTACCTCATAGTTCTTTATGTGACATGTCACGGTTCTTTATGTGGTAACTCAGAGTATTATTTATGGTACTACACTGTTCCTTATGTGATGACTTACAGCTCCAGAGATCGTGTTTTGTTGGAGGCAGAAGTGTTACCATCCTACACATTTTCTCTTTATCCTCATATGTTTGTATGTGTGTGTCAGTGTTTAATATCTGAGAGGTACTAACTGTGCCTGCACTGCAGTCTCCCACAAATGATGAGACTAATGAGATCTCATAGCAGCTATCAGCAATGATTAATCTCTCCTGGCACGTTGAGTATTCTCTCTCTCTCTCTCACTCTCTCTCTCACACGCACTCACTAACTCACTCTCTCTCTCTCTCACACACACACACACACACACACACACACACACATTGATGAGTCACAATGTCTGGCTGGAAAAGCACCCCCAGTTTATTCTCACTGCTACACGGTCCCATATGGACAGACAAACTGTCTCCTTTAATCAGCGTATCGTTTATGCAGATAGCACAGTGGGCTGAGTACATCAGACTGAGCTCTTCTGACTTGTCATGTAGACACGTGATGAAGGTGATAAATATATAAAGCTCTAAATTTGGCCCTTTTCTTATTACATGTCTGTACTAAGGTTCATTCCCTGCTTCAGGCGTAGTGATGATCCGGAGAAGACGACCACCTCCTATATTGAGGAAACGCAGCCGGTGCATGGTAAAATGTCCTTGGTTTCTTTAGTCTCTCGTACATTAAAAGTTCTTTTTGTGCTCATAAACCAACAAATGGCATCACATTATAGCACTATATTAGTGACTACTGGTAAGACCTGACAGAAAGTGGTTTAAACGTAAAGTTTGTGAAGGTGATGTGTGATTAGATGATATAAAAACCTTCCAGTCTACTTAAGTGAGTTTAACGCTCAGCAGTCATGTTTTTATAAAGATAAACAGTTAGATTTCACTGTGATATTTTATTGGTAGAAATACCTAACTGTGTTTTCTGTCTTCTTGTGCACTTAAGCAGCTCGCATATACAGTGAGGGGAAAAAAAGTATTTGATCCCTGCTAATTTAGTACGTTTGCCCACTGACAAAGAAATGATCAGTCTATAATTTTAATGGTAGATTTATTTGAACAGTGAGAGACAGAATAACAACAAAAATATCCAGAAAAACGCATGCCAAAAATATTATAAATTGATTTGTATTTTAATAAGGGAAATATGTATTTGACCCCTGTGCAAAACATGACTTAGTACTTGGTGGCAAAACCCTTGTTGGCAATCACAGAGGTCAGACGTTTCTTGTAGTTGGCCACCAGGTTTGCACACATCTCAGGAGGGATTTTGTCCCACTCCTCTTTGCAGATCTTCTCCAAGTCATTAAGGTTTCGAGGCTGATGTTTGGCAACTCAAACCTTCAGCTCCCTTCACAGATTTTCTATGGGATTAATGTCTGGAGACTGGCTAGGCCACTCCAGGACCTTAATGTGCTTCTTCTTGAGCCACTCCTTTGTTACCTTGGCCATGTGTTTTGGGTCATTGTCATGCTGGAATACCCATCCACGATCCATTTTCAATGCGCGAGCTGAGGGAAGGAGGTTCTCACCCAAGATTTGACGGTACATGGCCTCGGCCATTGTCCCTTTGATGCTATGAAGTTGTCCTGTCTCCTTAGCAGAAAAACACCTCCAAAGCATAATGTTTCCACCTCCATGTTTGATGGTGAGGATGGTGTTCTTGGGGTCATAGGCAGTATTCCTCCTCCTCCAAACACGGCGAGTTGAGTTGATGCCAAAGAGCTCCGTTTTGGTCTCATCTGACCAAAACACTTTCAGCCAGTTGTCCTCTGAATCATTCAGTTGTTCATTGGCAAACTTCAGATGGGCATGTATACAGTATGTGCTTTCTTGAGCAGGGGGACCTTGTGGGCGCTGCAGGATTTCAGTCCTTCACGGCGTAGTGTGTTACCAATTGTTTGCTTGGTGACTATGGTCCCAGCTGCCTTGAGATCATTGACAAGATCCTCCAGTGTAGTTCTGGGCTGATTCCTCACTGTTCTCATGATCATTGCAACTCCACGAGGTGAGATCTTGCATGGAGCCCCAGGCCGAGGGAGATTGACAGTTCTTTTGTGTTTCTTCCATTTGCGAATAATCACACCAACTGTTGTCACCTTCTCACCAAGATGCTTGGCAATGGTCTTGTAGACCATTCCAGACTTGTGTAGGTCTACAATCTTGTCCCTGACATCCTTGGAGAGCTCTTTGGTCTTGGCCATGGTGGAGAGTTTGGAATCTGATTGATTGATTGTTTCTGTGGACAGGTGTCTTTTGTGCAGGTAACAAGCTGAGATTAGGAGTACTCCCTTTAAGAGTGTGCTCCTAATCTCAGCTTGTTACCTGTATAAAAGACACCTGGGAGCTAGAAATCTTTCTGATTGAGAGGGGGTCAAATACTTATTTCCCTCATTAAAATGCAAATCAATTTATAACATTTTTGACATGCGTTTTTCTGGATTTTTTTTGTTGTTGTTATTCTGTCTCTCACTGTTCAAATATACCTACCATTAAAATTATAGACAGATCATTTCTTTGTCAGTGGGCAAACGTACAAAATCAGCAGGGGATCAAATACTTTTTTCCCCTCACTGTATGAATATTATCGGCAAAATCAAGCAAAACCTCCATATCAGCAAAATTCTAATCCCTGTGGTAGCATGGCAAATCTGATATTTAAGTAATCTTGTTAGACATTTTCTATTCTATTAATTAGATGATGAGTTATTAATTAGATATTTTTATTTGATTCATATTCCGTAGCCTCAAATGAGTTGTTTATTCATATTTGTTATGTAAGGAATAAAACACTTGGGGTGTATTCTTACAAAAAAATTATCAACAACGAATAACTGTACTTTTCCAATAACAGTCCCAAAGTGTTTTATTCCTTTTCTACCACAGCCATTTGCCAAAACTATTTATTTAGTTTTCCTTCTTTTATTCATTGTATCATGACATGTCATATATTTTATACATCTATAGTTATAGTTAATGCTGTGAAACTAACTTTTCTATTATCACTTACATCCCTCACCAGTCTCTCTTTTTATCTGTCTTGAAGATTTTCCCATGTTCGAAAACTTAAAGCTCCAGCTTTACATCTGACTGTTACAAAGTGCTGACACTGAGGACACATGTTTTTATTCCATTTATGTGGTGCAACTGCCAAACAAGTACCCGTGGACATTGTTACTATAGAAACGATGAAGTATTAAAAGAAGCGCATTAATATAAACCTTGCAGCCAGAACTACTGTCAGGGGTGCTGTTATAGAAAATGTAACACCTTTTGACCAATAAGAATTTAGCATTCAATAGTGCTGTGGTATAAGGATACAATCCTTAATTCTGTTGCACTTAGTTGGAATGAGCTTATTTATTTATTATTTATTAAAGAGAAATGACATAAATTATGTAGAACTACAAACTCAGATTATAAGAAATGACAGGATTTTTAATGCTTCATCTCAAGTCAGATAAATACCATTATCAGACAGGAATAAATTGCTTCACATCCAACCAAATTAGCAATATGTTATTTATTATATGAATAAAAATAAGCATTCATCATCACAATGCTGCTGTTATAGAAAACATATTTTCTAATAGCTTATTGATCTTCCCACTAGGCTAAGATTCATATTGAAGCAACAGTTGAGCACATTTTTGCATTCAGTATCATACAGGGTTTCATGCATAAATGAAGCAGGGGGTATATTTGTTCTCACCATGCAGAAATCACGATCCGTGTGGATGAATCAGAGTGTTTGTCGGCGGCCAGCTCTCATGACATGGAGACTGAGCGCTTCCTGTCCACAGGAAGCACAGGTCGGCGTGTGTCCTTCAATGAGGCGGCCCTCTTCGACCACAGCAAGAAGGCACAGGAGAAAGGCCGAAGGTCAGTAACCTGCTCATACTCACCTCAGCTATCTCTGTTACTCTGTGTGTCTATGTCTATACATATATATGTACATATATATAAAATGTGTGTGTGTGCGTGTGTGTGTGTATGTATATATATATATATATATGTATATGTATATATATATGTATATGTATATATATATATATTATATAAACAATAGGTAAAAAGCATTCCCATTGTCTGTATTTCGTGCTCCAAATATCCGTATCTACATTCACATTTAAATTTCAAGTGGGAGCGGCATAAACTGGAACGAGCAAGCCCCTCTCCATAATGCACCTCGTATTAATATCTGTATTTATATCTGTTCAGAACACTTCTGTTCATTATGAATAATATACTATAATACGTATAAAATTAATTGATATATAAAAATCATCTGTGTGTAAGAGCTGCCAGTCTGTATTACAGGAGCATATGTGTAATATGTGAATCATCATGTAGCCTGCATTTAATAATATGAAACACACACCCACACAGTACAATTCACATTTCTCAAGCATTCATTTTAGCTTTCATTTTTCATGTCAGCCCCTTCTGCCTTTCTGCCTTCAGGTATACACTCACTGAGGGTGACTTCCATCACCTAAAGAACGCCAGGCTCACACACCTCCACCTCCCCCCGGCAGCCCTCAAAATCATCACCATCCACGAGTGTGAGTCATCGGAGAACAACATTGCCATGACAACATGGCCTGTCACTAAATCCAGCCTCTCCATCTTCCAGGTGACACATAGAAGGATTCAATATTATGTATGTCACAGCAATGACCATGCCATTGGGTCAGTTATAAGCAGATCTGTAATATAATATAATTCCAGATCTGTGGTTGCTGTTTAGCTGTCTGTGTGACTGTGTTAATTAGTGAGACGAATTCAGGCTCTGATTATAGAATTACTCTGGGTGTCAAAGGGATACTGCAGTGTACTGCAAATTACAGGTGCATCTGTAAATCTGAATAATTAGAATATTTATGGAAAAGTTATGGAAGAATTATGGAAAAGTTTTTTTTTCCTCATAATTTAATTCAAAAAGTGAAACTTTCATGTATTCTAGATTCATTACACATCAAGTGAAATATTTCAAGCTTTTTCTTTGTTTGTTTTAATCTTGATGATTACGGCTTACAGTTCAAGGAAACCAAAAATCCAGTATTTCAAAATATTAGAATAATTAAAAAGGCAATATTGTCATGTCTTTTGTCTGTACTTAGCCTCCAATGCCTCCACTGCCACAGACAGCTCTTAGTAGCCTAAGTCCCAGTTCAGCTCTGCCAGGTGATTCCCTCAACTCCACTGTGGATGCCAGCTTCTGTGAAAGTCCACCATCTCCCAGTCCAGAGCCTCTAAGACCCAACCTGGTAAGATAAACCCAAGGTCACGTTCTAATTGATTAAACTCAAAATAGGTTACCAAGTATTAAAAGCAAAATTTTAAAAATTTGTCCAGTTTTTCCACATTTTGCATTAATGTTATTTTTCTCACCCAGATGGAAGGTAGAGGTACAAGCTTGAGGAATGGTGGCAGCCCGGGCAGTGGGCGAGAGGCTGCACATGCTTCAGTCTTGGGTGTCTCCTCCTCCAGCGGTGCCACTCAGCGTCCAGTATTGCATTTCTTCACCAAGCTGCGGCGGCATGCCAGTCTGGAAGGAGCCAGTCCTTACCTTAAGATCAAGAGATGGAAGCTTGACAGCAGCCAGCGAGCCTCCAGCCTGGACACCAGAGGTGAGATACACAAAGCTCAGCTCACGTTGCAGTTCCACTGCTCTGGAACCTATACTGTATTTAGAAACCCATTTTGCATTTCGAATATTCAGTAGGAATGGGTGTTCAGGCAGTGGAACAATGGGTATAAAGGGGATGGCATTTATTAGAATGACTGTATTATTTCTGTCCTACAATGTTTCATGGTGTTGGAGCGGCAGGTAATAAACCTTGGGTGGACTTCACAATCACATATGGCTATATCAATAGTTATATGCAATTTTTTATTCATTATATAGTTACTGTAACACCTATATTAGTTTCTGTTGTACCACAGTGATGTTGAATTCTCAAATATGAAGGTGTTATAATATATAATTTTACATACTGTAACAGCGGTTCTGACAGTAGTTCAGGCTGTAATTCAAATGACATGTTTAAATATATGCACTTGCTCTAATACTTTATTGTTTCTATAGTAACAGCAGTTCACTCTGTCTGGTGGACAATTACAAATGGATAAAAAGTCTTGTTATTTAACAAATAAAAACATATAATCATTGATATGGTGAAGCTTTCTATCAGGAGACCTTTATGTAACATTCATATGAGTCTTAAGTGTCAATGCTTCCTAACCGTCAGTTATTAATTATTAATCAACTTCAGAGAGTAAAAAATGAGGCTGGTGAAAAGTGATTAAATTTTTTTCCCTCTTTTGGCTGCTCCCGTTTTGGGTCACCATGGAAGATCAGTCGCCCACATATTTTGATTCTGTTTTACACCCGATGTCCTTCCTGATGCAACTCTCCCCATATTCCGGGTTTGGGACCAACACCGAGGGTGCAATGGTTAGCGCAACCCTCCAGAACCTAGACTGCATGCTAGACACTAGTCCACCAGGGAACACTAATATAAAATAAGTGATAATAAGAACAAAAGTGATAACTTGTCTTGTGGGCATTCCACAACATTAAATGTAACTATAAACTGATTAAAACACAATGTGTCCTTCATTAATAAATAAAAAAATGTAATATTTGCCACATTGCTGCAGTATGAGAGGAACAAAATACCTCCACTTTGCGTCAGGTTGCATCACACCACCCTGTCATGGCTTATTTTCCTGTATGTCATCAATATGCCCCATCATCTGGCATAGTAAGAATCAGTGGCATAGTGTATTCATAAAAGAATTAGTATTAAGCATCTTGTTGACACCATATTTTTTTTATGAAATAATAATAATAATAATAATAATAATAATAATAATAATAATAATAATAATAATAATAATAATATATGGGGTGTTCAGTGGCTTAGTTGTTAGCACGATCGCCTCACACCTCCAGGGTCTGGGGTACAAGTCCTGCCAGTGCCATGTGAGTGCAGAGTTTGCATGTTCTCCCCGTGCTCCGGGTATTCCGGTTTCCTCCCCCAGTCCAAAGACATGCATGGTAGACTGATTGGCATGTCGAAAGTGTCCATAGGGTGTGTGAGTGTGTATGCGATTGTGCCCTGCGATGGACTGGCACCCTGTCCAGGGTGTACCCCGCCTTGTGCCTAATGCTTCCTGGGATAGGCTCCAGGTTCACCGTGAGCCATAAAAAGGAGTAAGCGGTAGAATATGGATGGATGGATGACTGGATAATTATATATATAAACAAAGAAGATAATTCATTATATGCTTAGATACTAATGACCTGCCTGGTGCAAAAAATGGCAATTTAATGCTGTATTTCTCCAAAACATTGTGAACATTGTGATTCAATAGAAAGGTTATGGATAAACAGAATCATTAAGAAGAAGTACAGTAGACATAGATTAACTGTGGCATGTGCTGATGATATAAACTCTGTCTAGCAGGCTCCCCCAAACGGAGGCCATTCCAGAGGCAGCGAGCAGCCAGTGAAAGCATGGACCAGGAGGAGAACGGTGCCCACCACATCGACCTTATCCAGTACATCGCCCGCACCAAGGATGTGGCCTATTGCCCGCCACGTCTCCTTTCCCCCCCATCCACACCCCCACCGTCCCTCGGCAGGTATCTTTAATTCTCTACCCCATCTGTCTGCTGCAGCAATCATCCACCTCTCCTGCACGCAAAAACAAGCCATTCCATGCTGGAGCAATATCAGTGAGTCTTTGAAGGACACTCTCAGACATGCTGACCTTGCTGGCACCTATGAGGTTTAGAAGATGGGCCAAATAGTTTTGGGGCACTTTTGAAGATTAGAGCTGCTTGAGAAGAGACTGCAGCTTTCGTGAATAACCATATATATATATATATATATATATATATATATATATATATATATATATATATATATATATATATATATATATATATATATATATATATATATATATATATATATATATATATATATATATATATATATATATATATATATATATATATATATATATATATAAATAAATAAAAATAATAATCAGGGATGTGTGCCATTGCTTAGTCCATGATGATTTCATAGTTTGCATCAGTGCTTTTACATTTACACTTACTAAGACTGCTGGCTGTTCACTATTTCTATCATATTAAACACTTTGTGTGCCATACTACAGTACACCATCTGTGCTTTGGCAGTAACATCTGCTTGAATTTCCTTTATGGCTGTCTGACGGACAATATTTACAGACCACCTACAGTGTATCACTTGTATTTGTGCAAGCTCCCATCACACCTTCTGTGTCAAGTGTGTGATTGTATCTAACGGGTTTTATGCATTGCTTTTTACAGGTTAGAGGTGGAGGTGATGGTGGAGCCAAACTGCAGCAGAGCTATGGTGCCTGGGGTGATTGGTCTGAGCGCTGAGGCCCAAGATGAGGATCCTGGCATGGGCTGTCATCGGGAGAGCACAGAACACCAGAGCCTTTATCGTGACATCTGGACCTTGCGTGCCTCTCTGGAGCAGTACATCTCTTCTGACCAGAGCAGCAACAATGACAAAGACTCAGTGCATAGTGATGCAGACAGTGTGTCTTCACTTAGGCTTAGGACGGAGAAGGGTGTCTTGCCCAGTTACCTCTCCCAGGACACTGGGGATGGGATGGATGGGGATGCAGAGATTCCTGGGGATGAGGGTCTGGATAAAAGAAGAAAACAGGACAGTGTGGACTCTGAAAAAGGGAGCGATGAATCATGTACCCGTAGGCTTCTGCAAATGGATAGCGGCTATGCATCTATAGATGCCCCCTCTCGTGGTCCTGAAGAGGTACGACTGTTCCGGAGCAGTAGTGGTAGCAAGGAGGAATCGGAATCAGCCATGGAACGCAGACACTTCTTCACCAGCTCTGGATACAGTGGAATAGTGTGTGAAAGCTTTGACACAGACATCTTGGATGAAGAACTTGAAGAAGAACTTGGGGGAGCTAGTGGAGGTAGTGATTCAGTGATGCAACTGGACGAGGGTGGTTTGGTGTGGTCGCCCTATGGGCAGATGTTCACACAGTCTGACACTCAATCTCGTGTCCCAGCCTCGTCTTGCCGGGACTACAGCATAGACGAAAAAACAGACGCACTCTTCCATGAGTTTCTGCGCCATGATCCACAGTTTGACCAGCAGGAGTCACCAGTGCGCTCAAAGCACCGTTCTCGTGTGCATCTACGCAAGCAGTGGCAGCGCTCCAAGCAGTATAGTGATCCTGGCCAGCGCTTCCATTCCTCCTTTGACCGTTATCACACCCCACTTCGTCGTGGAGAGACCATTAACTACCCTCTGGAAAGTAGCTACCACAGCGCACTTCCTCGAATAGTCAGCGGTCCAGATGAGGAAAACAGTGATGGGACTGCCAACCTTGCAGTGATGCCTAAGGCCAATCAGAACTTGGGAGCTGCTGATAAGAGTATTGCATCTCCAAAAGATGGCCACACAAAGCACCCTTCCAGTTCTGACACCAGTGGAGATTTGAAGGACAAGACAGAACTTCCTATGGTGACTGATAGTACTCTGGGTCAAACAGAAGTCCTTGCAGAAGAGTCCAAGCACACAGTCCAGCCTCTTGAGCCAACAGACAGGCATTCACCCGTACAGGGTGAAACTGGGTACGGTCCTCAGACAATCACGGCAGAGCTGAGTGATAAACTATCTGTGAGCCTTGAAGAGCGTCTGTATTCTCAGTTACGCAGGACCAGGGAGCAACCTGAGTGTTTGCTGACAGCCACGCATGCCTCACCCGACCACAGCCCAGTGTAGCACATGGCTCCACTCATCCCAACCAACTCTATGCTGATATCTCAATAGGGCTTCAGTTATCAAAATTTCAGTGAAAATTACCCTTAGACACTAATCTGGGACCAGGTTTGGTTGCCATTTTAGAGTTAGGATCGCAGCAGCAGAACACAGAGAGTGGAACCTTGGTCAGCCTTTAAGGGGAACGTCATTCTCCATCATCTCCAGAGTTGAGAAAGTGGAAATCAAGACCCTTACCTCACATCTACACATGGCATTAACTCATTTTTGAATGGTATCTGTTTGGTTTATTGCTTTATTCAGGCTCCATTTAGTTATGTGCTGAGTTCAAAAGCCAATATTTTCTCTGCACTAGGTAATCCACTGTGAAATTGGGTGCTACTAGACTTGTGATTAATGTCCATTAATCTCATAAGTTAGATGACAGAACACACTAATCCATGATATAATCTTTGTCTCTGATATAACCATCTCTTGATTTATGTGTGTTATAGATTCAGTTCCTCTTTTCCAACACTTTCTAGCCCATTCTGTCTGCTTGGCTTTAATCTTGTCTGAATAATGATGAAACTATGTATGTTGCACTACAATAATCTGTGTATGCACTTTTCATGATTTCAACCACACAAAGTGTCATTAAGTGTCTTTGTCATAATGTGATGTGGTTCATACTAGAACTACTGGTATGGGAGGAAAAACTGCCTTTTGTGCAATACATGTAATGTTACAAGCTTTTGTTCTTAACCATAATATTTATTATTGCTTTAATATTTAATGCTAATGTATGTGTTTTTTTATGTGTCTCAAGAAAGAGAATAGATTATGTGTATGATGTTTTAGACTATAGGTGCCAAATCATTAGGTCAGGTAAGCTGATTATCACATTATAATAATAATAATAATAAAAAAAAACATTTTTTGTGATAAACAGAGGGTTTAAATGAGGCCTATGCTCCAGTGTGTCTCCAGAATCAGATGTGTTTTTATTAGATTTGATGAGGGAGGCATGATACTTCCTGAATGCTTGTCACAGACCAGCCACTATGTATTCATTAACATTTCATGCGAAGACAGCGGGAGAAAAGTGTCCCCAAGTCTAACTGCTCATCCGGCCTTGATAGAGAAATTATAGTGTGTCATTTGTCGTAAATCCTATATCGAAAAATAACGCCATGCAAGTGGATCTTACCACAGCTCTAGTCAATATCAATTATCCAATTAAGGGGATTAAAGGCAGAAATTCCAATTAAAGTATTCAAGGGAAGAGTAGATGCGATTAGCAGCTGTTGTTGGTAAAAAGCCATTTGTGGATTGTGTGGCAGACCAGACTTTCTCAGACTACAGATGCTAAATGATGTATTTGAACCTTTTAAGAGCAGTATTCAGCTTGGCTTTTTCCTCCTTACTTTTCATATTGTCACTTGAGATACAAAAGACCTTTAGTCTTTATTTTAGCTGAGGGAGGTTGTTTAAAATGAGCTACAAATATGTACATAGTATAAAGAAAGACATGTTGGTTTAGAGTGGCATTGCATGCATAATCATGCTCAGGATTGCTAATATGATAGAAAAAGCTCAATAAACTGTGCTTAAAACATCATCTACCACTGATATGCTGATATGCTTTGCCATCATCTGTATCTCTTTACATCACAGTGTATAACTAAATTCATTACATACTTGCTGCTTGCTCTGTTCCAGACGACGTCAGCATAATTTCAATCATACATAACAAGTACATTTGTACAGAGGGCAATTTTGAGATGTATAAAAGCACAATAGCTTCCTTTTGCAGGTTATAGATTAGTCTTTACTTAGGTATAGACTTAAATGTCGGATGCTTGGGTGATGTTTTGTGTGCTATCAAGTAGCTTGTCTAATGCGTTGATGCATTAGTGTGCATAGTTTTGCATGAGATGAATCAGTTTTAGTAAAGATAACTGTTTTATTCAGATCTGAACTTCAGCACCAAATTAGATAATACCTAATGGATGCTTATTTGTTTGAAGCATAAAATAAACAGAAATCAGAATGATATTTGTTCTGAGATAGTTTTTAAATATTTTATGGAGTCGATTTATTTTAGGAGTAAGCCTTGATAAGATTTTGCTAAGAATATGTCCATCGCCAAAAAATATTTTTACTTTGCTAATATATTTCCACTGGAGAACTTTTTTGCTTGCTGTATTTCCATGGAAAAACATATTTCTGTATAATTGCTTGATATTTAAACAGTATAATGAGGGAAAAATGTGAGGAAGAATGAATACAATTTTTCAGAACAATTTTTGTTTACCTCAATCACTTAAGCCTTGAGGGACCAATTGATGGAAATGTTTGTTTTGGGTTTATGTTTTCCAACTAGTCAATAAAGAAAAATGCATTATTTCTGTGCATGATGTGTCATTTTGTTAAAAAAAAAAAAAAAATATATATATATATATATATATACACACACACACACACACACATATATATACTACAAGTGATTATTCACCATTAGAGCTATACATTTTCCTCACTTCATGCTGTTTTTCCTGTTGATCGTTGGGAGCAACATGGTGCTGTGTAACTATAGCACAGCTGCTGTCCCTTCCGTCCACCTCCAGAAGGTGCCGAATCTCCCCATGGGAACATCAAATATTCATATCAGCCAGGCTAATAAATTAAGAATGGCTGTGCAGTAATTATGATCCTAAATCAATAGCAACCTGGGTGTCACCAGGCAGAGAGGCCCTTCCATTTCCATGGGAATGATTATCAATCAACAACTCAAGAACACAAATAACTGATGCCATCTCCTGTACTTACTTTCCATTCAGAAGGAAATGATTCATGATAAGCTTAAAGCAGTATGATATTAAAACCGTGCCATTGATACAGAGCGGTATAGGAGGATTCAATTTATAATAATGTCACAGCACACTGAGAAGGTTGTAATATTTCTGTTTATATTTTTCATTTTATTATTTACAGTAAGGGAAAAAAGTATTTGATCCCCTGCTGATTTTGTACGTTTGCCCACTAACAAAGAAATGATCAGTCTATAATTTTAATGGTAGGTTTATTTGAACAGTGAGAGACAGAATAACAGCAAAAAAATCCAGAAAAATGCATGTCAAAAATTGTATAAATTGATTTATATTTTAATGAGGGAAATAAGTATTTGACCCCTCTGCAAAACATGACTTAGTACATGGTAATGACTTAGTAATTACTTTTAATTTTCAATGCCCTGGCTGAGGGAAGGAGGTTCTCACCCAAGATTTGACGGTACATGGCCCCGTCCATCGTCCCTTTGATGCAGTGAAGTTGTCCTGTCCCCTTAGCAGAAAAACACCTCCAAAGCATAATCTTTCCATAGTCATGTTTTGCAGAGGGGTCAAATACATATTTCCCTCATTGTTTTTCATCATAAATATCATTTGAAGGATTTCAAATGGATTACATTAACGCTGATATTCTGCATGCAGTTTACTCCGATATTCTGCATCGATATTTGGAAATTATTTTTGGTAGCTAGCTTGGTATGATGATGCCTATTGTTAGAAATGCTGTACAAATAAAATTAAATTGAATATCATAAAATAGATTAAACTTAAAGAGCTAAAGATAGCCTAAAGAGCTAAATATATCAAAAGTTAATTATATCAAAAAAATTAAGTTGAATGGGGGCGGGGATTTGTCTTGTGTTAATTGCTGAAATTTTAAACACAGCTCTTATACACATGTATTCTTTTTTTAATCCATTCACGAGTACATATGCTATGCAATTTCCTGTGTAATTTGCTACTATGGTAACTCTAATATAAGAATGGGTGCATTAAAGTAAACCTGTGATTTGCAGCCAGCCACTATTGTCTCTTGGAGACAAGAGACAATCAAGTTCTGCTTGATCAGAATCAAGAATTCAACAGCGCTGTGGTATAAAATGTTTTAATTAATATTGTTATGGTTTAGTAAAGCTGAGCTTAATGTGCAGCAATGCCAATAATAATGGCATGCAATGAAACCATTATGGAAGCATTATCACTAATTTAATTTTTTCACTCTTGCTACAATATTAGATGTTCTTATAATTTTTGATAACCATAATATCATCAGAAATTAAGATATACACCCCAAACCACTTTATAAGGAACACCTTCACATTTGCAAATGAAAAGACATGAAAAGACATTATTAAATGCGTTATTTGGGTTTTGTTTTTTTTGGTGAGCCTGTAGACTCACATTCTTGGTTATGGCATGAAGGAAGTGGAACGCAATGCAGCTTTCTTGAGTGAGAGAACCCTCACATTATATCCAGAGCTCACAACTGGAAAACAAAAGCACAGTGGCCTTAAGAGGTCTTTGGAAAATTAAGATCAAAGAGACAAGGAGGTACTGACACAGCACTCATGTGCTCTGTCTAACCCATTTCGATGGTTGCTGTGTGAGGCCTGCTGGCTGGGAGCAGACATTCGTGCCATGCGTTTTTTTTACTGCAGTGTATTGGCAGCACATATGCTCTCCATGGGGATTTCTTCTTGTGCCAGGCACACTATACACGCCTCAGTTTAGCGCGATTGCTTTTCCTCTAAGGTTCCTTTAGCTTCCAATCTATATTTTAAGGGTAGATATCTATTTTTTTTAATTGCTCGTATTGTTTGTATATTATTCTAAGGCATGGGCGTCTAATAGTGGAAATAGGGGTGCTTTTTGAAGCTCAATACCGTGTAATCCATTAAACATAGGTGATGAGTGAGTCATTGGAAACAGAAAAGCACTTAAAATATTAAACAGCAGCAGTGCTGCTCGACATCTCATCTACTCTAAAGAGATCTCTCTCCTCCTCATTTCCATCCCTACCACCATCGCTCTGCTGATAGCCCTTTTTAACGAATCATAGAGAGACAGAGAGTGTGTGGGAGACATCTGTGACTCAGAGGGAGGATTCTGCACACACATTTATTGGAAGGCCGTTCAGTTTTTCCTTTCCAATTAAGCTGTGCTGAAAAATGCAAACCCATTCACTACTCGGCTTGAAAGCTGAGAATAAACAGCGCATTCTGTTTGGAAGGTTCATGTACATTTTTCATGATGGAAAAACCTCAAGAAAAAATTAATCTTTTTATGGGTTCAGTCGAAATATGTTTCATGTATTTAAGTTTTAGACTAAGGCTATGAAGCTAATGAAGCTAACAAGTCCGTCTCATTTGGAAATCTTTAAACATCTGACTCATCCACATTTACATTTACGTTTAAACTCATTCATTTTATCCAACACGACTTACAAATGAGGAAATACAAGCAAAGCGATATATCAAGCAGAGAACAATACAATAATACAAGATCTTTTAGTTGAGTTTTAGAAAAGAAAAGTGCACAAAGTAGCTTTTTTTTTCTTTTTTTTTAGGATTATGTGGGGTTGGTGTTTAAGGGGTGAGTTACGTGCTCACGGAAGAGGTGGTCTTTAGCTGATTTTTGAAGATAGTGATAGATTCTGTGGTCCGGAATGAGGTTGGAAGTTCATTCCACCACTGAGGGATAGTTAGTATGAAGGTTCTGGAAAGGGACCTTGAGCCATGCTGAGTAGGCACTGTTAAGCGTTAACCGATCACAGATAGCGTGAGGGAACATAAGTCTTCAGGAGAGTGTTGAGGTAGTGTTGAGTGTTGAGGCTGTTCCAGACAAGCATTTGCCAGTTTGTTTTAATTTAGTTAATGTGAAATTCATAATATCTACCAGGGGCAGCTTTTATAAATATTCTAGCAGGGCTAAGCCCAAAAAAATAAAAGGACATCAATATAAGGTTTCGTTTATGTCATCAACATCAGGTTACTTGCTGTAAATAAATATTTTAAGGTGAATTACCTGAACAGCGCAACCAACAGTGTTAAGAAAAATACACAGATTGGTATGAAGAAGTGAGGTTGGGACTATGGAAGTATATATTTTTTTGAGGTTATGTAATTCAAGTTTCAAGGACTTTTGGCACTATTATACTTCCATATGGGACTGATTACTTTCTAGCCCAGACAGTAGATTCATGCATCAGTGACAGTCATGTCAGGTGATTACGCAGAGTGAAGCACTCGTTAAATTCGATCTCCTTTTGGACTGATATTTTTCAGCCCCCTTCAATGACAAATCCATAACATGTCATCAGCAATGATTAAGAAGTCACACGTGAAATGCAGTTGTATGTGTAATGAATGTGATTGTGGTGGATTGAGGAGGAAGTATTTACAAGAGAAAGTAAATGAAGATAGATGATAGACACACATTGTCCAAATGGAATACAAATTACGCAAAAGGATAGACGACATGTTAATCTATTCAAAAGCATACTTTCTTTTGCAGTGCTGCCACAGGATTGGCTGGTTGGATAAGTGCATGAATGAGCAAGGGTACAGGTGTTCCCATTAAAGTGGCCAGTGTGTATATGGGCATATATCTATGACAATATTTTTTGCCTTAGGTAGACTTCCATCAGTTCTTAGTTACATTTCACAGCTCCAGAGCAATATTAAGGGGAAAATGTCTGACATCAGGCTGTTTCACGTTAGCGTGAGTGGAAAATTGTGTAAATTTCTTTTTTTTTTTCACCTGACCAAAACAAACAAACAAAAGATGGAGAATCCTATGTGTTGCTGTCATATGTCAGTGCAACTATAGTGGATATCTTGTCATTGAAGCGGAAAGAGTGTTATTTTCAGTGTTGGATTTTATCACCTAGGACTGAATGCATGACATAGTGGGAGATTGTTAAGAAACCAAAGCTAGCTGTCATGAATGAGTCATATTCAGGGTGTATCATATGCCTGTGTGTGTGTGTTTGTGTGTGTGTGTGTGTATGTGAGAGAGTGTGTTTCTGTTTTTGAGAGAAACAGAGAGAAAATACATTCTAAGGAAGGTATTTAGCACTGAGAATCATCCACCCACACATACGCCCACGCATCCCCCTCTCTTGCTCTCCTCCCTCACTCCTCCTCCTCCTCTCACCGGGCTGAGTGTGGGGCTCCTCTTCTCACCTCATGCGTCATTCAGCCCTCCTGCTTTGCTGCAGCTTCCCCCATTCGTGATTAGAAACACAGTGCCCTTGGGCTCTCTTTCAGCAGACAGGGGAATGAACTGTCACGTCCAGGTGTTTTCAAAAAAGCATTTAGTCCAAGTGTGGGAAGGTTTTTTTTGCACTTTTACAATGTTCTTGCCACCTACTGAAAGAGAACTTTGTAATTATCAGACGACTCTATAAAAGCTGTGTTCATATTCCACTTTTACTGACACACAAGCAAGAATGGGCATGCGAGCGTCAAAATGTCGATAATATCACACCGAAATCCTAAACCCGCAAAACACAAAACAGGTTTGATTGTAAATTTTGACCCTTATCAAGAGATAGCATTTTATTTAAAGTATCACATTTTAGTTGTAGTGTTACTTTGTATTCATAGTGTTATGTTGTAGACATAGTGTTACATTCTATTGTAATGTTAGGTTGTAGTTATAATGTTACTTTGTTTATACTGTGTAGTGTTATGTTGTAGATACAGTGGGGGGAAAAGTATGGAACACGCTAACCGAAATGTATTTAATACTTAATGGAGAAGACTTTGTTTGTAAAGACAGCTTCTAGATGTTTCCTGTATGAAGAAATTAATGGGCCGCAGTATTCAGGTGTGATTTTGGCCCATTCTTCTAAACATATTGTCTTTAAATCTTGTTCAATTGGATTCAAGTCAGGTGACTGATTGGGCCATTCTAACACCTTGATTTTTTTCCCTGAAACCAGTTGAGAGTTTCCTTTGCTGTATGTTTGCTGTACCCACGTCTCATCTTCATCATCCTGGTGGATGGCAGCAGATTTTATTTACAGTGTTACACTGTATTTCTGTAGTTGTAGTGTTACATTGTAGTCATAGTGTTATGTTGTAGACAAAGAGTTGCATTGTACCTGTAGTGTTATGTTGTAGTCGTAGTGTTACACTCTAGTTATAGTGCCACATTTTATTTATAGAGTTACACTGTAGTTGTAGTGTTACATTGTATTTATAGTCTTATGTTCAAGACACAGTGTTACTTTGTAGTTATAGTTGCTCAACAATTACATCATGTTGTTTGTGGAAGTCAGCCAAACACTCCACCTGAAGGCCTTAATGGTCTTTTCATGGCCCTAAATTGTTTATAGACCAGTTGAACTATCAGATGCAACATCTCTGGCAACTTTGGCAACATCCTTTGATAGGCCTCCTTTTAATTTACCAAATGCTATAAAAAAAAATAAAAATTTCGCCACATTGTCTAACCCATATATCTGTCAATACTGGTCTATTTGCTGATATTGGTGAATACAACTACATTTTTTAATTGACATATATCACATCACCAGTAGTTTACAAATCCATCTGAGTATCACTGCAACCATATCACCATAAATGTGTGTTGGCTAAAATTTAAATCTAGATCAAACAGCAGGCTTAGGTGTACAGTAAGAGTGGGCATTGAGGTGCAATTGCTCATGCTGATTATTTATGCATTCACAACAAATCAGACATTTCTTTCCTTACTGTCTGGAAATGGACAGAAACACAGAGAATGGCAAAAGAGAGAATGGAGTGAGAGAGTGAAAGATGTGTGGAGGAGCGAATTCTCCAGTGGAAGTGTGACTAAACCAACTGCCGCAGAATGACTCACAGTTGCTGTGGCAACGGCGCCACTCGGCTGCCCATAATCAGCAATGTGAACAGGCTAGAGGAGAAAGAGAGTGAGAGAGAGAGAGAGAGAGAGAGAGAGAGAGAGAGAGAGAGAGGTGATAGAGAATACACCACATGCCATGGGCAAAGTGTAGCTTAAAAAACCAGTGCTGGCTTAGAGGAGCTAGTGAAAATTTACCACACAGCTCAGCATGGATTCTAAGAAAGGAGCGTGTGTGTGAACAGAGAAGTGCAAATACAGCAATACACTGCAGATGGGTTTTATGGGCTTATTATGAGCTTATGTTACCTAGTGTTGTGCAGAAAAGTAATAAATCAAATATCTTTATATATTGTTGTCCAGTTTTACAGGGCTTATTTACATGTTTATATATACAGTGTTTGATAACCATTTAAAGCCTGTCAATTTCAAAAACAGATGAACATTTTTTAGAAATATTTTTAATTAAAATTACATGAACGATACTTTCAAATACTGTACTTTTAAATAAGTAAGAAGCCTTGAAAACTATTTCAGTAAGAGATAGACATACATTATAGCACAAATAAATAGGCTTGTTCATAAAGTATATTTATGCCATTGCACGGTTGTTGATGCCAGATGGGCTGATTTGAGTATTTCAGCAACTGCCTGAAAATCTTCTTTTCATGTCGAATAGTCTCTGAAATTTGCATATAAAGGTTAAAAAACAAAAATAAACATCCTTGTTGATGTTGAGAGGTCAGAAGAGAATGGGCAGAAAAGTTAGAGCTGACAGGAGGGCTATGGTAACTCAAATAACCACTCTTTGTAATCAGAGTGAGCAGAAAACCATCTCAGAATGCACAACTTGTTCAACCTTGAAGCAGAAGTGCTTTAACAGCAGAAGACCACATTGAGTCCTACTCCTGTAAGACAAGAACTGGAATCTGAGTCTACAAGTTGCTGTGAGGAGGCAATGATACCAACTGTGCCACCATGCCGTCTGTTTAAAAAGACTTTCAATACATATACTATATCTGTGGTTTTCCTAGAGGTATGATTTTATTATTTACTTCTTCTAATGATGTGATAATTGTGTAGATCACAATAAGCTAATATTTTTATAGTTGTTATAGTTAAAATTAATTAAGATATCACTCTTCATAATGATAATCGACTGGTCACTTTAATCATATGGGTATGAAAGATGAGAGTTACAATAATGTGTGTTGTACAGGAAGTTTAATATATTAGGGTTTTACTGCATAAATAATGTATTCATTTTAGTGCAGCTAGGAATAACGTTGTTAACATGACCCAAAATGTTTCATTTGTTTTAACACATGAAAATGGTGTGACTAGTTTTGCTTAAGTACAGGAATAAAAACGCTGTAATGGTTCCAGTAAATATATGTTGCTTAACGTTTATGTAATACACTAATATTTGAATAGCTGGATTCTAGATATTCTTAATGATCTAGTGTATTAAGTTACACCATAAATGGCTGGCCGCAGAAACATTTCAGAGCCTCCGGCTATTATGGTTAAGAAAAACAAAACAACACAGGAATCCCTGCTGATTAAAACATCAAGAGGAGGAAATGGAGAGCGGAGTGCTGTCAAACACCAAATAAATTTTTGCCTAACTATCATTCTTTTAACACAAATCAGCATACTGGTAATGATCTATTATGCATAACTCTGATTCGATTTTTTCTTCTTCTTCTTTTTTTTTTAATTAAAGAATAATATTACTCCATGCATGAAGTCAAGGCCTGACTTTACAAATGATTTTAATGACCTGCTATTTATGCAGTTCTAGCAGATAATCAAGCAAGACCATAATTTCCTGCTGTTGTGTTTGAAAGTTTAATCGAATGAAAGGGTTAATATCCTGTGTAAGCATATGGATGAAGTTAAAACCCAAAATGGTCAATCTTATGACCGAAAACTTCCCAAGTGCATTAAAGTTTTCAGTTTAGAGTAGTGAAAATACTTTTCATCACTGCTGCCTGCACAGAGTGACTCAGTGGTGCACAGTAACTGCACCTGCCCACACACATGTAATCTCATCCATTGCTTCTGGATGTCAAAACCTCTCAGTGGTCAGGATGAAAGCACTGCAGATTTCATAACCAGAGCCACTGAGCCAACAAATATATCTACAGCTTTGATTTTATTTATGAACTGAATTTTGCTAATAAAGGACTAGGATGATCATATAAATGTTATTCTCTCCCTTTCTCTCCTAGTGTATGTTCTGGATTTTGTTCTGGATTTTATTCCTTTTAGAATAAAAAGACAAGCGAAGTCTAGACTGTTACTCAAAACGAGACTGTTATGCAATCTCAATGTCATATGATTGCAAAGCTTACAGCAGAAGGGTAACAATCAGCACAGCTAGTGATGCACATCTCTCACAGCTCTTTCTATATCTATCAAGTGAAATAAAGCCTGTCAATGTTAGCATGATGCATTTATGCTTTTAAGCAGCATTACATTCTCTTAGTTTGAGTCTTTTTTTTTTAATTAAAAGGCCTAATATAGACTCACCCTTTTATATGTGCCTGTTTTTCTTTTTTGAAAAAAAAATGCTCATTATGCCTAGTGAAGCATGGTCCCCCATTACCACTTTCTTGCATCATTTAGCTTAGATAGTGCATCATAGGAGAACAGGTATAGAGTGTTCCAAATCATCACAAACATATACTGTTGTTTCTTTCTTCCCCATTAAAAGGAGATGAGTCACACTTTAAAGTCAAGACCAGCTCGGTGAAAGACTATTCAGTTTTTTTTTGCCTCCATGTATGATGACCTCCAGCTGAGAAGTGAATGACGGGAAGTAATTTGCTAACCAAATGTGTTTCTGTCCAAAGTCATCTCCATTTATTTTTCCATCTAGTCTATTGTACTGTTAAATAATGCAATTTGCTAGTAGAACACAATAAAAGTGAAGAACATTTGAAGACAGCAGGAGACAACCAAGGTCATCAAAAACTTCATGTGCATTTATGCTGTTTCATTTTTCTTCGCAAAAATTTAGGATTTTTCACAGCTTCATAATGAAGCATTTGGTCTTTCTTTGTACTCAACTACAGGAAGGTCAGGAAGATTAGTCTGTGTCACAGAGGAAGCTTTGACTACAAAATTTATTATTTAATCACAGCTTGATTCTGATTGGTCAAAAGGGATTGATTCATTTTCCATAACAGCAGCTCTGATAAGAGTTCCAATAGGTATTTAATATAACGTTTATTTAATGTGCACATTCTAATATGCTATCACTTCTATGGTAAGAGCTTACACAGGAACTTGTATAGATGATGCTCCAGAGCTGCTGTGATCTAAAGCAATAACAGGAACAAACTTGTTTTGTGGACATTCCTCAACAGCCAACGTAACTATAAATGAATAGAAATGTATGAAATGATGCTGTCAAATTAATTACATTGGCAGTCTTATTACATTTCTCTTGCATTACTTGTATTACTTTGAAGGGTCCTTTTTTGGGGGGGAATGATTTCATAAAATAAACATATTTTAAACCAAAAGTGGTTTAATAATATATCAAAAATTATTTTTGTTTTTGAGGAACAGGATAAAAAATACTCTATAATCTGCTGTTCCTAGGCTGCTGTGAGTTGCCCCTGACAATCCTGTAATAGTAAAGCACAGTTAGTGTCTAGTTGGAATTGGCAAGAAATTTGTATGCATACATCATGAGCCAGCACAGATTCAAGCATGAAAGTATTCTGACAGGAGCCGCCAGCCAATCAGGGGAGAGAGAGAGAGAAAAAACAAATAAGACTTAGAGTGTCAGTATAAGATTAATATTTATTGTAGCCTTTAGTTTTTTTGTTGCTGTTGCTGAACAGATAAGGCATTTATTTCTTCTCTGTTTGATGGGAACCTAGCAAATGATAGTCAGACAATTATTCTTGCTGTGGAATTTGTATTTTTACTCAGTTGTGTAGTTGTTTAACTAAAGAACTCATGTTTGTGTTTCTGTGTTTCTCTGTATTTTTGTCTCTGTATTTTATTTCTGGGGCATCTGCTCACCCTCAGTGTGTAACTTACAGTGGATCTGTAAAGTATTCACAGCGCTTCACTTTTTCCACATTTTGTTATGTTACATCAATGGATTAAATTCATTATTTTCCTCAAAATTCTACAAACAATACCCCATAATGACAACGGGAAAGACATTTGTTTGAAATCTTTGCAAATTTATTAAAAATAAAAAACAAAAAAGCATGTGTACATAAGTATTCACAGCCGTTGCTCAATACTTGCACCTGAAGCACCTTTAGCACCAATTACAGCCTCAAGTCTTTTTGAGAATGATGCTACAAGCTTGGCACACGAATTTTTGGGCAGTTTCTTCCATTCTTCTTTGCAGGACCTTTCAAGCTCCATTAGATTGGATGGGGAGTGTCGGTGCACAGTAATTTTCAGATCTCTCCAGAGATGTTCAATCAGGTTCAAGTCTGGGCTCTGGCTGGGCCACTCAAGGACATTCAAAGAGTTGTCCAGTAGCCACTTCTTTGTTATCTTGACTGTGTGCTTATAGTTGTTGTCCTGTTGGAAGATGAACCTTTGCCCCAGTCTGAGGTCCAGAGTGTTTTGGAGCAGATTTTCATAAAGGATGTCTCTGTACATTGCTGCATTCATCTTTCCTTCGATCCTGACTAGTCTCCCAGTTCCTGTCGCTGAAAAACATCCCCACAGCATGATGCTGCTACCACCATGCTTTACTGTAGGGATGGTATTGGCCAGGTGATGGGTGGTGCCTGGTTTCCTCGACATTATGCTTGCTATTCAGGCCAAAGAGTTCAATCTTTGTTTCATCCCATTGAGGGAGTCCTTCAGGTGCGTTTTGGTAAACTCCAGGCGGGCTGTCATGTGCCTTTTACTGAGGAGTGGCTTCCGTCTGGCCACTCTACCATTCAGGCCTAATTGGTGAAGTGCTGCAGAGATGGTTGTTCTTCTGAAAGGTTCTCCTCTCTCCACAGAGACATGCTGGAGCTCTGTCAGAGTGACCATCGGGTTTTTGGTCACCTCCCCGACTAAGGCCCTTCTCCCCCATTTGCTCAGTTTGGCAAGGTGGCCAGCTCTAGTAAGAGTCCTGCTGGTTCCAAACTTCTTCCATTTACAGTTGATGGAGACCACTGTGCTCATTGGGAGCTTCAATGCTGCAGAAATGTTTCTGTACCCTTCCCAAGATCTGTGCCTTGATACAATCCTGTCTCTAAGGTCTCCAGACAATTCCTTGGACTTCACTTGGTTTGTCCTCTGACATGCATTATTAACTGTGGGACCTTATATAGACAGGTGTGTGCCTTTCCAAATCATGTCCAATCAACTGGATTTACCACAGGTGGACTCCAATCAAGCTGTAGAAACATCTCAAGGATGATCAGTGGAAACAGTTTGCACCTGAGCTCAATTTTGAGTGTCATGACAAAGGCTGTGAATATTTACGTACATGTGCTTTTTGTTTGTTTTTTATTTTTAATAAATTTGCAAAGATTTCAAACAAACTTCTTTCACGTTGTCATTATGGGGTATTTTTTTAATATATAGAATTTTGAGGAAAATAATGAATTGAATCCATTATGGAATAAGGCTGTAACATAACAATATGTGGAAAAAATTAAGCGTTGTGAATACATTCTGGATGCATTGTATATATGTTGCATTGTGTTTTAGCTAGCATGCAAACATTTTGACAGGTTAGAGAAAAAAATACACAGTTTCTCAATAAAATACATTGACAAAATCTATTTAAAAATATAAACATTAGAAGAGACCAGAGCTGAGTTTTTTCTAGTTAACAAGCACCATGTATATATATATATATATATATATATATATATATATATATATATATATATATATATACACACATATATATATATATATATATATATATATATATATATATATATATATATATATATATCCAGAGTTTGCACTGCATTTAAGCATTTAATTGTCTCACTCTGTTCTGGTCCTTGTGTCATGTTTATTCCTCACCTTAGTGTTTTTGCCACGTGTTTATAGCTTCTTTTGTGTTTATTTTTTAATGGTATTAAACCTTTATCTGCACTTCCATCCATCTCCACCTCTAAATCGTGATACAATTCAACTAGTTTTCTGCAAAAAAAAAATTGCATCACAAAGATTGAAAAAAGACGCACAAAATCAAACATTTTTGGCCGCAACAATCACAAAATACTCCTCTAAATCCCGTACAGACCGATATAAGGTAGCCAGAAAGGAAACCCCTTTGAATCTTGTGTTCCATTGCCACATTCTCAGTGCACGCTTCAGTTTAATTTTCGCCATCATTTTTGATTTCACTCCTCAGGATGAAACTTTCAACAATAAATCATTAAAACTGCATGTATTACAGCATGGTGCCATTATTCCCCTGCAGATCGCTTTAATGTTAATATCTGCATCGAGCTGTGCTGTTAATTTGAAAGACCCATCTGCCCTTTACCTTCTTTAAATATTCATGAACTATATTTTTCCTTCTTTCAACCTTTGACTAACATCCTGTTGAGTGATGATGTGTTTGAGGAGGAGATTGATTTCGTTGACATAATTAGAAAAAATAACAGGACTAGCATAAATAACAAGCCGGAAATAACCAAGAAATGGAACTGGAAGCCAAAGAAAACCAATTTCACAAACAAACATGTATGTTGTGCCAGAACAAACTGCAAAAAGGATACAATATGCTCAAAATAATTGGTGACTACAGGGCACATGCTTATTATTATTATTATTATTATTATTATTATTATTATTATTATTATTATTATTATTATTATTATTGTTATTGTTATTGTTATTATTATTGTTGTGTTTAACTTATGTGCTAAGCCAGCCAACTAGCACTACTAATATAGGGTACATATGAGCTATTCTAATTTGTTCCTATGAATGAAGGAGTGTGTGAATGTGTGTGTGCATGGTGCACGCTGATGTACTGGCATAATATCCCATGTGTATTCCTACCTCATGCCCAGTATTCCCAAGAGAGGATCTGGATCCCACAAGGAACTTGACCAGGATTTAATAAAGATTAATAAATTATCTCTTACCATAAATTGCATAGTTTAACTGCATGCGTAATTGTGGTTTGCATGGAAAGTCAGGAAAGACATGATATGTAGAACAAGGCTTTTGAGGATTTTGTATGTATGTAAGTATGTAATAGAGGCAGTGCAGCTTTTGCCACACATCACAGCTATATTCCTTGGTCTTACCCATTGTTATGAATGACTAAGGGAATTTGGCGCATATGTTACCTCATATTTATAGTAATGGTTGAACAATTTCGTGTTTCTAGTCACTCAAGTGTACTAAAAATCAATAGGATTATACGTTAAATATATTTTTCTCATATGATTTCATAGGGGTGCCAATAATTGTTGAACACCTATAATTAACAAAGATATTTTTTTATAAACCTGTGTTGTGTTTGCAATTATATGATCCATGAGAGTATTTGCGTGATTTTTTTTTAACAAAAGATCAAAAGTTTAAACTATAAAGACAATGTTTCACAAGCTTCTTTGCTGATATTTACCAAGGGTGCCAATATTAGTGGATATAGCTGGGTAATGTTGTAAGGTGATTGATGGTTTATCATTGTTTCTTTCTTACATCAGCGAAACACTGAATTGTGATAGAACTTTTTTGGAAACATCACCCATAGCATCGTGTTAAAATGGGTAAGGAGTTAAAAAACTCACACTACTACCCTACCAACCAACACCCACGCACACACACACACAGTTAGCTTGAGAGGTGTGAGGACACATGTGAGGTTAGCCAAAAGCAGGGTAGCATGATGATCATCATTAATATGGGAAAAGCGTGTATCTTCCACATAACAAAAATCATTACGCTTTGAGCGAATGGAGCCCTTGTCATTTGTTGCCTAGGCAACTGCAGCCCATATATGCCCTCCCATGGAAATTGCAGATTTTTAAGGAGCTGCATAAAGAACCAGATGTTAAGGTCAACATGACTGATTTTCCCCCAGGAGCTGAGGAAAAATAAAATAAAAAACAACAACAACTACACTCATCATCATCATTATTGTTGTTGTTTCTACTGTTATTATGATAACATCTCAAATAATTATTGTTTTTATTTTAATTATTTTTAAATTAACTTTCATCTGTTAAAACACCAATATTTTGGAGATCGGTGCATAAAATATGCCTCATGTCGCTGAAGTTTGTTTTTTAGGTGTTCCTACTTTTTAAATAAAGCACAATAAAGTGCCATTTCTGCTAGAAAATGGTCTAATACACTAGACCCAACAGCAAAAACACAATCAACTGTGATAGTTCATTACTATTTTATCTATTGATGACTATTTACTTTGAAGTAATGTGTAGTTTGCTACTACCAAGGCTACTAAGCAAGGCTAGCAACTTGCAAACAACAGCCTCAGGGATCAGAGACTCAACCCGAAAGAACCCACATTGATACTAATTCTTGGTAATTCATTAGTCCATAGTGCCATTTGTCTAGTTATGTGTATATTTCAACAGAATTACACTAGCTAACCATGCTGGAGATTCATGATCTCGTTAGTTCCTGGGTTGCCAATTTTAAGGGTTTCTTGATTTGTAAACTTGGACTATTGTGGAATTTGTTTCAAGGAGACTGCCTTTCATTTGAGAATTTCCAGGACTAAATTCACTCATTTTCAGCTTGCTAGTGGCAGTGTGCCTAGCATTCAGGTTAGATTAGCTATACTGTCTGTCACTGTGTTTGTGATTAGCTACCCTGGATTACATTAGCATTGGGTGTCTCATTTTGGTTGTGAAGAGGTAAACCAAACACAGTCAAAGAGGTTATTTAAATCTATCACTCTTAAAAGAACAATAATATGAACAATAATATGAACAGCCTCTTCATGAATCATGAAAAAATAAGTATTTTGGTGCACATTACAAGTGGGCTGGGCGGGGGGTGTGTGCACGCGCAATATAGTGTGCAATATAAGTCCTTTAAATAACTAGATGAGGCCTTGGACAATGTTTTCGAACTTTTGAGAGGCAGTCTATATTAGCACTGTTCATTTAACATCATGTAATTCAACCACAGACCTATAATGTGACATTAATGTTTATTTCATCCCTCTCTGTTTCAGTTGAATAACATGTTGCACAGAGTACAAAAGGGTTCTCAAGTGGGCCATTGTATTGCCTCTTGTGTTATGCTGAACATCACACAAACACAATTTTCTGTTGTGACCCCATTAATAAATAACAAGAGGTAATGTAGGATGATAGCAAAATTCAGTTAAGCTGATATACTGTACATTGTGAATAACTAATGTTTTTGCACCTTCCTATACCAGTTATACTTATATCTATGGTTTGGGAAAATTGTGAGGCAAAAAAGATGAAATATCAAGTAAAATCAGATTTTGGCCCAAGCCAATGGGACCAGTTTAACAAGTATGCCAATCTATAGAATCTTTATAGCTTTCAGAAAATATAAAAAAAGCACTATATGAAGGGTTTTCTGAGGCTGCCACACATTTGTTTAAAGTAGGAAGAAAAACATTACAACATTTGCACTTGGTTTTAAAACAGTGACTTTAAAGTCTTCATATTGGGATCCAGCAGACTACTACAGAGGAAAACGTTCAATCTAGCACCATATAGGCTTCTTTGGTTTGTCCTTTCTTAAAGAAAGCCATAGAACTGATTATTTCCATTTTAGAAAAAGTTCCAAATAGATCATCTTTACAAAGCGAGCATCATTAACCATCCAGTCAACCCTTGAAAAACCTTTTATTTGTACTGAACTGAAACTGATTTAAAAGGGCCACTTTGGAATTTATCTCAAACAAAGGCAGAAAGTATACCAAGAAGCCTAACCCATTCCTCAGGGTGATCCAATTCCATCTTTAGAGCTCTGTTGATCACATCCTGTTTCTTCTTGTTCACACCCACTCTTTTCACGTGCAATAATGTTCAGTATTTTTGATATGCCAAATCATGCCGAATGAGCAGAAGTGCCAGAACAGTGCCATCTATAGCATAGTACAGGATATGCACCATTCTAATTTTAATTGTGATGCTGTTGTGTTACATTCAACCTAACACTGTGGTTCTTGCACTTTTTCGAGCCAGGGACCCCTTTAAATGTAAAATATATCTCACACAATCCCAACCAAACAGGTATATTTTATGAACATAAAGCAACTATCTAAATATTATAATCATTATGCAAATGTGTATGAAGCCATAGAAATTTATATCAAAAGAACACATTAGGCCCAAGGTGACATTACTTATAGGCTACCTGTTTTTGAATAATTGAGGTTTGGATTAAAACCTTTCAAGCGATCAAGTAAATAGCCTAGCAACAATGAGAACATATGGGTAATAGCTTTGATTATGGTGGGGTATGATTGTAAACCCCCCAACCCACACGCCCATCAAAAAAAATAAAATCCTCATATTCTTCCATGAGGGTCCCCAGACTCCATTTAGAGAAGCACTGACATAACAGACACTGAGCTATTCAATGAGCTGTGACTTCGAAAATACTGTATAAATAACTCTGTTGTACATCTATAAGTAGTGAATAAAAAGCACTTCCTCATCTGTGCTCAAGCTTTTTCTTTCACCTTAATTGCAGGAAGGAGCAAAAGTATCTAACTGTTAATCAATTGTATCAATGTCGCTCCATCCTGCTTACAATAAACACAGATGAACTGAAGAGCAGCACCATGCACACTGAAGTAATATACACCTCCAGCTCTGCCACAGGGAGTTTCTCTTTTAGTCACGACTCTGTCGGTACATGCTCCACATGGCAGGAAGGAGAGCCCAGTACAGGGATTAAGTCCTTCATCAAGAGCAGGGAGCAAGACAGGGTTAGACTGAATGAATTTCAGCCTGACACTTAGCTGCTCTCTCCAGGCCATACGATGACTAACACACATTAGGAGTTAACTGGCTGATACAGTGGGTGGAAGACAGGAGCTTTTAGTCAAATTTGGTGTTGAGAAGGAGGCCACTTGCAACTGAACAGAGGACAGAACAATCAGTCTGTTCAAAGGATGCACTGCTTTCCACATCCATTTTAAAATCAGTTAGAGGAAGATGATTTGGTTGAAATAGACCTTATTTAAATCAATGAAATTAAATGAAAAAAAGAATAAAAAGGCTTGTGTATATCTGCACCATGTAGTTACAAGTCAAGAGCTTCAGTTAATGTTACATCAAACATCAAAATAAGTGATCTATGCTGATTTTAGTATTTCGGAAATGGTCTCCTGGCACAACAGATTCTACAGTTGACAGGTGTGAAAAAAAAAACATCAAGTGAGCAGCAGTTTTGCAGGTAGAAATACCTTGTTGAAGTTTGAGGTAAGAGCAGAATGGTAAGTCTGGTTCAAGTTGACAAAAAGTCTACTGTGAATCAAATAAACACTCTTCACAACTTTCATGAGCAGAGAAGCATCTTGGAACTCACACATCGACCCTTGAGGCAGATGGTAGAAGACATCGGCTTCCACTCCTCTGAGGCTACAGAGGGCAGATTCATTGAAACTGGACAGCTGCCCAACTGCCCAGTTTTGGGTTTTGTGGATAGTTAAAAGCTCTTCTTTTTCAGGTACAATTTGAAAAATCATGACTACAGAGTGTGTATGTACCATACAGTGGATATAAAAAGACCACACTCCCCTGTTAAAATGGCACATTTTAGTGAGTGACCCTCAATATGAAATTACAACAGATAAAAATTAAGTGAAAAACAAGAGGAAAACACTCAACTGTGTGTTGAGTTATTTTGAGGGGACAGCAAATTTACATTGTTACATACATTGTGTACTCACTTTTGTGAGATACTGTATATAAGGTCTGAACTTTACAAAACGGGGGGTGGGGGTGGGGGGGCTGCGGGCTGGACAGTTTATCACAAGAAAAGTTGTCTGTGTGACTGTTTGATGGGTTTAATGTAACAAATGGTTGATATTGACACACTTATTGTCTTGGCTGTGTCTGTGATTGATTTATTCTGACTCCTAGATCTCATGGCTTTACTGGCAGTCACACTTATTTAGCCCTTATTTTTAAATAGATTTTCACATTATTTAACAGCTATTTAAAACAGCTAATCACAATGGAAATGCTAATACATAATCATTAATATTTGAGATTGAACTGTTTGACACTTACAGTTTTGTAGTATTTGAATAACCAGTAGAGAGCAGCATTGTGTTGAAGAATTGCATCACTGAAATTGTTAGTGTTATGTGTAATAAAATTACATGACGTTAGCCCTGTCTACACAAAACAAAGTTTAAATCTAAATACCTCAAGAGTCATTTGGCTAGTCCCACTCCAGGAACCCTTAAAGGTTGTATAAATAACCCTACAGAGCGTTTCCATATCAGAGCGGGTTACAAGTAGATCCCCTTTAGGATGTTAAGAACCTTTACCTATCCAAAGAAACATTTTTCTAGAAACGTATATTAAAATTTTACTTTATTATGATGTTACAATGTTTAGTTTTCTGGATCAACATACTATTTTAATCATCCAAGTTGCTTTATTGCAATGTGGCCCATCTAGTATTTAAAATAACTATAGGCTACACATTTAGGAAAAAATAAAGCATTTACATTTACTTTGGAAAGTTTGTGGATAGGGTTCTTACTATTTAATCCTGAAAAGTGGGATCTGAAAAAGAGTTATGTAGTAGGCCTACCGTCTCGGAAACATTTGATTGATTCTACATAGAACCTTTATGGGATTCCCCCAGCAGGACAATAAAAAACCTTTAAGGGCTATGTTTTTTTTATTCTTCTAAGTTAATTCTAAGAGATTTTCAAGAGAACTGACTCCATGCATGAACGTTGCTTACGTATTTCCGGTAGAATCTCAGCCAGTGGCTTTGCTTCTGTATAGCACGTTCATATACCGAAGTGTATTAGTGGCAAAACTCTTTCATACAATTCATTTTACAAGGATTCAACTATATGAGCCCTTCTCCTTCTTACTGTTGGTTGTAACAGCTGACTGCCTCACAATACGATTAACGTCATTCACCGTAATCTGGGGAAGCTCTTATAAACAGTGAGTGTAATATGTCATACTCTTCTGCGCCATCTTAACAAAGTTATCGCTATGTATAGTTATCTGATGTAAGTGAGCTGGCTGAGACAAAACGCAGAAGTGATCATACATACAGTGTATTAAATGTGTTTTTGTGAATATTCAAAAATGTTATAATCTCAACCCCCCTCCCAATTCCTTGCCTCAGCAAATAACACTGGCATTTGATTTGTTCGTTTGTTTGTTTTTTTGTTTTTTTTTAAATAACCTGCTGCTGTGAACAACTCTTTTAGTCTACTTTTCCTTCAGCACAGTCATACCCAATCCCCCCTCCTCATTCTACCCAGTTTGTTTTTTCTAATTCCCAACCATTAGCTAATTCTACTCTATCACTCAACATCTGCAATATATGGACAAAAGTTTGAGGATGCCTGACCATCACACATATATTCATCACAAATACTGTATATCAGCCATAACATTAAAACCACTGACAGGTGATGTGAATAACATTGATTATCTCATTATAATGGTACCTGTCAAGGGGTGTGATATATTAGGCAGCAAGTGAAGAGTCAGTTCACAAAGTTAACGTGTTGGAAGCAGGAAAAATGAGCAAGCATAAGGATCTGAGGAACTTCAACAAGGTTTAAACTGTGATGGCTAGATAACTGGGTCAGCACATCTCCAAAATGCCAGGTCTTGTGTGGTATTCCTAGTATGCAGTGGTTAGTACCTACCAAAAGTGGTCCAGGAAACCGATGAACTGACATCAGGGTTAAGAGCACCCAAGGCTCACTGATGAACATGGGGAGTGAAGGCTAGCTTGTCTGGTCAGATCCCACAGAAGAGTGACTGTAGCACAAATAGCTGAAAAAGCTATGATAGAAAGGTGCCAGAACACACAGTGCATCACAGCTTGCTGTATATGGGGTTGCATAGCCTCAAACCGGTCAGAGTGCCCATGCTGAGACCTGTCCACTGCCAAAAGTGCTTACAATGGGCATGCAAGCATCAGAACTGGACCATATAGCATTGAAAGAAGGTGGTCTGATCTGATGAATCATGTTTTCTTTTACATCATGTGGATGGGGAAGAGATGGCACCAGGATGCACTATGGTAAGGAGACAACCCGGTGGAGGCAGTGTAATGCTCTGGGCCATGTTCTCCTTGGAAACCTTTGGTCCTGGCATTCATTCTTTCAGCAGAATAATACACCCTGACACACTGCAAAAATTGTTCGGGAATGGTTTGAAAAACATAACAAAGAGTTCAAGGTGTTGACTTGGCCTCTAAATTCACCAGATCTCAAGCTGATCGAGCATCTGTGGGATGTGCTGGACAAACAAGTCTGATACATAGAGGCCCCACCTCACAACTTACAGGACTTAAAGGATCTACTGCTAACATCTTGGTGCCAGATACCACAGCACACCTTCAGAGGTCTTGGGGAGTCCATGCCTCAATGGGTCAGAGCTATATTGACGGCACAAGTGGGACCTAGACTATGTTATGCAGTTGATTTTAATATTATGTCTAATCAGTGTATGTGCTTCTCATTCCAGATTTACAGTAATGCCATCTTATGAACACGGACAATTTTTGACTCCCAGCCATGGATCATTGTGGCATTGTCGTGATTTAAACTTGTGATTTCCCAGCGATAAGGTGAACACTTTTGAAAGTGCTTTTGAAAGAAAACTGTCTATGGCATGAATATAGAAGCAAAATTAAATAGATACAATGATAATCACTGAACATCCAGCTGAGTTCAGCATAGTCATGGTGTAAAGATGCTTCTTAAAGAAGAATCTACTTGCAGGCCTGCTTTAACTATGAAAGAGTTACAACAGTCAGTGGCTGCAACAGAAGATAGTGTTCTTGGATCAACCTTCTCCAAAACATTCCACAAAAAGGGCCTTGGGAAACTGGCAGGGATGGTGCATCATTCTCAGTCGTTCATCAGAACCATATTCCTGCCTTAAAGGAGCTTGAAAACTCATCTTCAAGAACACTGTGTCTTTTTTCAATCAGTCTTCCGTGATAAATGTAGTGCTACAAAACATATTTATAACTAAACAGGAACTATATTTAAATTTAAAATAATGTGGACAGTCTGTGTTCCACATGACTTGGACCCGTGATTTAATACTGTGTACTCACAAGTTTTCTTTTTAAACGTTTTATAATGGCTATGTGACAGTTATGTAAACCATATATTTTTCAAAATAATGTCAACTGTGTTTAATAAGATTGTAAATTAATAAGCTTCATTATTTTATTTTTAGAAATTTAAAACAGTGAGAAATGCCCCACAGATCAACAAAGTCTATATAGGAAAGTAAGGAAACCTAGAAGAGGAGTAAAACCTTTGTTGGCAACATTAATTTAAAACATAGGTCATGAGCATTTTCATCAGTTAGGTGCCAGTGTCATTTGCTCATAAGCATCATTAATAGCATTACTGGGATAAGTGTAGACCCTGTGCATTCTTTCTCCTTCCTCAGCGATGAGGCCCAGTGATGCAAACCATGTGAGCTGTATGATTGAGCAAGTGCCTCCATCGTTGGCCCACCCACAGCTAGCACCCCGTACAAGGTCAGCATTCCACCACTGTCATGTGGATTGATGTACATCAACAGCACCCCCTACACACACTTTCATAACAACTCCCAGAGAAACAACATGTGTTTCCTTCACCCCAGAAATCACCCAACCCACTCAGGCCATTCTACCCACCCTCATGATCAAAGAGCCTTTGGCAAGGCCAGAGACAGATGGGAAGGCAGACAAAATATTAGCATGCAATATCATACTGGAGCAAAGCTGAGGCAGGGGAAAAGAGGGAAAGCTGCTGGAAGATATTGAATCCTTCAGGAACCTTCCTCAGAAAGAAATTGGCAATATGTGCACTCGAGTTCTTATTCAGATCACAGAGTGCAGAATGTTTCTCAGTAGACCTTAAAGGCTCTAGGAATTACAGGAGTCCTAGGTTATTATGGGTGAACACATTTTGTGCATAAGTAAAAGAATATCTAAAGATAAATGATTACTAATTTATGTATTTACAGTTGCAATACTGTGGTGTTACTGGAGTTGGCATAATTCACTTAAAAAGTGTTGTGTGTCATTAAAAACACTTGACATCAAAATACAGCTTGATGGAAAAAGTCCACGATAAAAATGCAACAAACCAACAGCAAAAGCTTTAACACATAAATGTTGTTGTTTTTATATGTAACACCAATGATCAGGGCTCCATTATAAATTTTAGATTTTCAGTTTGAGATGACTTTTGTTTTGTGACATAATGCTGGAAATAAACATTAGAATATGGGTAAATTGTGGCCATGAAGGGATGCACATGATCAACAGCAATACTCAAACAGGCTGTGGCATTCAAGCAATGATTGATTGGTATTAATGTGCCCAAAGTGTGCCAAGAAAACATTCGCCACACATTTACACCACCTTCACCTGCGTGAATTGTTGATACAAGGCAGATTGGGCTTATGGGTTCATGCTGTTGGCGTCAAATTCTGACCCTACCATCTGTGTGCCTCAGCAGAAATCTAGATTCATCAGACCAAGCTACGTTTTTCCACTCATCAACTGTCCAGTTTAGGTGAGCATGTGCCCACTGCAGCCTCAGCTTTCTGTTCTTGGCTGACAGAATTGGAACCAGACATGGTCTTCTGCTTTTGTTGCCCATCTGCCTTAAGGTTGAACATGTTGTGCATTCTGAAATGCTTTTCCTCTCACCACAATTATTAACATAAGAGTGGTTATCTGAGTTACTGTAGCCTTTCTGTCAACTCGAACCAATCTGGCCATTCTCCATCAACTCAAACCAGTCTGGTCATTCTTGAACCAGTCTGACCATTCTCTGGAATGGCGATTTTTTTTTCTTTCCCATTCCGATGGTTGATATGTACATTACCTGAAGCTGCTGGCCTGTATCTGCCTGATTTCATGCCACACAATTGGCTGATTAGATAGTTGCATGAATGAATAGGTGTAGAGATGTTCCTAATAAAATGTTCGGTGAGTGTATATTTAAAACAAACAAACAAACAGATGACAACTGAAACTTCTCATCATTTATATAAAGAAGATATGCTGTTATTGGTAAATAATCAACAGTGGTGAGGTGTGATGCGGCCTGATGTGGAGCAGTTACATTCCCCTTATAATACAGCAATTTTCCAACACTAATATATTGTATTTATTAAAGACTGATGTAATACTTTTTTTTAAAATCAATTTATAGTTACAGTTTATAGTAAATGTTAACAAGTTAGTTATCCCTTTATAGCAGCTATAAAATGTTATTCCCTCACCAGCCTCTCAGAATAAAAAACTTGCCATATAAAAAAGAGACCACAAAGCCCTCTTTCCTGAAGACATGTTGGAAAACCTAAAGTTTCAGCTTTACCTCTGACTGTCACAAATGCACTGACGCTGGAGACTCCTTCCATAAATACAAAATAAATGTCTCCTCAAAGCAAATTTTACCATATCAATAATTTGCACACTTTAAAAAATCTACTTATTTGGAGAGTCCACCATACAAGCCCTTGTGTTAGTTGTTATTTTAGAAATGTTAATGTATTAGAATGAGTGCTGTGCTTTTCCATGCAGCTGAATCTACTGTCAGAGATGCTGTTATAAAAAATTTACCAACACCTTCTGACCAGTCGGTTTCAAGTATTCAAAAGTGCTGTGCTATAAGAAAAATAAAAATGTTCTGTTCTTTGATTTAAAAACAAAAGATGAATTCCATGCACAGGGCTGCAACATCTTAGCTGCATCTGCAAAACATTTTTATTTATTCATTTGGCAGACAATTTTATCCAAGTGACTTGCAAGTGAAGCAGAATCCAGTCCAAACACAGAGCTGAACTTACTTCCTGGATCAACAATGGCTCTTTGACAATCCTCACAAATTTCCAGTCATTTAAAATCACTTAGCTGCTACTATATCATGAGTGAGCTTATAAACTGTATAACATGGATGAGTCACACTATGGCTCACATTCTCAGTGGTTCTGTTGGCAGTGTAGTTTGTTGATGTCAGGCTGATTCAGGGCCATCAGAAACAACAGCAGTTGTGTTTGCTTTTACACAGACGGATGTGTTGATTATTATTTTTTTTTTTTTTTTTTATAACAGCACCTCTGATAGTCAATCACAAGATTGTGTTAATATAATAACAACTTACATGGACTTGTATGGAAACCACTCCCTATCTAAGTCTAATAGTAAAGTTTAAAGATTATTTAACAGATATAACATGTAATTGTTGATATGGAGAAGTTTTCTGTATTCTAGACATTTACACAGCATTTATGGAAGACTCCAGCATTTTATTGCTTCTTAGTAACATGACAAGCTGCATTTTCTCTTTCGGATTTTTCACCATTTTCTCCCCAAATTGGTCACCTTCAAATTCCCACGCACCAACCAGCTTTCCCTCATCAAATGATAACTACCAACCAGGCAGGATAAAGGTTAACACATGCTTTCTCCACTTCTTTTTGAAGTGCTGGTCTTGCTCGGAGGAAAGTGCTATCTGCCCTCTGGCGAATGCATGATCTCACATACGCCCATGATTAGCTAGTGTCACTGTAATTGACAGGTACAAGACAGTGTGCCATCCCTCTCACCCAGAGAGCCCAGCCAAGTTTGTTCTCTTGGCTTCCAGCCACCGGCTGAACACTTTTCTTTTGCACAACTTCCACAAACATATTCCATAATCACAGTGTAAACGGATTAAATTAAAAACTGTGTTTCTTTAATTATTGTAAAATTATTCATTTTGGGGTGGTAACCTCACAGTGTTTTATTCCTTTATTAAGTCATTTGTCATGGTTTGCTATATTGATTCTACTACTTCATCCACCTTTAGTCCAACCTCATTTCTTCCGCCATGTATGACCAGATAAAAACGACAACTATTGATGGAGCTCAAGGTTTGGCACTGAGGAAACACAGCATGGTATGGCTGTGGAAATGACTCCCAATAACTTAGAGTCACTGTGGGAATTGGGCTATTAACTAGCCTGTGACGGTCAACATCACCATAAACACACGATCTGTCAAATTCTTTTCTTGGTCACGTTTACAATACATTCAAAATGTTTCTTAGTAACGGAATGTCTATATGAAGTATATTTGTTTTGACCGGGTTTTTTGACTCACAATGGTGAGTTTACAGACAGTGTTTCCAGATGTTATGTTCTTTATGCTGCTACACCCTCATATGCTGCTACTTATGACAGTTATATTGTCTGCTCAGCTTTGCGTGTGTATGCCTTCTGGATTATTCTAATGCTGTTCTTGTTCTGCTTTGTGATTTTCCTGTGTATGTATTGTATTGTGTCTTAACTATTTACTCTGCATGTAGTCCAATGTAGTGTGGTACATTTATCATGTTGCATTTCAGTCTTGAAAACTTGATATTTCATCCCACTGTAAATATGTGTATATACGCGCTGTACATATGCACATCTAGATAATTGCAATTTCGGTTATAGTTGAAGGAAATTATGCCCACTGCCAGACCATTGCATACCAGAGGCTCACTAGAATCACCTGTCAAAGCAGGGCAAACAGCACAAATGTTTCAGCCTTCTCATTGCTCAGGAAAAATATGAAGTTAACATATACACTTTCCATCCACTTTATTAGGAACACCTGTACAACTGCAAGTTCATGCAGTTGTCTAATGAACCAATCATGCGGCAGCAGTGCAATGCAAAAGATCATGCAGATACAGGTCAAGAGCTTCATTAATGTTCACATAAAACATTAGAATGGGGGAAAATGTGATCTCTTGACTTTAAACATGGCAGACAGGCAGACAGGCTGGTTTGAGCTGGTTTAAACTGCTGATCTCCTGTAAATTTTACACTCAATGGTGTGAAAAACAAAAACCACTGAGTGAGCAATAGTTCTGTAAGTGTAAACACTTTGTTGATAAGAGAGGTCAGAGGAAAATGGCCAGATTGTTTTGAGCAGGCAGGAAAGATATAGTAACTCAAATATAAGCAATCTTTACATCCGTGGTGAACAGAAAACCATCTCAGTATGCACAAAACGTTGAACCTTGAGGTAGATGGGACACAACAGCAGAAGACCACATTGTGTTCCACTCCGGTCAGCCAAGAACATCAGTCTGAGGCTATCATGAGCAGAGACTCACCCAAGCTGGACAGTTGAACATTAGAAAATTCTGAGATACTTTTCTACTCACCACGGTTGTAAAGAGTGCTCATTTGAGTTACTATAGACTTCCTGTCAGCTCAAACCAGTCTGGTTAGGAATCAGGTGCCAAATACATTGTGTACTTAGTAAAACCAAGTGAGGGGAAACTAGGCAGTTTAAAGTATGAGTGTATGTTCCTTTTTTATCCATTCATTCATTCCTCTTCAGCAACCACTCCATGCTGGTCAAGGTCACAGCAGATCTGAAACCGACACTGTTTGGGAGATTTAAGCCCAGATTAGACCCCAGCCCCTCGCACTGCATTATACACACATTGATTCCCAGAGGAGCTGGAAGAAACACACTTAAATACAGGGAGGACAAATAACACTCCACAGAGACAGTATCCCAAACTCAGGAAGGAACTGCAGACCCTGGGGTTGTGAGGAGGAAATGATACAGACTTGCACGCAGGGTTCTTGTGACCCTGAATAGTATGAAGTGGTCCGTGAGGAAGGACGAACGAATGAATGAATGAATGAATGAATGAATGAATAAATGAATGAATGGATGGATAGATGGATATATGGATGTTTTTCATAAATCACTGTAGTGTGATTACAATATTTCAGGGCAGTGTTTTTTATCAACTTGGGACTATATCAAAACTCAAAACATTTTTGTCTTTTCAAGATTTTTAGAAGGTTATTCATGCTTTTATCACTTCTCGCTTAGATTATTGTAATTCATTATACTTGGGCTCTTCCGCAATCATCTGTGGCTCGTCTTCAGATGGTTCAGAGTGCAGCTGCAAGGCTGTTGACCAGGGCAAAGAAGTTTGATCATGTCACCCCAATTTTAGCATCGCTTCACTGGCTCCCAGTCCGTTTTAGGATTCATTTTAATGTTTTCATGTTTGTTTTTAAAACTCTTAATAATCAAGCTCCTTCATATCTTGTGGATCTTCTTAAGCCACATTCATCAAACCGATGTCTAAGATCTTCAGATAGCTTTCTTTTGCATGTCCCTCGTTCTCGGTTAAAAACAAAGGGGGATAGAGCTTTCGCTGTTGCCGCCCCCCATCTATGGAATCAACTGCCACTGGACATCCGCCTTGCACCTTCCATTGCTATCTTTAAAAATAGGATTAAAACATATCTTTTCTACCAGCCTTTTTGATATAATTTTTATTGTTTAAACTAATTTTTTATTGATTTTTCTACTGTCTTTTGTCTGTTTTACTTTGTTTTAATTCAATTTCTATTTTATTTTCTGTACTCTGTTCAGCACTTTGGTCAGCGTTGCTGTGTGAAATGTGCCTTATAAATAAATTTTACTTACTTACTTACTTACAGGTTCTATTGCTCTCTTGGTCTTTGGCACCCGAGGTATCCATCTAAGTACCATTGTAGGAAAAGCCACAGTTGCTTTGTGGGTAACTGTGTGGGCTTTGACTAGTAATGATCTGGGAGCATCTGCTGTATATTTTCAGAGGACATGGATGTGGTGTGAAGAAGTTTAGGAAGCAAATTGCTGGTGACCACAGGAACGGGAGATATAATTACACTCAGACACAGCGACCCAAGGCAGCCAAATGAAAGCTAGTGACAGACAATAAGTGGGCAGACCATGCTGTATAGGTTACAGACCGGATATATAATCCCTAATTCTGTTTTAAGGTGAACTACCGTGCTTGTTCATTGTAACCACCAAGGCACAAAAAAAAGCTGTCAAGAAGAGTTGTGAACTGTTTCACTAGACACTTATTTGAATGTGCACTGGATAAGGATGGAGCCTGAGTTCATTTAAAATCACGAGAGTGAGCCTCTTTGCTGGACCACACTTTTATCCGGTTTCAGCTGCTGAGGTGAATGTTTACACCGTGGGAGTTGTGAATTTAAACCAAGTAGCTTTAGACTAAACGCCGTTATATTTCCGAAACCGCTTTCATCGTCGAACATGCTGTTTTCATTAAGTTCGGCGTGAATGAGATACAGTGCGTGGGAGTTTTCTGCCTCATATCCGAGAAGTTACACGAACAGCGAGTTAAAAAAAAAAACAACCAACAACAACCATCGCCCGCCCGACTCAAAGCAAAAGTATTTATATGGAGGCGGGCCGCCATCAGTCACTCACTCCCAGCCCAAATCATTCACGTAAACGGGGGCAGCGCTTGGACTAGACCCCCCCTTTATCTGTGTAAATATTTGAAAGGGAGTCTCATTGCTCGAAACATCTGTGTGTTGAGTGTTTGAGGTAACTAACTTCTCATCATGAACTTGTTTTCGGCGCTTCACTGTGTGGTGCTCATCTCGCTGTGCGGAACTCTTGCAAAGCACCAAGCCAACGGTAAGTTTAAGAGACTTCGGTTTATTATCGTTAGGAAAGGTTTTTTTTTTTTTTTTTTTTTTTTTTTTAGTCTGGAATACTGTGAGTGAAGTCGGTAATTTAATAAAAAAAAATTTAAGTGAAGTCGGTAATTTAATTTATATCAGACTAAAATAAAACGTAAGCAACGAAGAGCACAATGTACTGAGAGATGGAACAACCTGTCAGGTGCAAGGAAGAAAAAACGGTTAGGTAGCCTATATCTCATTCATTCATTTATTCATTTATTATTTTACAGTTAACTCCAATAATACGGAACTCAAAGTTTTATTTGAACTTTGACAGTGTTTATTTGTGTCCTGAAGGATGGTCGATATAGTTCTTTTCATAATCCGACTCTGAAGCATAGCCAACATTATATGAAACAACTAACCTCTGCTGAAAAACAAACAAACAAACAATACAACCCCTCATATCATGTATAATGGTTTTAATGATTATAATGGGAATCGTATTGTATTTAATGGAAACTCTAATGGTCCCTCTGGGTCTCTACTGGTAATTTGTTGTCTTCTATTGATGCCACGTTGTGTCTACTGGATACCATTAAGGACTAATAATGGTATGGTTGTAATAGTTTGCTGATGGTTTTTAATGGAATTTGTAATGGTAACCATGATTTATTTTAGATTCAGTAGATAATTTAGCTTTTCTTTTTTAAATAGTTTTTATAAGGTTGAATATGAGTTATCGGGTTGTATTTGATGTGTACTCGTGATTCAACATCGTTACTATAACCACTGTAATCATTACCTCACTGCACAAGAAACCCAAGAAAAAGTTCTGAACAAGTACACATGCAGTTTTCTAAATGACTAAATAATTTAACAATCCATTACGAATCCAAATGCATTATTTGAAGGACATATTACTTGGATATGTACACTTGGATATCCAAGGACAAATTACGTGTATGATTCTTACATCTGTTTTACAATTTGTCTACACACATTTAAAGAGGACGGCTCTCCAAGATATTTGGCAAACTCAGTAGAAAATAGTTTAAAAAGATGTCTGCCAACACCCTTTTGCTCGCCAGATCTGATTTGAAGAAGGCAGAATTATTATCAGAAAGAATGACTGGCCAAGCAATCAAGCAGTTATAGCAGATATGTCAGGCGGGATTAGTACAACTGAAATGATGCAGATTCTGCTCAGAGGATTCAAAAGCTGGTGGAAGCATTTACAAAAGCAAACTTGTATGGGCATAAACATTTTTAAAGAATATTTATATCACATTAAGAATGGGAAATGCAAACTTTTGAACTGATGGCATCTTGTTTTTCACTATTACTATCCTAATTGAGATGATTTGATAGATTTTGCTACTTGTGATACTGAAGGAACATCTATCTTACATTTTGTTGTAAGGTTATGCAAACTTTTTCTCATTCAGAGCAGTACTGTGAACTGTGTTGTATCATAATATCACCAATGAAGAATGAACTGCATAGTTGGAAATGAGAAATGCATAGAAGCATGGAGTGACAGTATAAATCTCTCTCTCACTTTCTGTATCGTCGCGCATGTATATAGCTGGCATATGCTGGCTGCAGCAGGGCCAAGAACAGCGTTGTGACATGGTGCTGATTCGTGGTGTGAGCAGGGAGGAGTGCTGCGCCGGAGGACGTTTGGACACGGCCTGGTCCAACACCAGCCTGCCCATCAACGAGGTCAGTCTACTGGGCTTCCTCGGCATCGTGTCCTGCAAACCCTGCAAAGGTAGGCCCTAAAAGTTTTCATGTAAATCCATGAAATCTTTTTACTCTTCTGAGGATGTGACCTTGTGTGCTCTGATTTCTCACCTGTTAGTTTTCTAATTTTGCATTCATTCAATTAGCAGACATTTTTTAAATCCAAAGTGACTCACACTTGAGAATTCAATACTGTGTCTAAAGAGCGCATATATATATATATATATATATATATATATATATATATATATATATATATATATATATATATATATATATATATATATATAAAAATATACACATAATTATATATATATGTATATATGTATGTATATCAATTACACTTAATGATGCTAAACACTAAACCTCTCATAAGTCTCAATAAGCTTTGATATAAGAGATGGACCCTGACCTTGCTCACCAGGCATTGTAAACTATGAACTGTAACAAGGAAGATTTGTTTTTCATCCCACATAACACCATGAAGAATTTAATTAGAAAGGCTAGATCAAGGTGCTGCTATAGTGAAGGAAGACTGAGGAAACTGAAGGAAAGAGGTTAAGGTTTCATCCTCAGAAACGTTATGGTTGAAGGCAAATCTGGGCCTGTTGACTGGGCTCTTTAAATTTAAAAAAAAAAAAAAAAAAAAAAGCTTCATATGGTTTTAATCCTGATGTTCTCTCTAACTCCATCCAGCTGTTTGAGTATACTCCACTATTGTAAGCCTTGGCCAGGTATGCAGGTTACTCAAGACATTGTAAGTAAGTAATTATCTTCAGGGATTGTGAGGACACCAAGATGAACAGGAATTTCTTCCTAAGAATAAATCTTTAGAACAGACAAAAAAGTAGGGAGTTTTGATACTATGTACCTTGCTTCATAACCCATGCTGAAGATCAACAGGTGCCAAACTGGAGCTGTACATGTACTACAAGAGTTAAATGGAATGTGTTCGATACAATAGAGGTTCTCTCCTTCTACATTTCCCTCTCCTTCTCACTCTTTCCAAGTGCTTATTGGAAAGCAGGCTCGTTTTGCCTTCCTCCTGCAGAAACGACCAAATTCCAACTCACCACAGAGAGAAATGGCTGCCACATGCTCAAGAAGTCTGGTCCTCATAAGCTTAGAACACAATCAGTGCCATTAGATACATCCAAAAAAAAAAAAAGTTGATTTTATTGTCTGTTCTAGAATTCTTCCCTTTCATTCCCATAAAAGTGTATGGACTACTGGACCATTTCTTCTATGTATTCCAGATGGTCCAGCTCAAACTTTCTGACTAACTCAATCTCTATTTCCTTACATTATAATCTCAGAGGTGATTGTTGGAGCAGCCAATTCCAGAATGGATGCCTAACCTAACTGAATTCATGCCTTAAACAATGAAGAGAAGGAATGCTGGGATTTCCAGCGGAGGTAGCTGTATCTGTTCTTGCTGTATGTGATTTACTGACATCTCACTATAGAGGATGTTAATTAGGTTGTTTTTGTTTTTTTGATGACCAGGCATTTCAGGACCTTCGCATGTGTCAACACTCATTTCACCGAGGACATGCATGAGATTGTTAAATATTGTGATGTATCTCCATTGGAGCTTTGTGTTCCCAGCCAGTGACAGTAACTGTGATGAGATTAAGATGGTGATGTGATCAGGGAGAATTGTTTATTTTATTTGTTTAACAGTTTTAACAATAGACATTGTCCCAAAGCAGCTTCTCAGAAATCTGGATGTAGATTTGGATCCCTAAAAAGCAATCCAGTGGCAACTTGAGTAAGAAACCTTGAGACTCTGGATGCGATTATAAATCATTAACCAGGTGTAGAAGAGTAAAGACAAACAGTGCTAAGTGTTCTGAGATGATTATTTATGATTACAGGAGCATGTCTTGGGTACAAATCTACAATATCCAGCTGGAATCCATTCAGAAAAAGGGGGATTTTTGGCACACATTGTTCAGGGGAATTTCAAATCTTCAGGGTGGCAGTCTGGAATCATCCACAGCAGTATTCTTTCACAGTAGTCATGCCATCTAAATAAGTTCTAGGTCTTTTAATATTGTGGGAAATGCTCTGTAAGAATTTTTAAAAATGTCTACCATAATCCCCTGTTTCTTATAGAAACATGTGAAGGGGTGAAGTGCGGCTCGGGGAAGGTGTGTAGGATGAAGGGCGGCCGTCCTCAGTGCATCTGCTCGCCAGACTGTTCCAACATCTCCAGAAAGCATGCTGTCTGTGGGAGCGATGGCACCACATATAAAGACGAGTGTGCCCTCCTGATGTCCCGCTGTAGAGGCCACCCTGACCTTGAGATCATGTACCAAGGAGAGTGCAAAAGTGAGTTGTTTTGAACATTTCTCTTAGGTTTTGGAGTCTTTACTAAACTCTCTTTTAATGAATTGTCTAGCAGAAACTAAACTTAGGACTCCTCACATTTGTTCTCAGAGTCATGCTCCAATGTGGTGTGCCCGGGCACCCACACCTGCGTGACAGACCAGACCAACAGTGCCCACTGTGTGATGTGCCGCACAGCTCAGTGCCCGATGCCGATGCTCAGTGGTCAAACCATCTGCGGCAACAATAACATCACCTACCCAAGTGCCTGCCATTTGCGCCGAGCCACCTGCTTCTTCGGCCGTTCCATAGGAGTGCGCCATTATGGCCACTGCAGGAGTAAGGACTAAACACCTGTGGATTAAACACCTTCTATATACGGTAGAGCAGATCATATCAGGGGTGCAAAGATATTTAAAACAGGGTTTTCGACATATGAAGAATAAACAGAGGAAACAGATTTGTGTTGTGTTTTTATTAGATAGATACTAAATCCTAAGACCAATCATCTAATATCTGATTAATGAAATTCTAGAAGCTTCCCTAAACAACTAATTTCATAATTATGAATTTTTTTTATAATAATGAATTTTTACTTACTCTTCCACCTCTGGGCCTTACCCCTATTTCCAAAATGGAGCATCTTGAGATGACAGGTTTCCTTTTGTTCATGGTTTTAATTCAACAATTGGCATTACCGTAATAATCAGTGTTCCACTGTGTTTTGTGTTGTCTTTCAGGTAAAGAAGGTAGTGAGGAGAATTTGCTCTTTTAGGGATCTTGGCTTTGCATGAGACCAGCTTGTACATCCGATGACAGCACAGTTTATGTGAGCGAGTTGTAACCTCCTGGCAGAGTCATCCGTTCTGTTATATGAAGCGCTAGGTGCATGCAGTACATGCACCTCTCTTGCTCTCTGGTATGGTATTTTAACAAACGAAAGATTTGAAGAGATAAACTGTTGTTCAATTTGGACCTGACCATGTGCATACTGTAAATACATTACTGCTTTTATTTATTGGAGAAATCTGCTTCTCCAAACATTTTTTATTATTATTATTATTTATAGTTCTTTTCGTTTGAGCTGCATATTCCCAGATCGACCATCTTCAAATTGATATTTATTGTGTTTTCATGTACAGACCAGTTCGAGTATAATACTAGCTCATGTATAAAATTAGGTAATACTTTAATGTAATGAAATGCTATGCCTTGCTATGCGGTTAACTCCAAAGATAAATCACATTCTAGCATTAACATTTCTATTCCAAAGCTGTCTCTAAATGTCTTCGAGAAACATCCGCAGATGAGCCTCTTTCAGAAAGCCATGCACCAGGAGAGGTAGCATTATTACACACTCTGGAGACTATTTATTGCAGAAATAAAGCCAAAGAGGAGTGTGTGTGCTGTTTGAGTTCTGCTCCCTCACGTCTGGAGGTTAAAGAGTTTGCAGACAGAACCAAAGCTTCCAGGCCTGATGCTATGCCACAAACCTGAAGCAAGCTGCCTGCTGAGCAATGAAATTTCCAGCTATAGTCTAATGGCGGTGTTTATTTTTTGTTTGTTTGTTTTGTTTGTTTGTATTTTTTTATGAGCAGGCTGGGTCAGTCCAAAAATGTTCAGTCCATTGTACTGTTTTATGGTTCTGCATTATTGTTGCAAGAGTGTGCACATTTGTGAAGTACTTGAGTGCATTATTTTTGTAATGCGAACCTTTTTTTTTTTTTTTTTTTTTAAACAATGATATTTAGTGAACTTCTACATAAGTATTTTGCTAATCTGTTATGTTTTGGGAATAAGTGACAGGAGAGTGATATAGGCCTACTCATTAAAAAAAATTATGAACAACGTATATATATCCTTGTAAATATATTTTTCTTTTTGCAATCTTTGTGTATCTACTGTGAGATTTCTTAATGTATCAACTTATTTTTGTATTTTAAAACTGATAGTTTAACTCTGATTAAAAGAGACTTCTTGATTTGCTTGTTATGTTGTAATCTGTCTTTGTGGTTCATGAGGAAAACAGAATTGCCAGTGACATTTAAGAAAAGTATTAAATCAAGGCTATGCAAGGGCACTTTAACGTGACTACAGCCAATTTTCAGTTTTCCAACTGATAGACACAGAGTCTAAATGACACTCAAACATAATAGAGACTACTAATTAAGTGTTTTCATGGCATGATCCATTGCAGTCCATTGCTCTCTGAATGCCACAGTGCTCCAGCTGGGAGTTAATTCATCGTTTACAGCTTTCAGCATCAACAAAGGCAAACCGCAGGGATTTCCCCTGAGGATTTGGCTTAAGGACATTGAGACTTGGTTCTGACCAAATGGAATTCAGTGATGCTATACACAGTCCAGTGACAGTGCAGTAAAATGCCATGACCCTTTGAGGTTCCCTGTGGGTGAGGTGAGACACCAAAGGACCACTGACTCATTTTCCTGTATGAAATAGCTCATTTGTTTTTTGTTTTAAAAAATCCATCAGCCCGGAGAGGAGAGGCACTCTCGGCTGCATGCCGCATCTGGTTTAACTTTGGAAGATGTTTATATTCCAATCCAAGCATCATTTTATAACGGTGGGACTAGAATTAAATGTTTGCTCAAACAGACCATAACAATTCCGTACAAAAAAAAAAAAGTTGTTTTCTGTAGTGCCTCCCTGTTGTTTTGTGGGCCTGTTGCTTTCCTCTGCAGTTCTCACGACTGCTTCAAGCTCTTTGTCTGAGTGGCACTGAGAATTCATCGATTGAACTCAAACCCTCCTTTTCAATCATCTGTACATTGGGAGAGTTTACTCACATTCTCATGTCATACATAGAAATTTAAGAACACCAAAGTGGTAACTTCAACTCTAAGCTCAAACTCAACATGAGATAATGTATATAATGTAATCTGGTAGAAAGAGTTGAAGAATTGGTCTCAGTTTATGAACCATCTAAAGAAGAACTATCTAGAGGGATATGTTTACCACATGCCATGCAATTAAAGTAAAATGGCATCTATCCTAGAAGAATCCAGTCTCATTGAATGTAGATCAGAAGTGAACACAGCTTATGGGAACATGAATAAATGATTTCATAATGGTAATTGAACCAATGCTTTCAATTAAACTTTTTCCCCAATCAGGACCTAATGGTTTGGATCTATTTGTTTTTCTTGAGATTTATAGATCCAGAATATGTACAGTGTATGAATAAATAATATTTGCATTTTTACATTTGCAGTTAGTTATTTGGGAGACAATCTTGTCCAGAGTGACAGAAAATATACAGACAGTTGAAGAATCATAACCTGAAATACTAAAGAGGGTTTGTATTAGAGCATTTAGTGCATTTACCAAAAACAAAACAAAAACAAACAAACAAAAAAAAAACCTTATTTAAAACCTGATAGAACATGAGGAATAAATCTTGAGAGGAACCAAACTCTAAAGGGAACCTTTGGGGTGATATCAGATTAGAAATCATTACTCTTCCACAAATGTATACTTTGATGTCAAACAGTAGGTGTGTTAAAAGGATGTTCAGTATGAGCATCACAGTCATTATTAGTTTAGCAGCAGTTCAACAGCATCCAGTTGAGATTATCCACTGAAGAAAAGGTGAGACTTGGGCATAACCTTGGTTGTTTGGACTGGTCCATTGAGCTAGTACACTAAAGCAATTAGCATGTGTTACAAGTATGCACACATCTCAGAGACGGACAAGCCATGTGCTCTGCTCTGCAGACCTGATATGGCAAATAGGTGTATAATTCTTAAAAAGGGAACATGGTTCAGAACAGTGGAGTCAGTTGCATACAAGTACCGATGAATACATAATTAATCCTTCATATATCAGTGCTTTCTTTAATTTCTTGCAGACTGAAGTGCTGAATAATTACAGATCACAGAATTAAATTGAATCACTATTAAAGTGCCAATGAAATCAAAATGTTTTTATAACCAGTATATATGGGAAAATGACAAAATATGTGTTTTGTAGCTATTACTGCTTTTAATTTTATTGATTGTCATTTTCAGGGAAATTGTTGAAAAATTTGACTCTGATGGTCTGATGCACTTATTGGTTTTCCAATCCATCCCTTGTGTGTTAGAGTTTACATGTCTGTATATCAGAATCTTGAGCTCGGCTCATGTCCAACCTCACTTCAAAAACATTGTGGGCTGCACTGGCTATGACTATCAAAAGCACTACAACTCATAGTTAGTATACAGCTAAGGTAATGACAATGCCCTCATCCACAGGGCATGAAGGTTCACTGAATGTTTTGAGGAGTATAAATGATGTAAAACATATGCTATGACCTTCACACTCACCAGATCTCAATGCACTTGAACAGTTATGTGAGATTTTTGGACTAATGTGCTCTCCAAAAGCAATGTACAGTGCTCTCCAGAAGCATAATCTACAGACTAACAGAGAAAATAACTTTTGGAAGTGTTCATCCACCCAGGACAGTTCCAGAGATGTGTAGAATCTAGGAGGAGCATTGAAGCTGTGTTGGCAGGTTGTGGAGTCCCAACATCTTACCCCTGGTTTACACTTCTGCATTAACAGCTATTTGCATTTTTGTGTATTTGCATTGTGATACAAAGAGGGGGATCATGGGTAAACATGGCAAGCAGAGACACAGAAATGCTAGCGCTCAGTTCTGTGAGCATGCAGTTAGTTTATAAGACACTTTATGTTGGTTTTTCCTTTCATTTGTCACTCATCTAGATATACAGTGATGCTTTAAAGTTTGTGAACTTTAGAAGTTTTTGAATTTTCTATATATCTGCATAAATATTATCTAAAACATCATCAGATTTTCTGTCCTAAAAGTAAACAATGATAATGGTAAATGTGCACTTATATAGTGCTTTTATCCTAAGCGCTTTACACTGTGTCTCATTCACCCATTCACACACACACTCACACACACACCAATGGAAGCAGAGCTGCCATGCAAGGCGCTAGCTTGCCATTGGGAGCAACTTGGGGTTCAGTGTCTTGCCCAAGGACACTTCGGCACGTGGAGTCACCCGGGCCGGGAATCGAACCGCCAACCCTACGATTAGTGGACAACCCGCTCTACCAACTAAACAAAATATTATACTTGGTCATTTATTTATTAAGGAAAATGATTCAATATTACATATCTATGAGTGGCAAAAGCATGTGAACCTCTAGGATTAGCAGGTAATTTAAAGGTGGAATTAGAGTCAGGTGTTTTCAGTCAATGGGATGACAATCAGGTGTGAGTGATCGACTTGTTTTAGTTTAACAACAGGGATTTCTCTGAGTATGATCTTCACAACACATGTTTGTGGAAGTATATAATGGCATGAACAAAGGAGATTTTTGAAGACTTCACAAAAAGAGTTGTTGATGCTTAGGCAGGAAAAGGTTACAAAACCATCTCTAAAGTGTGTGGACTCAACAACAATCCACAGTCACACATTGTGTACAAAATGAGAAAATTCAAGACCATTGCTAACCTCCCCAGGAATGGTCAACCAACAAAGATCACTCCAAGTAACTTCTAAGCAACTAAAGGCCTCTCTCACATTGGTTAATACTAATCTTCACGAGTCCACCATCAGGAGAACACTGAACAACAATTGTGTGCACCTATTTGAGTGCATTTATATAAACCTTTCTCTTGAATTACAATTTGCACTATTGTTGAATTCAATTAAATATGAAGTCTCTCAATCTGCTTATAATATTCTAATGCAATTCACTTGTTTCTAGTAGATACCTGCATATTTTTTGTCAGAATAGGTATGGCCTCAAAATGGCGAAAAGATGCGCATCAAAACAAAAATACTTATGTTTAGCATGAGTTTGACTGCTAAACCATGTAGTGCAGAGCTGCTTGTTTTGAACATGCTGCGAAATTCTTCTGAAACTGATTAAGGCACTGAGGGAGAAGACGTCAATGAAATGTGCCAACTTGCCCTGGTAAGCCTCGGATGACACTAAACCCAATCGGTGGTTATGCCAGTAGACATTCACAGTAAATAATTTCTGAATATCCTTAGTAAAGATTAAATTAAAATTAAAATGTTCATTGTGTTCTTCTGACATGTATTTTGTCAATAAACCTACGTAACTGTAGGTCTGCATTATTGCTACCCTTGAGATGTGTATATGCTGCCAGGAACTTTTAGTTGACAACAACAATTTGAGGTTCTAGGAGACCACCCACTCTTACTTCTGCTGTTTCATCCTCAACTGGAGCAGCTCCAGACCTGCATGAACTAAGACAGATGTGGTTTATATGAATGACATCATTTTTAGATTTAAAAAAAATGCAAACAAAAGTGATTTTGTTTTGTGTATTCAACTGACATTGTGGGTTTGTTTTCATTAGACTGTGACTGACGTAAGATTCAGAACATTGGTGTGTAATAAACTAAAGAAATGCACAATAACATGTTTAGCAATTAGTGTGAACAGATGGCACTTTTATAGGTACAAATTTCAGAAGAACAAAATGGTAGCAGTAGCACTAAACACTGACTCTAAATGCAAGTATTTATGTGTGTAAACTGAAATAACTGGCTTAGGGGGCACTGTTACCATCTGAGACATCTAAAGAGGAACTATCTTAATGTTTATTATATAATGTTAAACCAAAAGGACTTGGAAAAACATACCATCTTTTAGAAGGTATCCTGGAAAACAGATCTCAAGCCATCGAATCTACCATAAACATTTTTCAAGATATCATGATTCAAAAGTTGCATAAACAGCCATGTTTTCTATGAGGGAAATGGATTGAGATTCTTTGTAACGAGGAGAAAAACAGACTTCGGAAGTTAAGCAACCTCTAATTGTTCCAATTAAGTACCGAGAGTCGAGATGTTATCTGCAGGCTGCTCTACTGGGACGCTCCATCTGTGTGGTCTGCTTCCACATCACTTACTGATTTGCTCCTTGGGTTCAATCCATTACAGATGACAAATTGTGCAGTAAACGTCAGCTTTTGATTGGAATTCTGCTTTGCAGGACAGCCAGCATTTGAAGGCATATTTCCTCAAGACAAGCCACACTAATGACAAAAAGTCCCCATGTAGGGAATACATGATGTTCTAGTAAAAAATAGAGGTCATTTTTCAAAGACTCAGGATATATCATGTCCAATACAAACTCATAAAATGAAATGAGTTGTTGTTCAACAGTTCGACTTAATGCCTGTATTAAATTACTGGCCATTTGGAAGAACTGGTCTCCAATCTAAATTATGAAAGTTCAAACGTGATAGAGGAAATACAAAGTGCCTGTTCCTGGTGATCTCATTTGGCCATATGGAGTCCATTTCCTTAGAAAACTACACATCAACAGAGCTTGCAGTCCTAGAGCCTGTCTGGAAGACAGACCTCAGACCTGATATGGTCATTAGACACACATGAGTGCCACCCAAGCAGTTCAACGCATCTCCTCTTATCTGTGCTAACTATGGCATGGTGGGTCTTGGGTAGCCATATTGTTTTCAATGCACTGGGCCTTGACCGAATCCATTTGACACATCTGCTCCGGTTAATTTCTTCCAGCAGAAGATAAGGATTTAAATCTGGCATGGCATCATGCCTCCATCCATTATAATGGCTTAAATGGAATATTTCCAGAAGCACAGTGGCAAACACTATTTATAGGAATGTCGATCTAATTCCAGCAGCCCAGCAGTGGTCAATATGATAGTGAATACGCCAAAACTTGGTTCACTTAATGTGCAATTAAGTGAAGCTGCTAATAACAAATGATTGCACATTAAGTGATTTAATGGTGTATATATTAAGTGATTTAAGGAGTTTAACCGATAGCATTGCCTAATCTGTGGTTTGCCATTCACTAGATATGAGATCAGCAGTTAAGATTGAGTAATGCAAATCTTATGAAATGCTGTGCCTTGAATTAACCAATTAACCTGCAGCTTTTTCTGATCCATTAATCTCTGAGGTGGGAAGTAACAAAGCACAATCAGCACTTACTTACAGTGTAACAAGTAACCACACTTACTTACTTTTTCTGATCCATTTCTGATCAGCTTTTTCTGACCAATTAATCTCTGAGGTGGGAAGTAACAAAGCACAATCAGCACTTACTTACAGTGTAACAAATAACAGCACTTACTTACAGCGCTGTGATTTCATCAGTTTTTGTGTATATGTCATAATAAATAGATTTAGAACTGAAATACAACATAAAATAGACGCAACCTGACCACACATAATACAGTTTAAACTTTTATATACATTTAATATATATATATATATATATATATATATATATATATATATATATATATATATATATATATATATATATATATATATATATATTAGTAACTTACTTTTCCAGCCTTTTGCTGCCCCTGTCCCAACTTTTTTGAGACATGTTGTGGCTATGAAATTCAAAATGACCTTTTTTTTTCTTAAAATGGGGCATTTACTCAGTTTAAACATTTAATATGTTTTCTATGTTCTATTCAAATCATTGCATTCTGTTTTTATTTACATTTATTTACATTTTACACAGCATCCCATCTTTTTGGCGATTGTGGTTTTAGATTTCTCAAACAATTTGTATGAGATATACACAAAAACAGAAATAATCAGGATGGGTCAAATACTTTTTCACAGCATGTATCTGTATTTTACTTGATTTTCTTTAGTTAATAATTTTGACTTTTACTTACTATTTTTCAAAAGAAAATACTTCATTTTCAAGCACTGTTTTTAAAATAATATATAACGTAAAAAATATACCGTACCAGGCAGCTTTAATGAGACTTCAATTCCTAAATCTAAATAAATGTGACAGCAAGATTGAGACCTATTCTGTGCCTATCACTGTTATCTATCTGCTGCCATGTATACTGCAATAGACACAACTAATAAAAAATGTTTTGTTTTCTATTCTGATCTTATGTTAACTAAACATGTGAGCTATGCTGAAATAATGTAAGCTGGCTAGTTAAGGTAGCCAAGTGCTGTTGGGGTTTAGGTTGCTTGCTCTGTTCATTATCTAGCTAGCAAACTAAAGTTAATTCTTATCAGCTACATATTTAGCTATTTAACAAAAGTGTTCAAAACTCTTGGTTACCGACCAGAATCAGTTCCAGCACCGCCAAGGTGCCACTGTTGGCCACTTCAACAAGGCCTTTAACAGTATCTGCTCCAGATGCACCATATCATGGCTGACACCAGCTTCCTAACAAGCTGGGATACGAGAAAAAATTTCCAGGATGTCCTCTTGAATGTCAGCAAGACAAATGAGTTGATAGTGGTCTAGCAGGAGCGAAGCTACCACTCTCTTGAGATCAGTGAGTCCCAAGTGGAGAGAGTGGACAGTTTCCGATACCTTGGTATTCATATCACCCCAGACCAGTCGTCCTGGCACATTAACACCCTGGTGAAGAACTTTTACAACTGCAGAATGGAGAACATCCTGACAGGAAGCAATACAGCCTGGTTTGGGAACAGCAACAAGCAGGATAAGCGGCTCTCCAGAGGGTGGTGCGGTCAGCTGAGCGTACCACTGAGTTCCTTGACCTGCAGTCTATGTACAGCAAGCAGTGCTGGACCAGGGCAAATAATATAGTGAAAGTAATATAGTGAATATAGTGAATAGAAATATAGTGGACCTCAACCAACCAAAAATGGACTCTTCTCTCTGTTGCGGTCAGGGATGCGTTTCCACTCCGTGAAGGCCAACACAGAGAGAATTAGAAGGGGCTTCTTCCCACAGGTCATTCAGGCCCTCAACCTGAACAACACACAGGACTTGAACTTGAACTTGTTTGCACAACACCCATTACCTCAGCTTGATGTTGCACAGCATTGCACAAACAACTGTACATATCTCCACCTTACTTACAACACAGTCATACTGTTTGTCACCAATCTTTGTATCCTTTTATATAAATTCTATTTTTATGTCACAGACAGTGGAAAAAAGCATTTCACTACACATCATACTGTGTCTGTCTGTGTATGTGACCAATAAAATATACAGAGCTTTTATACTGTAAAACATCAAAAGATCAGTCTAGCTCACTCAGCTAGCTAATGGCTTACCTGTAACATGTTTCCACAGGTCGGACGTTAAGCAGTGAAATGGCGATATCTCTACAGGTTTTGGATCACATAATTTGCATATCATTATTATGCTGTTTCCTTTCAAGCCTTTAAAACTGAGGACTCCTGATTAATTGGGCCAGAAATACTTATCTGTCTTCACTGTCTCAGACACTGCAGCTACTAACTAAAGCATTGGCACTAGAAGTGTAGACTTTCAGCAGGAATCTGCTTTATTTTACTCTGAAACACTGTTCAAAAATAAATATAACCAAGTTAAATATTTACATTTTTTTTAACTCAAGGAAAAGTAAACATGCTATGATTTAATTACACTAGAAAAAAAAGCCATGCATGAGAGTTCATAAAATTGGTTGTTAGTTACAATTTGACGTCTTTAATTATAATGATTTTTTTTCTTGTACTTTTACCTTCATACTTTAAGTCAATTTAAGATTACACTTTACTACTTTAACATGAATGAACAATTTAAATCAGTACTTTAAAGGTTTAACTTAAGAAGAATTGTTGCACTTTTACTCTAATAAATAATTATGGTACTTTTACCACCTCTGGCGAATTCTGTACAGATGGTGTAATCACATGTATTCACTCAATGTGTGACATGAATTAATCTATGATGGTGAGATCGTGTGACGTTTGTAATGGACTTCCCGCCAAACAGGATGACTGGCAGCACAAATAATGTGCACGTAATTGCACACAGAATTAATGAACACCTTGTTTTTCCACCCTTGTATTAAACAACACTCTCAGCTGGTGTTAAAACTCTCTCTGGATCAAGCCCAGGACATTTCACAGTTTGGCCTGACGCATGACTGTAGTCAGAGTAAGTGTTAGTGATGGGAATCATCTGGTGAATCACACAAGATGGTCTAGGCCAGAATTTCTCAATCCTGGTCCTAGAATACAGTACCATCACCATGCACATTTTGGCATTTCCTTGCTCCTATCTCAACAGACTGAACTCATCAGCCAATTAACAAATGTAAACTGTGTTGAACTTGGTGAGGTAGGGGTGGGAAAATACTACGGATGTATACTGATAATGGTATTGGTTCAATATTGTGTTAATTTACTCATACTCATAAAAATAATACTCATCCCATACAAACATCTGATACCATGTTGTGTAAGCCTTGTCATGAACAAATTAAACAATCAGGATGTATTTTATGATTAGTGATGGAAATTGCCAACTGTACTCTGCAAAAATATCATGAGGAGATACTATAGCATCTTCCTACAATACATGTAACTCAATCTTAAACATCTTAAACTTGAAACGCCTGAGGAATTGATTTCTAGTAACACACAGCAGCAACCAAAGCTTCAGAAAAATTATTATAGATAACACTTGGTGAGTAAAAAAAATACCAGCTCTTACCTAGTATATTGTTCTTGAAGAACAGGTATTATCGGACATTGACAACAAAGGATTTGGATGTAATGAAAATAATAAAACATACATTATTTGCAGCTGTACAGAAGTGATTTTTCGAAGTGAAACAAAACCTGCTCGTCAATGTCAATTCATGGTAACTAATGTAGTTGGCTAATTCACATCAAATCAATTAGCTTAAAAATCAAATCAAACTTATTGTAAAGAACAAGATTTGTGCATGGACATTCACATGTGAGCTTTTCTTGGCCACTATTTATACCAGGGCAATATAGCCTGAGTTAACTAAAATGTACCATGGTGACCCTAATTGATTAATGTGAATTATTAATATACCTGTATGTATCAGTATGTAGGAGTATGTGTAGTGAGTACTAAAAAACTTACTTTTTTCATTTTTTCTCAGTCAGAAAAAAAATGTATCAATTCATTTTTAGAAAACACCAAAATGGGCACAGTGGCTTAATGGTTAGCACATTTGCCTCACACCTTCGGGATGGATGTTCAATTCACCCCTCTGCCCTGTGTGTGTGGAGTTTGCATGTTCTTCCTGTGCTTCCTCCTCCAGTCCAAAGACATGTGTTGTAGGCTGATTGGCATCTTTAAACTGTGTAGTGTGTGCTCAATTGTGCTCTTTGATGGGTTGGCACCAGGTCCAGGGAGTCCCATGGGATAGGCTCCAGGGTTCCTATGACACTGTAGGATAAGAAGTATGGAAAACACCAAAATATGAAGGGTGGAGGTACTCCAGTACATGCCTGGGTTGTTTTTTTTCTGATGTTATTGCACACATAAAGTATGATGTCTCTGCTTTGACCTTTCATTCTGGATCATCACTAAAACATGATTTGCTCTTCACAGTTTACAGATTCAGTTCTCGTTTGGCTGTACTGTCAGGCCACCCCATTATTTATTCCTGGCTGGCAATGAGTAACGCTATGACTGTAGTGTTTTGAATATTCAACAGTAATAATAATAAAAAAAAATAAAAAATGAATGATGCAAGCACCATAATGTGTAAAAAAAAAAAAAAAAGGTTCTGGAAATGAGGAGTCTGGAAACAAAGCAATAAGGGAATTTCTAAGCTTGCATAGCTTCTGTAGCCACATGACCTGCTTCTAACCCACAGGTCTGAGCCGCTCTCTAGACACAACAGAGAACAGTGAAGCAGCTCATGTGGTGACGCATTTAGAACTGAGGATACAATAACTTTCTTCATACTCGCAGACACAGCAGTCCTCCGCTATCAAAGCCTCCTAATCTGAGTGTAGCGGAGAGCAGTGTCGCTCCCACATAAGGCCTGAACCAGTCTATAACTGCTTCCCATTAGCAATGCATGTTTTTCAGTCCATTAGTGTTATTATAGTGCCACATTGCCTTGTAAGCAGTAAATGTTTAATCCCACACTGAAGCTAAAAGCTATGCCCTGTATGTTGTTCCTTGGTGTGTACAAATAAAGTGGTTGTGCCATTATTTTTATTAACACTGGCAATAGCATGTTAAAACTGTCCAATGCTGTAAACATCTCTTGTCTGTTTTTTTTTTTTATTACTGCTTCTGCAGGGTATTGTCCATTGTTCTGTGTATATAACTAATTGGATCCTGGTACATTTTTTTAAATTTAACAAGCCGTTATGGGCAATTAACCTCATATTCTGAAGAAGCATGTTTATAGAGCTATTTCACAGTGGATATCTGAAGTTCTTGATGAAATTGTAACATTTTACAGAGTGTGGATCTGTTGTTTTTTCCCCTGCCAGTGCTTTTCTAGGTCAAAAACTTTCTTCTTTTTTTTTAAGATATGTGAAACTGAGCTCGGGTGAGCTGAAAGGAAAGACAGGATTGGCTAATGGAAAGTCATGCAGAACCTCCTACTTGCCATCTAGCGTGTGTTTAAGAAGAAAGCAGAAACACACAGTGTACTCTGAGTCTGGATGCATATCTTACAAATATGTCTCTGGAGCCTTAAAGCACCAATTTTGCAAGGACTTAACATACTTAACCAAAGAGAGGACCACATGGTTTGTTACCCATGTCCTTTCTAAAAAATATATATTTTTAATAAAAAAGGCTTCTAAATGTAACCATTCTTAAATAGTTTACTGTGGTTGTTTTTTTAGTTATTGGTTGTTTTTGTCTTTTGTTTTTAACTCAAGTGCTCAAATAAGGTTTTAAAACAGAAATGAAAAGGGCATGTCTATTACACCTAATAAACAGATATAAAGAAATCATTGACACCCAATTGTAATCTAGGAGGGCCAGAGTCCAGCACATTTTGGTGATTTTCCTGCTCAGTGCCCTTTCGGCCATATATAATAAACAGCATAATGAGAATAAATGATGTCGTATATCAAATTGTAAGGTGCCAATCAAACTTTCAGAATTATGAAATGCTGTTAACATGCATGAACGTGTACACATACAACTGTAAATACAATGTGAATAGTGAAATAAACAGGTGAGAAGGAAAGCCACATCAGGTAAACGAGCATTGTTAAGTGAGATGGAGGTCTAAAAGAAAGCCCTGTAATGTAATTCAAAGCAGTAATCATAAGCACCACCTTGTGGTCATGTGTTCCAACATAACAAGAATAATCCAGATGTTCGTGTATTTCCTGTTCCGTTATTTTAATTTGTGTTTTGGATTGTTATGTGAGCAGTATTTCAACTGATTACATTACTCTTAGGGTGTGAAAACAATTAATCATGCAGATGCGAGATGTTTATTTCAGCCTACTGTTCATTATAAGCCTATCAAGATCATGTATTCATCTTTTTGGGGTTTGTAGGACAACAGCCTTTGTTTTATAATTGAGTCCGAGTAATCAGATGTTCTCTTAAGTGCAACAGTAGCTTTCACAAAAACACAGCTCATCGTGAATCAAAGAGGTCATCAGCCAATAATGTGTGTAATAATAATAATAATTCATCCTCAGTAACCACTTTATCCTGGTCAGGGTCGAGGCAGATCTGGAGTCTATCCCAGGATATGCATCATAATATTCATAAGATATCTGAATAACCTAAAGTGGTTAGCTGCAATATTTCAGCATTTTGCAATAGCTCTTTAATAAAATTCAGTTTCTGATAGAATTTCAGTTTCTTTGTTTGTTTCTTTAACATAGATTGTTAATGTAGACACATATAGAAGATAGGCAGAAGTTAAAGTTATGTGTTAGAGACCAGAGCATGGCCTGCTCAAATCCCAGGATGGCTTTTGAGTGAGTGTTGAGTGTTTGAGCCAGATCCTATTTAGAACTGCACAGATACTAAATTTCTCAGCTGATACCGACAACCGATTATTCAGAGTGATATCGGCCGATACCAATAGTTCTTCCTTTAATGCCTTCTTTTAAATGAATAATAATTAATTCCATAATTCTGAAAAAAAAATGCATTCTCTCCATTTCAACAAGTTGTTTCACAGTAACTGGTCTCATAAACAGAAAACACATTACTCACATTAACATTAACACATGAACTTAATTCTGAAGATTAAAGTAAGATTTCTTAACTTATTGAATGTTATTAATTCATATTAACATTGACTGAATCCTAAAAAGCCTCCAGTTAGTCTCACATTCACTCTCCACAAAAAAATATCTTCATCTTTGTATATTAAATTGCCAATATATAATATCAACTTTTTTTATATATTAACATTAACTGGATATGAAATATACTACTCTACAAATATATATTTCTGTGCAGTATATACTTTTTTTCCACTCATCTTCATTTAAATCTTTCAACGGTGTACTAGTGCATTAATTCAGCTCGAGCAGTTCTGCAAAAAAAAGCAAAAATTTGTCTCGATGCCGAAACTCCCGCTTCACTACTGCTCACTTCCAGTGTAAAACTTTAGCATTGCAGAAATTACAGAGATTACAAGCTGCAGTTTTGTCATCATTCCACACAAGAGACATCTTTACACACAGCACAAAATCTATGTGTTTTCCTGCCCTCTTTTTATTGACAGGATATAATCGATCATCGTATACTTTTAAACTATCGACCAGTGACCCATAGTGTCAAAAATAGCGGTTTATACATTTGTGCATCTCTAATCTCAATCTCTCAATGGCTCAGCTAAAGGGTTGAATTCAATTCTGCATCACTTCTGAGTCACACTGGATAAATGGATTTGCCATATTTAATACATGTAAATGTTTGAACATCCTAAACTTAGTAAACATCGGTAAGTGGTTCAATTTCTAATAAGATCAGTCAAATAATTAAAAGGAGAGTTCACCTGGAAATCATGAAAGTTTTTCACGTGCTTTCTATGAGTGTGAGACTCAGTATTTACTTCCTGTTTCTGAAATGGGTGGAACACAATCTAGAACACATGGCCACTCTGCCTAGTGTGTTTTTTCACACAACATAATAGCCTTAAGTTTTCTGGAGTTTTACTCTTGCAGTGTTTTTTGTTTTGTTTTGTTTTGTTTTGTTTTGCTTTTCCTGTCTCCTGGTTGCCTCATGCTGGACATGAGGTAAACATGAAATTTATACTAGGGGAGAGAGAGAGAGTGAGAGAGAGAGAGAGAGAGAGAGAGAGAGAGAGAGAGAGAGAGAGAGAGCTTGTTCCCTTGAGTGAAGGTTGAAATCTGTTTGATTCTGTTTCACAGAGACATTCTACCTACTACATTTCAGCACAATTATTTTAAACACTGTCTGTGCACAGAGAGTGGTCTACAGTTTTTGTGTTGTTTTTTTTTAGAACCCTTAAGGTTTCTTCTGTTGCTGTATCGGACAATCCCTAAAGTTTCTGTGTATAACCCTGTTTCCCACTCAGAAAAGATTGTAAGAAGTCTGTAGGAAGGACTCTAGGAAGCTAAGAACCTTTTCAAAGAGAACTTTTTATCAATTACATTTGTTACTTGGCAAACACTTTTATTCATAGTGACTTACAGTACATCCAGAAAGTATTCACAGCGCTTCACTTTTCCAACATTTTGTAATGTTACAGCCTTATTCCAAAATGGATTCAATTCATTATTTTGCTCAAAATTCTGCAAACAGTACCCCATAATGACAACATGAAAGAAGTTTGTTTGAAATCTTTGCAAATTTATTTAAAATAAAAAACAAAAAAAAGCACATTTACATAAGTATTCACATCCTTTGTCATGACACTCAAAATTGAGCTCAGGTGCATCCTTTTCCACTGATCAACCTTGAGATGTTTCTACAACTTGACTGGAGTCCACCTGTGGTAAATCCAGTTGATTGGACATGATTTGGAAAGGCACACACCTGCCTATATAAGGTCCCACAGTTAATAATGCATGTCAGAGGACAAACCAAGCCATGAGGTCCAAGGAATTGTCTGTAGACCTCTGAGACAGGATTGTATCGAGGCACAGATCTTGGGAAGGGTACAGAAACATTTCTGCAGCATTGAAGCTCCCAATGAGCACAGTGGTCTCCATCAACCGTAAATGGAGGAAGTTTGGAACCACCAGGAGTCTTCCTAGAGCTGTCCGCCTGGCTAAACTGAGCGATCGGGGGAGAAGGGCCTTAGTCAGGGAGGTGACCAAAAACCCGATGGTTACTCTGACAGAGCTCCAGCATGTATCTGAGGAGAGAGGAGAACCTTTCAGAAGAACAACCATCTCTGCAGCACTCCACCAATCAGGCCTCTATGGTAGAGTGGCCAGACGGAAGCCACTCCTCAGTAAAAAGGCACATGACAGCCTGCCTGGAGTTTGCCGAAAGGCACCTGAAGGACTCCCTCAATGGGATGAAACAAAGATTGAACTCTTTGGCCTGAATGGTAAGCGTCATGTCTGGAGGAAACCAGGTACCACTCATCACCTGGCCAATACCATCCCTACAGTGAAGCATGGTGGTGGCAGCGTCATGCTGTGGGGATGTTTTTCAGCGCCAGGAACTGGGAGACTAGTCAGGATTGAGGAAATGATGAATGCAGCAATGTACGGAGACATCCTTGATGAAAACCTGCTTCAGAGCACTCTGGACCTCAGACTGGGGCAAAGGTTCATCTTCCAACAGGACAACAACTATAAGCACACAGTCAAGATAACAAAGGAGTGGCTACTGGACAACTCTTTGAATGTCCTTGAGTTGCCCAGTAGAGACCAAACTTGAACCTGATTGAACATCTCTGGAGAGATATGAAAATGGCTGTGCACCGACGCTCCCCATAAAACCTCATGGAGCTTGAAAGGTCCTGAAGAATGGAAGAAACTGTCCAAACATAGGTGTGCCAAGCTTATAGCATCATTCTCAAAAAGACTTGAGGCTGTAATTGGTGCCAAAGGTGCTTCAACAAAGTATTGAGCAAAGGCTGTGAATACTTATGTAAATGTGCTTTTTTATTAATTTTTTTTTTTTTATAAATTTGCAAGGATTTCAAACAAACTTATTTCATGTTGTCATTATGGGGTATTGTTTGTAGAATTTTGATGAAAATAATGAATTGAATCCATTTTGGAATAAGGCTGTAACATAACAAAATGTGGAAAAAGTGGAGCGCTGTGATAACTTTCTGGATGCACTGTGTGTGATGAGTTTAAGCTAAATACACAACTGAGCCATTTAGATAATATGGGTCTTAGTCAAGAGTTTATTAATGGCTCAAAGGCAGGTCTGGAATTTGACCTCACAACCTTCAGATCATTTGCACAGAGCTACTTTAGTCAACTGATTATTTGTTGCACAATATTGCAGACTAAAGATTATGATATCAGACTAAAATCATGATATCAAACACTTACATAGATAGTATGGATGTCCTTTTTAAGGGAAATGCTTCAAGGATAATCATTCACAATAACTACAATACTTGATACTTCTGAAACTACTGCAACACCCAAAGGATTGAAAAATGAAGTTTTCAGTCAGCAGTCATAACCTTTAACCAAAAAGTGACAGTCACACTTTAAACAGGAAATATAACACAACAAGCGCCATGCTGAACACGCACAACTGATCTCTTCAAGCTGTGTGTGTGTGTGTGTGTGCGTGCGCATATGTTACATGCACCTTCCTATATTAAAGAATTCAACATGATGCAGGCATAATTTGTGCTGTTTTTTCCTTCTTCATATTAATATATGCATTTAATCACTTCAGTATTCTCTGTTCTTTGGCTATTAAAAAAGGAATAATATGTTAAAGAAAATATTTTTCATTAAAAAAATCTTTTCAGTTTATCGTTTTCCTAAACCTGAGATTGTCCATTAGTGCACCCCCCCCACACACACACACAAAATAAAGTAGTCTTTCAAATTTTTACTCAAAATAAAATTCGTATTATGCAAAAACATGAAATTTATAATACTATAATACTGAGTAAACCCTAGAAACACCCCTAGCTGTTAGTATGTGTTTATATCAGTAGTTGGCACTAGGTGGCAGCATTGCGTCTTTTTTTTCCTTTTTTTTTAACTGGACTTGGGGGGGGGGGGATCATCAATTGGCAAGGTTAGGTTTGACTGCTTCATAATGGACTGGATGGAGGTTTTACACAGTGGTGAAACGAGTCGATTCAATCTGCCAACAATAATGGACAATGGAAAAGCAATATCCGCATCAGATTCACTCTCAAGAACAGCAGCACATTTAATTTTAAATGTGTTTGACCTGAACAAGGAATAAAGCAGTAAAATTAAGTCTGATCATCGGATATGATCGCGTACAGCCAAAAGACAGGCATCGTTAATGTTCTGTAAAAAAATAAAAAAATAAATAAATAATAAAAAAATAAAAAAACGTTGTGCAATAATCACAGCTAGTGCAGTCTGGTTTGTGCATAAAGTGCATAAAGAACTAATACTAACTGACAATTAAAGAAGAACATGACGAACATTTTTATTGATATTTGCGATTCATCCATCTTCTGATTATTCCTTCATCAGGGTCACAGGGAACCCCACGATGCCCACTATCCCAGGGGGCATCGTGGGGTACACCCTGGACAGGGTGCCAGTCTATCGCAGGGTACAAACACACACACTCACACCCCCATTCATGCACTACGGACACTTTTTAGACATGCCTACCAATCCGCCTACCATGCATGTCTTTGGACTGGGGGAGGAAACCGGAGTACCCGGAGGAAGCCCCCGCAGCACGGTGATTGGACACGGCGGGAACACATGGCCCTGCTAACCACTAAGCCACCGTGCACCCGTATTTGCGATTCACCTACTATAAAAACAACAAAATACATTTTGATCGAAAACATTATTGATTAGAACTATTTTGCTCCCGATGCTCCCTGGGATAGGCTCCAAGGACCCCGTGACCCTGAAAAGGAGTAAGCGGTAGAAGATGGATAATGGACTGGATAGAGGTTTGATGGATGGATAATGGACTATTTGGAAGACTATTTTCTGTCTCCCAAATAGCCACCCTTTTAAGTGCACCATTGGATTATGTAGCTTTAGCTTATACACCTATCACCTATAGTATTGCACTGGTTACATCAGTCGGTTTGTGATTCAGCCTCACGCACGTCACGAGCGACAGGACGTGATGACGCAAACACGTTTTTAGCTGTGTGTACGTGCGCGTCCTCGTGCGCGTCAGGATCAAATAGAGGACGACGAGCGAGCGGCTAGTCAGAAAAAAAGCCAGCGTTTATTTGTTGCTCTTGTGTCGTACCTTTACAGCAGGTTTGACCTTTATACTATAGCGTTTCACTCGAGATAAATACTTAACAAGTGTGAGGATTCATCAAGTGTGAGATCATGCGGCTGCTGTGTGTGTTCGGTGCGATTTTATGTAGTTTTCAGCAGGCCTTCGCGCAGACAGGTAAGACTGTTGTCTTTCAGCGTCTATCGCTGATCAGCCATTACTGAATACTGTTCTGTAGTCTGTTCGTTCTCCCCTGAAAACGACATTTTATCTGTTTATCATGATGGCGAGACGTTTTATTTTGGATGAGTTTTATGTATTAGTATTACAGTTTTATAGTGCTTTAAAGGTTTTTCGACGTGACTGAAAGGGTTTCCTCGCCAGCAAAGTCGCGAGTTCGGCAGTTTGTTAGCTAGCCGGTTGCTTAGCAGCACCTTGTATTTTTTTTGTGTGTGTAATATATATATTTATATATATATATATCTCACACTATTATTTATTTATATATATATCTCACACTATTTATTTGTGTGTATATATAAACATACATACACATTATTTATATATAATATATATATATATAGTGTATGTATGTGTATATATAAACACATACACACACACTCTATGTATATATGTGTGGTGTGTGATATATGCATTTTTTTATTATTATTTTTCATTCCAGCATTTATATTACTGACTATTAATCGTCAACGTGGTTGTTAAGGTAACCAGGTCGAGCTCTTACCTAGCTGTTAGTTATGCTAATTAACCCACCAGCTGTTAACCTGTACAGCTTCGGCTATTGAAAACAGCACGCCACATCTGGCACGAATGAAATGATCCCACAAGCTCTGTGTTGCTGAGCTAATTTAGCTCATGGCCTTTAAATTCAGGTTACGGACAGACTTCATGCTCAGCTGGGCTTGAGGTCAGCTGGGGCTCAAGTGATCATGAGTTACATTTTAAATTCACATCCTGCTAAATATTGATCCTAAATGATTAGGCTGCAGTACAGCCCTTACAGATAGTGCGTTATATGTTGGTTTAGACCAGTTTTCCATTAGCCCATATATTTTGGGCATGAGGAAATTCCCTGTTTCTCATATCAGGGTAAATGTAAAAACCTGTTTCTTTCAAACTGTTGTCTTTAACCAATCTGTGCTGATTAGTGTGTAAAAAACAAAACAAACCGGCTTAACAGTGCAGTAATCTGACCAATTTTATGGACAATGTACCTTTCAGGAAGACCTCTGTCGTTAAAGGGTTTAGTGTAAGCTCATTATAATTTTCCAGCACTGTGAATGGCCATGGAGCAAAAATCCACACCAACATGCTGTAAACACAAGAGTAGCACAACACATCAGGCATTTTGCCAGTAACTTGGCTATGACAGATTTTTTTTTTTTAAGTTATTTTTATCATGAATTCCCTGTGCGCATGACATGTTATGCCACAGCTAAATGAATGTCAGCACCTGTTAATCCCCACGTAATCTGCCTCATGGATGGAAACGGAGCCAGGGTACGGCAGGGGTGCAAAGCTGAGGTGAACCTGTATTCTAAACCCAGGCCCTCTCGAAACACTGCTGTTAAATGGCACCCGGTTTTAATTTTGCCATGAAGTTTGTTTTTCCGTTTGTCATTTTAGGACCACCTTTGTGCTAGTGGAGTAACTGGTAAAGGTTGAGGTTGTTGAAATGCACCAGCACCATTAGCTGAGAATAGGTGTGCTGTTGGAGCAGCACATCAGAATTACAATGAGATTGTCCCTTGGGTCTTCGGTTAACATGGAAAATTGGGTTAACATGAGCATGCAGGTATTCATCCACAGCTGAATGGGTCATATGGTTTCTGCATAATGGCTGACTAGTGACTGCCATTTTGTTCACGGGGCAGTTTCTCACTATGGGTTAGTTACAGTGTTGTCCTGCAACAAGATCAGGAATGTCCTGTACTACATTATTGCGCTGTTTAAACAATGAACTGCATCATTTAGTTTAGTCAAAGCTGTTGTAATCATGATGTATTTATATATGTTTGTGTGCTGTAGACTCTGTTGTGGAGTACAGTATTACTGCATGATCTTGTTAAAACATTAATTACACTCGCTTAAGTATGATTCTCTCTCTGTAGGGATGAATATATTTTTTTCAGGATTTAACCCAGTCTATGCTCCATGTGTATTTTGTTATTAAATCTGTTTTATTTATTTTTTTACTCACTCACAATATAACTGTGTTTGACATGCAAAGTTAGTGAAACATACATATACCTCCAGGTTGTAAACTAGCTGGGTGTCTATTCATAAAAACTCCATGAAAGAGCAATCCGTTGATTCATTCATTTGCTGTATACAGTATCTCACAAAAGTGAGTACACCCCTCACATTTTTGTAAATATTTGATTATAACTTTTCATGTGACAACACTGAAGAAATGACACTTTGCTACAATGTAAAGTAGTGAGTGTACAGCTTGTGTAACAGTGTAAATTTGCTGTCCCCTCAAAATAACTCAACACACAGCCATTAATGTCTAAACCGCTGGCAACAAAAGTGAGTACACCCCTAAGTGAAAATGTCTAGATTGGGCCCAATTAGCCATTTTCCCTCCCTGGTGTCATGTGACTTGTTAGTGTTACAAGGTCTCCGTGTGAATGGGGAGCAGGTGTGTTAAGTTTGTTGTCATGGCTCTCACACTCCCCCATACTGGTCACTGGAAGTTCAACATTAACAAGTCACATGACACTGGGGAGGGAAAATTGCTAAAGATATAATCATTCATTCACATATATGCGCGCACATATTTTTCTAAAGGATTCTCATGGTGACTTTCATAAGCTGTTTAACATTATTATTATTATTATTATTATTATTATTATTATACGAAGTATTTTTAGCTTGTTGCTATGAGCATTTGATCAAGTCATATGGTAAAATGCATTTGGTTTTCTCTACTGTGATGTCAGTCATCTGAAAAATCTATACAATAAGTCTGGAAGTTTAAGAAGGCAAACAATCACCTAGTCAAAAGCATTCATGTATTCAGTCAATGCATTCTCTTTTCTCTCACACACATCATTGCACCCCCCCCCCACACACACACAAACACACACACAAACACACACACCCCTATCCTAAAACACGCGCATTGTGTGCATTCTTTTAATAATCCCTGTAATGATGGGTTGCTCATTTAAAGTTCCTGGAATCCTATAAAATTCAAGCTAACCTTTAAACTCGGTTTACAGTTATTTGTAATTAGCCTTTGTCAGTGTGGAAAGGAGAGTTTTGCTGTCTTTATGACAGAGTAAATAAGTTACCCACCACAGACTTTGAACTCGCTAAATTCCCGTAAATGTCACTGAAATCTGCTAGATTTGTATGCTCATCCCTGTTGCTCATTTGGTATTGTCATATTAACATGGTTTGTGAGTTTGTATGAACTATGTACTGATAATATAATGTACCCTGACATTAAATATACAGAATATTATAGATGTTCCAGAATACAGTAATGTATTCAGCCTTCTATTCAATATGAGGTAGGCCTTATCCTGACCAACATTTGTGATCTCGAGTTAAATTTGATAGATTTAACATATTGGAAGGAACATTGCATGTATCCTTTATTTGACAGAAATCCTTCAACAATGACTGTATGATCTTAAATCATATTAAATTGATTTCCAGTCAGAACATCTACAGATGGACACAATGTTTTTGTGCTCATGGTTGATGAAGAGCAATCACTAGGGTGGCTAAAATACTTTACTTTAGCTTGTGATAAGACCAATTGAACATTTACAGCTTGACATGAGGTTAGTAAGTGTGTTTAGTCAGATCTGACATTATGATATTAATGCTCGAAAGATAAAGTTTAATAAACAGGTGCAGCTTGTTCCAGTTTAAAGGCCAAATGATTTTGAATCACATGCAGTGGCTGATTCGGAGTTTCAGCTGGAGTCGGTTGAATAAAATAGTGATGCTGCATTCTATCATCATACAGCTTAATGTTTTTTTTTATTGTTTCTTCTATGAAATATAATTTGGAGCATGCATGGACTTGTAAGCGGAAAAACATTTTGTTAGGATCTTCGTGTTCTCAGCATTGATGTTGAAGTTTGTTTATTAATTAGACACGCATGCACTGCCAGGTTATCCACTCTGTATATTGTTCTGAGGTGCTCCATTGAAATGGCTTCATAGGAGTTTAATTTGAGCCTGTTTTGCAGGCTTTGTTTTCTGAAACAAAAAGTAGCCTCCAAGAATCATCGGAAGAGTGCTTGATCTTCTGTAAAACTGAAACAATATTGCCAATGCCTGACTTTTTTTTTTAATGGTCTTTAGAAGTTAAACATGCCTTAAGTCATATTACATTATTTGTTTTTAATTTCCTTGTAGCTTTTCCATTTGACTTGTTCTTTCAAGGTTTACTGCATGTCCTGACTTTTCATTGCATTTCAAGAGCTACTGTTTCAATCATGCATTTGGGTATCATGCAGTATTTACATTCAACCAAGCAAGCATTAAGTTATACTTTTATATTACATTCTTTGTTCTAACAATCTGCTCTTTGTTACCCTTTTCTCTCTCTTTTTATTTATTTATTTATATATATATATATATATATATATATATATATATATATATATATATTTTTTATTTTTTTGAACCATCAACATTACCATCACTTATTATTCATCATTCCAATGAATTACATGCTCTGAATCCAAAATCAATCCTTGCGGCTTATCATCCTTTATGGACAGCGGGCTTCATAAAGTCACCCATGTCCCAGACAAAGCTAGTAGGTGATAGCGCTGTAATGCACTGTGAGGTGATAGGGAACCCCATTCCAGAGGTGCAGTGGTGGTTTATAGAGGGTGATGAGCTTAATGAGAGAGCCTCTCAGCTCTTTGAAGGAGTACAGCATGATCGTGTGTGCATCAACACCACCTACATCGAGCACAGCGCCAGCACCCTGCTTCTCTACAATCTCACATTCAACGACACCGGTGTTTACGAGTGCCGCGCTTCCAACGACCCCGACCGCAACGCCCTAAGGACACTTCCCAAAGTCAAGTGGATCCGCTCACAGGCCAATGTTATTGTGTTTGAAAGTGAGTGGTGAGGTGTAGAGGAGCAGCCAACAACTAGAGGATGTGAACCCCTTAGATTCCAGTTATTACCCTTGTAATGCTCCTCCTGTGTCTTCCCCTCCACCACAAACCGACATTACTGTACCCAAATTAGCAAACCGATGCTCTGCTTATTTTATTTATTTATTTAAACTAGTTGTTACAGCAGGTGAGAGTCCCTTTTTTTTTGGTCTATGATGTTATGTGGACGGTGTTCAGGGCTCACAAATTTTTGCTATTTTAAACAGTTCTAACTCCTGTTATCCAATTGTCTTCGGAGTTCAAATTATGCCTGTAAATTATTTGCTTGCTTTCTGTTTTGTTGCATTGTTTTGATTTATACAACATTATCGGTCAGTCCTTTAAGCATTACCTGAATTCCAGTCCACTTCTTGGTTGATTAAAGCCCCTCACTTCCATCACCTGTATTTGTTAGCACTCTATTTTGTTTCCCTCTAACTCAATCTTAATATATCTTCCCTTCTTGACCTTTGCAAATCTACCCCCCCCTTTACCGCTGAACATTTGACAGCTTTGTTCCTCTGGTTTGTTATTCATATTTTAAAATCTGGATGAATTATACTAGTAGTTATATAATTATATGTAGTAAATATTTCTGGCCCTAATTAAATTGAGCTTAATTTCAATGAGATTTGTGAGATGTTAAAGAAGGCATGTCATGTGGGTTAGACCATGCAAATATTCATGCTTATGTTAGTCACTGATTAGTCTGGCCTATGTATTTCCCTATTATCAGATTCATTTAAATGTTCCATTAATGCACAGAAGGTTTTTTCTTTTTTTTTTTAAACTTGTACCTCTGCAGGGCCTGTGATTACGCCTATTCCAAAAGATGTGATCAACCAGACCTCTGCCACACTCAGCTGCAACCTCACCAGCCCAGGATTTGTAGTCAAAGGCCACCACTGGAAAAGAAATGGCAAGATTATCGATGCCACCAAGACGCGCAGCACAGCACACTACATGGAGTACAAGTATGTTCTCGCCACATTGCTCAAAGATTTGGCCATCTCATGTTGCATATAGGGAATATTATGCCTTAAAATGCAAAAAATGATTCTGGATGAGCACTAGCCAAAGAGTGATGAAGTTCCAAGTAGTTCTACAGTTACATTCAAAATTATTCAACCTCATTTGAAAATCAGGTTTGTCAAAACTTAGACTTTCAACTGTTTGCAATGAACAAATTAAACAAAGACAATTGAAATAGTTCAACACAACGAATGTTTCAACTGGTTTCTCCAAATTCAACTGAAAATGCAACTTAGGATTTATCCAGTTTCAAAATTATTCAACCCCCCGAGTAGAATCTCTCACAACAGCACAGATATGCAAAACGGGTCTTGTCTCAAGCACACCTGATGCAACTAAGTGAGGGCTTCATTAGTTGTCACCAGGTGTGCTTGAACTGGAACACATGGAATGCTTGAATTGGATAGGGGCAGAAAATATGTGAAATATCACAGAAGGTTTCCATGCCAGAACTCCAATACGTTCACCAATGAACCAAAAGCACAAGAAGTCGGCTCAAAATCATATAAATAATCCCCCAGTTTTTGTATTCTGTTCTGATGAGTGATGAAACAAAACAAATTTTTTGGCATGCTGGATCAGCGGTATGTCTGGAGGAAGAAGAATGAAGAAAGAACACTCTGTCCACAGTCAAGCACGGTGGTGGAGCCGTGATGCTCTGAGGCTGCTTTGCATCCTCTGGCACTGGAAATCTGCACCGTGTGGAAGGCAAGATGGATTCATTGATTTATCAGGAAATCCTAGGTGGAAACATCATGCGGTCTGTGTGGTAGCCAAATCTTGACCGTCATTGGACCTTCCAACAGGTCAATGATCCCAGGCATACATCAAATTCAACCAAGCCTTGGTTGCAGAAGTCGTCCTGGAAGATTCTACTGGGTCATCATAGTCACCTGACTTGAACCCCATAGACAATCTCTGGTGGGATTTGATGAAGGCCTTTGCAGCAGTCAAACCCAAGAATATTACTGAACTGGAGGCCATTGCTCTTGAGGAATAGGCTAAGAGTCCTCAGGAACGCTGCCAGAAGCTGGTGTCTTCCTATGCATCTCATTTGCAGCAGGCAAAAACGGCAAAAGGGTGCTCTACTAAGTACTAAAGATGCTTGCCATGAAGGGGTCGAATAATTATGAAATTGAAGTCATAAGTTGAATTTTCAGTTGAATTTGGGAGGAAACCACTTGATGCATTTAATGTTTTAATTATTTCAATTGCTTTTTGACTTTTTTGTTTGCGAACAGCTGAAAGTCTGTAAATTTTGACACTTGATTTGCAATTGGGGTTGAATAATCTTGATTGCAACTGTATGTTTTAGGTTGTAACTACAGGCCAGTTGATTCCTAGTGAGGTAAGGATAGTGCTGGTTGGCAGCTTTCTGTCTAGACCAGAACTGGCAAGTTTTAACCACCCCAGCACTGACTGTAATTCATACACAATAGCCCTATGATTGTTGTAACAATGGGGGTGTGATAGCAACTTGTCAAATGGAAACTCTGTTTTTACTTGGTTACCTCCTATTGTCTGAAAACAGAGGGAATATTGTGCTGTGGCCTATCCCAAATGTCTCCAGAGTGAAACTCCTTGAGTAATTATTGGGTTTAGGTGATTTGAGCAGGAAAATCATCCAAGTGAAATATTTAGGAAGCTCCTGGAACTGAACAAATTTTTTGTTGTTGTTGACTTTTTTTTTTTTTTTCTTCTTCTCTTTGGGCAGCATTTCGAAGATTGAAACTAACTCTGGAATATATACTTGTGTCTTTGAGTCAGAGACCCCAGCTGAGGAATCCATCTTTGTAAACGGTGAGAATGTTTGACCTTGTTAGACAAGTAGGCTTCACAGAGCAGCACAGACATTGTGTAAAATTTGCATTTAAGTATATATGAAACACTTTTCATAACACATTTCGTGGTCACATAAATTCTCACAAACTTGCTGCTAAGCTCTTTTTTCTTTTTTTCTTTTTTTTGGTAAAATATTTTAGATTTGGTGATGACCAATACTAATGCAAGGTTGTGTGTGTGTGGTTTTTTTTTTCCCTTTTTTCCTCTCCCCTCCCCCCACAGGTCTTCCTCATATTTTGGCTCACAAGCACTCTGAGAGCGCTAATGAGAATGACAAAGTGCTGTTGGTGTGCGAGTGCCACAGCTACCCTTGCTTCACTGATTGGACCTGGAAAAAGGTCACAGAGTCAGACGTGGAGATGGTATGACTTTAATGTACAGTATATATGTATTGAGCTTTTTGTCTAGTCTGACAAATGTAGCATTTTGAGTTTTTGAAGTCACTGTTTTGTAAAACTTTTAAATTGACCTAAACTGAAGTGTTGGTGGGAACCCTTACTGGACAATGTAATTCAGTATTAAATTTTTTTGTATGCGTTTATTTGTTTACATTTTTCTCTATAAAGTATCACAATACTAGTGATTAAGTTTTGATGACTTGCACTTTACTGAGACGATTAACATTTTAAAACTCACTAGCACTGTTTATTGAAAGCAGTCATACTTTTGGCACTGCTTCAGTGACTTTTTCAATGTTTGCCTTTAAAAGTTCAGATGTACTGAACTTTGCTTTCATTTGAACCAAGAATTTATTTATTTTTTTGTGACTATATAATTCATGGTTTTGAGCATTTGGGTTGGGCATTCACTGTACTAAATTTTATTTTTAAACTAATTTTTCTAATCTTTAATGTTGCGTGCAAGGACATCGACAATGCCACTGGAAGGTATTCAATCATGAGTGTGCCCAACAATTCCACGCTGACCATCACGGACCTGAATAATGAGGATGCTGGTACCTATAAGTGCATTGGGGAGAACAAAATGGGCCAAGGTTCAAGCAAGATACAGCTACGCGTCCGTAGCCGCTTGGCTGCTCTCTGGCCCTTCCTGGGCATTGTGGTTGAGGTAATCATCCTCGTCGCCATCATCTTCATCTATGAGAAGCGGAGAAAGCCTGATGAGATTAACGACGGTATGTGTCATCCTCCTGGTTTAACTAAATTTGCTTGCAGCCCACTGAATGTACAATGAATGTATGTGTCATCAGTTCTCAGATTTTTTTTTTCCCCTTCTTAAACATACATTTTAAGGAGGACGACCTCGTTTCATCACGTTTTTTGCATTCTTGTATAAATTTTCGTTATCTCTTGGAAAAGTATTGCTTTGATTTAGTTGGGTCTGTGTTTTATTATTTACGTTGTTTATTTCTCTGTTCGCTGCTGCTTTTACGTTGTGGTAAGTGTTCAAAACTGCATGTCAGGCTGAAGTGGTTTTTCTCAGGCTACGAACATGGAGCCGTTCCAGATGCGCTTCTTGCTTTGAGTAGCTGCTGCTAGAGTTGGTGAAAAGCAAACAGCTCTTTCATTGGTTACTTGGTAAAGGGGGTTTTAAAAAGCATAACTGTAAACGTGTGGTCGAACGATTACATCTAATTATATTTGATTACAACTACATCCAATGAACGGGCTGAAAAGGGCTGACCTGATCCAGGCCAGATTTATTTATTTCTCCCTCCAGGTATTTGGTCAAATAACATGCAACATTTCAGGGTTCAGGAGAGGTTTAGCAGCATTGTTGTGCATGCTTTCTGCATCTCATTGCATGGGTTATGCTGGTGAATTACAGTCTCAACACTCGACAGTATATAAAGTTGTGAAAATAAAATGGGGGGGTGACGTTTTCCAACAGGAACTGCTGTGGGTTTTGAGGTTGCATGGAAAATTTACACAGGGTCGAACTTTTCATATTTGTTTAGTCATGGTGCATGATTAACTGCATTGTGCATGGAAATAATTTAAGTTATGCCCCACATTGTGGGTTTAATTATTGATGGTCAGGCTAATAATTTATGATTTCTTGCCATAGCAACAACTTAAGACATGCATTAAACTTCAGACCAGTCATCTGAAAACTTGACATTTGTAGATATAAAACCTGATAAAAATATTTCTAATTTACCTGCCAGAATCTAACAAGGTTGTTTATATTTTTCCCTCTCTGTGTGCTTTTCTGCTGACTCTAGATGATGACTCAGGATCAGCCCCACTGTAAGTCTTGCGTTACTTTCCACTTCTAAAAAGTATTTGCGTGCTTTTTTGAGTGAATTGAAGAGGAAGTAAAGGAAACACCCTGCTGATATTCTGTGTTTCAGGAAGAGCAACTCCGCAACTGAGCACAAAGACAAGAATTTGCGTCAACGGAACTCCAACTGAGAGCGGAAATGAGGTAAGTCAACTCAAGAAAAATAGCACATGCTGTTCCCTAAAGATCTTTTGGGGATCAAATGACAATATTTCAAAGCACACCACGTACGAAGACTTCTTGTTTTCTTTTCACTCCACATGTAGGTATCCTGAAGACTACTAATCAAGATACAAGAAAAGCATGAATTTGCTGTGTGGCTCCTCAAGTTCGTGCTCTGCGATCTCAGTCATCGTTTTCTGCTTAAGTGTAAATGTCCTGAGATATTGATCGCTTTGTTTTCATTCTTTCCCAGTATTCCTCTCTGTATTGTGCTGCCAGCGAACATGTTCTAAAAAATGTGGGTTTTGTGGTGGGTGGTGGGGAAAATGCATGATTTGTATTCTTGCTATAGAGTGTGTTGTTGTGAAACCCTTTTCATGTGGGAATGAACAGTTGATGGTTTTCTTGTCGGATTCTTCTACTGTGCCACGCAACTTTCGCTTGGATACCAAACTGTGAGAAGCGTGATCAGCTGCATCCTGCCTCTGAAATCAGCTCATATTCTGATTGCTTCCTGTGGATTTTTATTTTTAGTTTAGTTTTTTTATGGTGGCAATTTTAGTACAATCTTCTGCCAATTTGATCCATGTTTTATAACAATTTGATACCCAGGCTATTATAATTCTGCATCTATTCTAAAAGCATATATATAAATAAATATCTCTCCGTTTGGCAGCATGGGATTTGCAGAGCTTCAGTGTCCAGCTATTCTTGATGTCTATATTACTACCACAAAGCTAAGTTTTGAATGGTTCACCTATTTAGTTCACTTTTTTGGCAGTTCTTTTTTTTTTTTCTTCTGTCAGCCTTAATGTTGATCTATTTTGTTGAATATGCTTACTTTATAGTCAGAAATATTAACTATTATTGCAGCACACTGAATTGCACTGCCATAGTTAACTACAGAATGCCACTTTATTTAATACTTGTCCTAGGCTGATATTTTTTTTCTGTGTTTTAGTGATGCTTTTTAAGGTCAAGCGATGTTGGTTTTTTGTAATAGCAACAGTAACCGTGCATTGAAGAGGACCAATAGTTTGTGCCATTTACTACTCGGATGACAATCTAGAATCTAATACAGAATCCAGTACTAATCCAAAACAAAGCGAATTTTAGATCTATAACTATTGAAGAAACCGTGCCATTTAGTTCAAGTGTTTACCCTGAGTATTCATCTTCCCTGTAAGCAATTCGTAAGCAATTCAAAAGCCATTCTACACACAAAAGTATGACTGAATTTGTGCCATTTCTTGAAAAGGCATATTGAATACGAAGAATTTATTGATCTGGTGTAAGATGTTTTGCCTTTGAGACATTGGAAATTGTAAACTGTCAGCTTTACTGACTTGTGCACTCTGAATAAAGTTATTTGGCCTGATTTTAAAACCAGGCTGTGCTGTTTGATCTGATTAAATACTGAAGTTGTAAAATAGTTGACATTTATACACCTGCTTTTAGCACTTACTTGGACTTGACATCTGACTTCAATATTGACCCTATTGGAGAAGAAATACTTAAGGATGTGCTGTTATTTTATCTTTGCTATGTAACTAACACTACTTCATATTGCACCCCATGACATCACCCAGTTGTTCACTTATTTTCTTTTAGCAGCTCACTGTCTTGTTTTATTCCTTACTTAATACTTGTGCATACACATGGACTGCACATTTATTCACTTCCACATTACACAAAATGGTTGAGAGAAAAAATACATTATGATTGCTCAATAAATCTTCAGTAGTGTGTGCAAGTAGATGAAAGATTCTTATCAACACTACACAGTCAAATTGTCTTCACAGACACTTGCAAAGACCTTCCTTTTCTTGTAATCTGAATGAACCATATATCAGTTTTAAAGAAGTTCTTGATGATTTGGAGTGATTCTATTTCACACCTTACCAAAAGTTCACTAGTAAGTTTAAAAAAATATAATCTAACAGAAGCATCTAGGAAGTTGATGTAACATCTGCACATTCATGCAATGATCCAGTCAGCTGAGCATGTGGCAGCGGTATAAAACCATGCAGATACAGGTCAAGTGCTTCAGTTAATTTTCACATCAAACATCAGGCTGGGGACTAAAATATCTTGGTAAATTTGATGAGGGCATGATTGTTGGAGCCAGATGTGTTTTTCACACAACCATCTCTAGCGTTTAAATCTCAAATGGTGTCCAACACAAACCAGCCAGTATGTGACAGGCCTGCAGGTGGAAACCCCTTGTTGATGAGAGTGGTCTGAGGAGAATGGGCAGACTGGCAGGCGATTAAAAACCCACACTGAGATCCACACTAGTCAGCCAAGAACAGGAATATGAGGCTACAGTGGCCACAGGTCTTTTATCAATCTTCAACTGCCCAGTTTTGGTGAGTCTGTGATCTACAATCAGGTGCATGAGTATTTGTACAGTGATGCAATTTTTGTAATCTTGCTTCTGTACACCACCACAATGGATTTGAAATGAAGCAATCAAGATGTGATTGAAGTGTAGACTTTCACTTTTAATTCAAGGGATTTAACAAGAATATTACGTTAACTTTAGGAATTACAGCATTTTTTTACAGTCCCTCCATTTTCACAGGCTCAAAACTAATTGATAAGCTGTTTCATGCCCAGGTGTGGCCTGTTTCCTCATAATTTTTTTCCCCTCATTATAAGTTAGGGTGATAAAAGGCATGGAGTTGATTCCAAATATTGAATTGCTTCTTTTCAAATCCATTGTGATGGTGTACAAAGGCAAAATTAGGAAAATTGTGTCACTGTCCAAATACGTATGGACCTGACTGTATGTATATACTTTTCTGCACTGTAGCACCTGTTTGAGCTTCCACCAGAATAATATCTGGAAAGCAGTAGTTTAATTGTGACCCATCTTCCACTAATGCACACAGCAGAGGTGGCTAACGTTATTTCACAACTGCCCCACTTCTTGTGCCTGTATTGTAAACTCATAGCATTCACATGATCAAAACAAATAAACGATTCTGGTCAAAATTGGCAAATGTTTAGGTGTGATACACGTTGATTCTTAGCTGCACCTATAAGCTTGTGTTTTCAGTAGGTTGCAATAGCAATATTCAGGCCATGTCGTGCAGCTGCAGTAAAGTACAACGCTAATTAAACATGCAGTTATATTACTCACCACCAGATGGCGCCTTTGATTCACGGACGAGTCGCTTGTGCTCGTATGGATTGAGTATGGCTCAGCGCATCGGGCCATCATCTTCTAAACCAAATAAAATAACGCTCATGTCAGAAACGCCGCAGCCACACACTACATGAACATATATAGCAATGACTTTACTTGGATATTGTGAGTGTTTTATTTTATTATGTTACAGTTTATTACTATTATTACTTTAAAAAATATTTTTTGGCATTATGTAGCCTATGATGTAGGCTATTATTGGTAAAAACAGTTGCTTTCTTATTCTCTTGTTTTAAGAAATATATATATATATATATATATATATGGTCCATACATTAATATAATTAATAAATCTATTGTTTATGATGATGATGATTATTATATTATTATTATTATTATTATTATTATTATTATTATTATTATTAGCCAATGCCATGTTACTACCACTAGTTGCTTCCTCTCTCTGTTCCACGCTCTCCTTTACTCTAAAATAAATCGGCAATAAAATATATTCAGATGAACAGCACGGTTTTTGGTTTGAAGGCGCTCCGGGCTGTGCAGGCAGCGCACGGATGCCACTGTAACCATAGCAACGCGCCGCGCGCGGTCTCGCGGTTGTTGGGAAGAAGTAAATCCGCGCCGCCGCGTCTCTGCCTTCACACTCTGATCTACACCCAGTGGAAGAGCCATGGACGAAGCGGAGGACGGCGACGAGGACCGCGGACGTGAGGGGGGTCCGAGGTTCGACAGCGGAGGCTTAGTGGACCCTTCCAAGACCAGGTGTTTAACGCCAGGAGGGGGAGCAGCACCGAACCAGACCTCTAACAGCAGCGCCGGCGGTCCAAACGAGCTCCGTGCGTCGCGCGAAGCGGACCGGGCGCCTGTCTCTCTGTGCCAGGGCGACGCGTGCGGCTTCGGCTTTGGATTCAGTTTCACGAGCAACGACGACGACACGAGGACCTCTGCCACTAGTGTTGATGTGGAGCAAGAAGACGGAGGCGAGGAGGAGGAGGAGGAGGACGTCGGCATGAGACGCGCCGTGAACGGAGACTGCAGGAGAGGCACGAGCTCACCTTCACTCCTCTCCAAACAGGAGAAGCAGACAGGTGGTTCGGTCACACCCGAGGAGAGAAGAGCGGGTAGCGCGTGCCCTTCTGTCACCATGGACGGCTCGATTACGCCCGCCGGCACCGGAGCCGCCGAGCCGGAGAAGAAGGACTCCCGGGTGGCGTTTTCGAGCCCGACTCCCGCGCAGCCCGCCGCGCTCTCCAAGCCCGAGGACGCACAGATGACAGCGGAGGACGCAGAGGCCAGGGACAGTCAGACCTACATGCAACGGCAGTTCAGCTCCATGCTGCAGCCCGGAGTGAACAAATTCTCCCTGCGCATGTTCGGCAGCCAGAAGGCGGTGGAGAAAGAGCAGGAGCGGGTCAAATCTGCCGGGAACTGGATTATCCACCCCTACAGTGATTTCAGGTATTTTGAGTGTCCAAATCATGCCTGCACGCATGTATATTTACAAGGAACAATATAGTTTAGTTGGTTATGTGCAACTGTTTACTGTAACATAACTTCAAAATACTTTGTAAATAACTGATTGGGAATTGTTGATCATTATCGGAAGTCTACAACTATGGGGTTATTTACATGAGCTCCGTAATTTGTCCATCTGGGGATTAATAAATGATTATCCTTTCTTATCTTATTTTATCTTATCTGAAACTTTTTAAAATCCGAGCCACAGGCATATTTGCAGGCTACTGGATGCAAGTGAGCAAAAGATACGCGCGAGAAAAGAAAACAGTCATGATTGCAAGCAGTAAAAGTCGTGCATGTGTGCGAGAATACATCCCTGCCTTGATTGCGCGGCTTGTTAATAATTCACTGTGTTTATGATTCGTATGTCTTGGCGCATTTCTCATGGCAAAAAAATCCAGGCGCTTGTGTTACGCATTGCTCCTTTGGATATGTGTCCACGCGAGGTTTGCTTTGTAGGAAGGAGTCAGGTTCAAAGTCAGACGCACTCGTGCTATATTTTTTTCAGTGGCTATCTGAACTTTGAATGCCTCCATGCTCCCTCTCTGCTCGAGAATATATATATATATATATATATATATATATATATATATATATATATATATATATATATATATATATATATATATATATATATATATATATATATATATATATATATATATATATATATATATATATATATATATATGCCAGTAATGGCATATGTCCATGTCCAGCAAGGTTCCCGTTTGGGATTCAGCCTAAATGTAGAAACAGACCATTTCTTCCTATAGGATATTAAGATTATATTAATAGAGATAAGAAAATAAGCAGATTCTGACAGGGATGGGGTACTGGTATTCAGTCGCATACTAAATAGTCTCTGAAAATAGTACGCCACCTACGGGGTAACTATGGAAACCTGAAATGATGTTGTATTTTGACATTGTATTTAGTATGCGGTTTGGGACACAGCCCATGCCCTTTAGTGCGCGGTCGATAATTATTGCGCGATCACGGCGCGTCACGTAAGGGTGCAATTTCAGCACCACGGACAGCACATATTGCTCATCAATATGAAATAAGCTCGTATTAAAAAAAGGATGGCCCTGTGTTGGTGTCTGCATCACTTCACCTTTACTGTGGATGCCCTTGTGACGACCTTGTTCAGGGAGAAGATTTATAGGGACTATATGTGAGATGTGTACAATACAGGCTACATAAAAATAAAATTGCATGACACACATGACACATCACACTAATGTATGTATTTTCATGTGTAAGACAGCTCACTTGTTCCATGCGGTCATTATGCTACTATATATTTCTATTGTAATATGCATTCACAGAATATTGTTTGAAATATAAAAATCTTCATTTCAGTGATACCTTAAACAAATGGATTATTCACCATGCAGTTCGTACCAGTTTATTTACATTTTCTGAAACCTGAAATTAAATCAACACCCAGATGAAAAGATGCGTAGCTCTGCCCCTTTTCTTTAACCCATTATAGTCTTCTTAAAGGATTCTAGCAACTAAAATGAGTATTAGCGCTTGTGAATTATTCAGCAACTCCAGTGAAAATAAACAGAAAAGTAACAAACTGACGTGGTTAAGTCTGGAACTGCGGAGAGGTCCTGAGGCTTTAAGGGCATAAAAGAAATTCATAAGGCATGTATAGTCTCAAAAAAGTGGAATGTGCTCGGTTGGTAGGAAGGAGAAAGCTTGACAATGTTTTCATGCTGTAAAACCGCAAACAGTTCCTTTTGGAGATCGGCCTGCATTATTTTCATCAAAACAATTCCCACTTGTTGGATCTTGTGAATGCTGTGATTCATAAACTCATTTGATGTGTTTAATATTGGCCAGGATGATCACAGCGCCCAATAAAGCAATTAGTGATCGATTGGAGAGCTTATATGAATGTTTTGGCCTCCTCACATATCAGCATTTAAAAGGCAAATATTGTAATAATCACTAATGAATGTAATGTGCAGCTCTACGGCTGCTCTCTGATTACTTGAAAAGAATTGCACAGTTTAAGGCCTTTAACGGTTTGTCCCAGTTTTAATGAGCTTTTTAGAAAGTGTAAAGCATAGTCCCGTTATGTGCACATCAGACCAGAAATTGAACACGTTAAAGAAAAAGTGATCACTAATATTTGATTTCAAATCATTTAAATGCAAAGTACGCAATCATTACGTATAGACTGCATGTTTTAATGGTGCTATTAGTGGAAGCAGAGTCTCTCTATATGTACTCTATACATCCATTCAATTCACATGTTTGTTTTGCATTTGATCTTTTCATGACATGTCATGTATACGGTGCACAGGGTTTTGGTAGAATAATTGCCACAACATGTAATACATGCATGCACTGTATGAGTAATAAAGATTTATTTAATAAGTGATAAGGTCTATGTTGTGAGAGTCACTCTGGTCCTGCCGGGAATGCTGTTATAAATAAACCTGTAATTTGAGTTACTCATTGAGTCATCATTTCAGTGAGTCTGCTCAGTGAGCTTCAACTTTTGGCCTCTGTGCCATCTTTCTCAGCGTTTTCACATTTGAATAATTTTGTAATTATTAGTCTTAACACATTTCTTTTTGCTTTTTCTATTACTTGGCACATCTGTGGGTCCTGAGTGCAAAATCCATCCTTATTCAAAGCACAACCTCCTTTTAACCATGTACTATTTGATTGTATTTGATTTCTCACCACAGTTTTCAGGTAATTATAAAACAACCTGTGTCAGTTCCACATAGGCATGTGTTTCTCTCTCTGTGCCCTGTAGGTTCTACTGGGACTTCACAATGTTAATGTTTATGGTTGGCAACCTAATCATCATTCCAGTTGGCATCACCTTCTTCAAAGACGAGACCACCACCCCCTGGATTATCTTCAACGTGGTCTCAGACACTTTCTTCCTCATGGACTTGGTGCTTAACTTTCGCACGGGTATTGTCTTTGAGGAAAACACGGAGATCATTCTGGATCCTAAAAAGATCAAGCAAAAGTACTTGCGGACTTGGTTTGTAGTAGACTTCATTTCATCTATCCCTGTGGATTATATTTTTCTCATTGTGGAGAAAGGCATAGACTCTGAGGTCTACAAGACAGCAAGGGCACTGCGGATCGTGCGTTTCACCAAAATCCTTAGTCTCTTGCGGCTTCTGAGACTTTCCAGACTTATCCGCTACATCCATCAGTGGGAGGAGGTAAGAGAAATTGTGATAGAACTGGAAGCATCTAAAGTAGAAAAAAAATGATTTTCTCTTTTCATTTGTCAAGAGGGTGGCCCCAGTTTAATCCTGATCTGTCTGTCCGGAATTTTGAATGTTCTCCACATGTCTCTGTGGGTTCTCCGGTTTCCTCCCACCTCCCAAAAACATACCAGTAGGTGGATTATATTACTCATTGGGGATTACTAGCCTAATAATTCTAGTGGCAATGGTAATAATGGTGTATGCTTTAATGAACTCATCACTAGGCATTCTTTCTTTTCCATATATTTACATAAAGAACATAAGGTCCAAATTAAGTTCATGTCCATACTGTCCTCTCTGGGACAGAGAACATCCTGCTGTTTCTGTCCTTGAGCTGCTCGTTTTTAGGCTACTCCACTTATGTATCCCTCATTCAGTTCATAATAACATCCTTCCAAAGTGACCCCAATAAATAAAATGGCTGAATGGCCAACTCTTTTGCCCTTCCTTTATCAATGCAATAAATCAAAATCTGTCAATCATTCAAGTTCTAACAGCATGAGTGGAAAGAAAGGCATTTATCTCATTCATGAGCCTTACCCTCTTGCCACTGCATAACATTCAACAGAGTTGCTGTAGTGGAAACATTTGCCTATTGTAACTATATGATTTACATATCAAGAGAAACCACAATGTTAGTTTCAAATGACCAGCAAAGGTCATCTGCTAATGCCCCTGGGGCCTTTGTGATAGGCTGTCCAGGCATGTTGACTTTAGAAGCAGACTTTCACATTGCCTGCAGTTACAACAGTAGTGTTTAATAAGTCCAAAATGGGAGGAGCTTTAAGATAAAAATGTATATGAAATTCACACCTTTGCACAGAAAATTAGTTAAACCACAAATAGTTTTATTTTTGATTCATAGGATTCATAGTCAATAAAAAGGTCCATTTCAAATAGATATATTGTGTTTTATATAATTTTGTGCGTGTGATGATGCACATAAACCTGTTGCTGTTATAAACGTTTGTTTTTTTTTAAAGTACGATTGGTCAAACGTTTTTATTTGAAAGCTGTGGACATGGTTACACTGTTGAACAGTGAAACACAAAAACCTCAGCAGAGTGCTGGTTTATAATCTAAACAAAATAAAACAAAAAGTTAAATAAATATAACAAAACTGAACTGCTTTCCCCCATGATGACCATATCAGCCTTCAGCCAGAAACTATCCAGTTATGATTTGAAACTCTGTGCAGCTGCAGTAACATAAACTGCCCTGCCACTTCTTCACTGGGTCTATTCTGTTTTGTTAAAGGCCCTCTGTGGCAAAAATCCAAGAACACTATGCTTTAAACAGTCAAATAATAAAAACCATCCTCATTCATACCTAGACTTTCCTCTCAGGAGAGGATATTTGATCAGTAATGGCCTTCAACAGTCTCCAATTCCGCAATATTTGTAGTTTTGGAGATTCAGGTGAGTAATACGGCTTTAGGGGTCAATTAACATAGCTTGAAATAATTACTCAAAGATTGAAAACATGATTGTAAAAACATCTCAAAGCACCAGAGCTGGAAAAATCGACTCTGTTGTACTTGGTACTTTTGCAGCAGCTATTCGTTATCATTAATTTATTCCACTAAATGTTAGACGCTAATTCAGATATGAAGAGGATCTGTTTATGCTGACTCAGCTTTGAGTGCTCAGCAGTTGCAGCCTGGCATGAGCATTAATCACTAATTTATCTAGGCTTGATACCATGGCTTCTCTCTACTCTGCTACTTTTAATACAAGTTATTTTAATAATATTCCTGGGCTCTCAAGAATGTTGGCACGAGATTGGGCTGTTCGAGATTTACTTTCAATCCAAAGGCACTGGACAGTGATTGTGGTCTTCAGGTGCCATGTTTGACACTGAGCTGTAATAGATGTTCACAGTCAGTGTTTCTATGGCTCATGGTTTGGATGGCTGTTCAGAGGGCCAGAAGGGTTTCCACAGAGTTGTCTGATGAGCCCTTTAGGAAGCTCTGAAGAAATTAGACCACTAAAGTCATGCAATACACAACCCTCATAAAGGCAATTAATGATGGGCCATAAATGTGCTGTACAGCAGGGAAAATACAGAGAATTTGTGTTAATTACATTATCCTTGTGAGAATATAACTATAACTATAACTAGAGGCTGCTTGTTAGCTGCAGACAAAGAGAGACTTACATTTTATCAGTGTTATAATTTCTGACATATTTACTAGTATGAAAAGGAAATGTATGCATCAATCTTTAAACCTATGCTTGATGTGATCCTGGATTTGAGCCAGAACACTCAGAGATAGGAGCTTCTTCACTTTGTAACACACTGACTACATGTACATGCACATCAAATTCCATTTCAGGTCTATATTTGGGTTGCAGCCTTATTCCAAACCTCTTATTTATATGAATAGAGGCATTGTAATATTCCTGTATACAAAGTTGTTGTAAGTTTGCCTGAGTTGCCATTCCTAAATACCTAGCCTACAGCTAAGTGTCTGTTAGCACCCACAATTCCATGCAGACTTAGCATGTACATATATCTCCTTTCAGTTGATTTTTTGAATAAGCTCTTTACTTGCAACAAATTTACAATTAAAGCAGGCATATTCCAGTGGTGCTAATCACAATTTTTGGAATCAGAATATTGATTTAATCTGAATCTGGCAATCAGATTGCGGCATTAATATGACACAATACTAATTAGAATATTGCTAAATTCTGATTAATATTGGAATATTGATGTGCATGTAAATTAGTCAGTAGTCATTGTCTCCTAGGCAGAACATACCTTCTTCTGGCTCCTTCAGCTGAACTTTAACAATGTATCCATCAAATTAATTTCTCCCTGAGCGCTCCTACTGACATTGCTCACTCTTGGTCCCCATCAGATCTTTCACATGACCTATGACCTGGCGAGTGCTGTCATGAGGATCATTAATCTGATCGCGATGATGCTGCTGCTGTGTCACTGGGATGGCTGCCTGCAGTTCCTGGTGCCCATGCTGCAGGACTTTCCCTCTGACTGCTGGGTTTCCCTCAATAAGATGGTGGTGAGTTTGGCTTCTAAACTGATCCTCACGTGTGCATGATTTATGTCCTTACAATTTGCTTGGACGAGTTGATGTTCATGCTGGGCTAATCAAAAATTGCTGCTCACATGGTAGTTTCTTAATCAGGGTATTGTCTTAATCAGGTTAATATCAGATTATTGTTGTCAGTGTAAACATACTGACTGACAGGCTGCACGAATCTACAGTGTGGACTTAAAAGAAATCAGCTCCAGCCTCATTTCTTCATACAATTATGTGTATTTTTTTATGAGCTTTGGTGGTGCTGTTGCAAATAATCTCATGTGGGTACCAAAAATGAATACTTACTCTGATGTCTTTCTTTGTTTGAAAGACAAAGAGGCTTACCCATCTCGGAGGGTGAAGACTAACATATGCTTCTTCTGAGACAAATGATTAGGACTGTTGTGGCATTTAGAAGCCCTGAAAAAATTATTTTGACACAATTTTAGGACCTAGTGCAATAAGCAGTGCTTTTCATTGTTATCCAGTAGAAAACAGATGAAGGCATATTAACCAGAAAATCGCTTTTCTTTGGTGACTGTGCTTTCATTATTTGTTTATCATCTCTCACTTTTAAACATAATGAACTTCACATTTCAAGAATAGCAACACTTCAATTTGGACATTGATAGGTCTGAATGAGCAATGAATTACACTGCAGCTCTGTTGCTGGTTCATTTTCCACCTTCACTCCAGTTATTGTTGATAGGAAATGCACACACTTCTGCTTGAGTAGCATCACAGGCACTCGAGGATGGTTTATGATTCTTCTCCACACCTACGCTTAGATTAGTCACTATCTTCTGATGGATGAAAACTAAGTTGAGACTCAGTCAGAGAAAACTCAGAGTAAAACTTAGCTCAAAGCCGCTGTCACTCTGTGAGACGCTGACAAGCAGAAGCGTGTGTGTGTGTGTGTGTTCGTTTGTTTCAGTCTTTCTCCTGTGCTTTCTGTTTGTTTTTCTTTTGCACTGAATTTCAGAACAGCTGCTGATGCACACCTGTTGACGTGAGAAGACTGGAGGTTGCATGTTACATAGTGGTAACTAATAAAAAAAACACGTTATATCTATAAAAATAAGGAAAGCATGTCTGTCTGCCTATCCATCTTTCTGCCAAAAACTAAAAACAGCCTATTTTGAGAGCTGCTCAGATATGCATATATGTAATAGGGTTGTGCTAGTAGCTGTATCAGGGGTTGTCACCTGGCAGACCATATTCTGGATGCATTTCATCAGACTGTACCAAGTACTCAAAAAAATACTGTAGCACAACTGATCAATGTACGGGAAAAAGAAACTGGATGCATTCCAGTGATTCCAGTTTTCATGATGGATATCAACCATCATGGCTTCTTCAGCAGATCCCCTGCTGCCTCTGTTGACCTTCCTGGACTTTTCAAGCTTTTTTGATTAGTGAATTGACATGGCTTGTTAAAAAAAAAATACATGTGAAGCAAACTTCTGTATGTTGCTTCACAGAGCAGTGTAACACTCCAAGAGGAAAGCTCTATCTACCCTTTTCCACAGCAGGTTTTTAAGAACAGCTTACTTACTCCATTCATCCACGAAAAGTTTATGCAAAATAAGTGATAACTTCTAGTTACAATTTAAGGTTTAATAACGGTCACCAACTACAGTATCTCATAAAAGTGAGATATTGAGCATCTGTGGGGCATCCTCAAATGGAAGGTGGAGGAGCACAAGGTCTCTAACATCCAAAAGCTCTGTGATGTCATCATGGAGGAGTGGAAGAGGAATCCAGTGGCAACCTGTGTAGCTCTGGTGAACTCCATGTCCAAGAGGGTTAAGGCAGTGCTGGAAAATAATGGTGGCCACTGTTGACACTTTGGGCCCAATTTGGACATTTTCACTTAGGGGTGTACTCACTTTTGTTGCCAGTGGTTTAGACATTAATGGTTGTGTGTTGAGTTATTTTGAGGGGACAGCAAATTTACACTGTTACACATGCTGTACACTCACTACTTTACATTGTAGCAAAGTGTCATTTCTTCAATGTTGTCTTTTCTTCAAAAAGGTATAATCAAATATTTACAAAAATGTGAGGGGTGTACTCACTTTTGTGAGATACTGTATATGGACTGCCTGTTTGAACTAGCAGGCTAACAGGAAGCTATGACCTTTTGCTGTTTCAGTGGTTTTGTTGCCTAGTTTACAGTAACAATAGTTACAATAAACAGTACTGTATATAACAACAGCAGTGTTGCAGTAGATTCAATAAGGTAATTTACATAATACAGTATAATCTTCTAGTGCTGTACATATTTTCCTATAATGCCATGTGGGTTGCTGTATTAAACTGTAAAACACAGTACTATAGTGATTTCATCACAGTATTTTTTATTTTATTTATTTTTTTAATATTGAACATAGTATCATGAACATGGATATCCCCATTTGACTGAATTTCTAGCACAAAGGTTCAAATTTCCAAGCACTGTTCCTAGGTCTGAAAAATGTATTCATAATGAACTCTCCATTGAACTTACTGCTTTCATTAATTTTAGAGTAAAGCCATCTTAGTCTTTGGCATCACTTAGCAATCAGTTAGCAATCAGCTTCAGCAGCTCTGTGGAAAAGAATTGCTTTATACAAATGATGCAGTGTTGAAGGATCTGTCTGATGAGCCTCTCCACCCTTCTTCACTTCATGTGCCTGGTTGCTCTTAGGTTCTTTAATCTACAGGATTGCACATGTTCGTTCACATTAACATACAAAATTGCTATTGACTTAAAATTGAGTGGCCTGAGTGGTGTTCTGGCTTAAGATATTAATATCTTTAGATGAGATTCCAGGAAGACATGGGATTCCAAATCCAACACTCAGATCCATGGGAGTGCTGTCTGAAAATATATTTCAAAGGAAGACACAAGTCTTATACAAAGAAAATACTACTGAAAAAAAAAAAGTGTACTGTAAAAAAATATATTTTTTACAGTACACATGTACAGTATCTGTCCATGTTTATGCAAATGACCTACACTGAACAGAGAAATTGTTTTGTTAATCATGCTTATTGTGTCAGGGACCATTTTGGTTCAGCCTTAACCTATGACTGGTGAAACATATGATAGCTTTTATAAACTTAGCTTGCCAAACACAGACTCTTGAATATTCTTATTAATCTGAATAATCTGAATCTTGAATAATACAATCGGCTAGGTACACGTCTACGTGTACAAACATCTGTGCAATGGTTTCGGGTGGGGAAACAAAAATTTTAACACAGTGACAGTGTCTTTCATAGCAAGATACAGTGACTGGTTAGACAAATTCAAGGTATCATATCTTTTTCTGAAAAAGTGGTGAGTTAAATGTTTGAACGTTTGCAATGCCAGATTTCCTGTGAAAGTAAGTGGTTCTTAGCCACGTTTACTGATTGAAAAGTATCACACTCTGTAAAAGTACCCAAGTACCAGAATCTGGCTTGTGAGAGAACATGTACAAAATCATTGCTCTCAAGTTAGAAGAGATGATATGTACTAAAGCTGCTACTTAAGTTAGATTTGCTGTCCTTGGCAAAGTTAACATAAAAATGGATACCAAATAGCAGAAAAACACCCTATTATAATCACAAAGGATCATTATTTCCTCTTCACAGGAAAATCCCTATTGTTGAATTAACACCCAGAGTGTTCATTTGTGTCCAGTGGACTTATATAAACACTGTAGGGTGTAAATTCAACACTCTGGGTGTTAAATCAACACTGGGGATTTTGCTGTGTGGCTTTTTGCTCCCTCCACCCACCACTGAGACATGTTACACACTTAAACACAATAATTATCACCTGTACAATATGTACCATCATGAAGATAGACATTAAGATATAATACAATTGGTTTTGCTCAATAATTAGTCAACACATAAGTAATTACCTTGTCAAATTTGGCAAGAAACCTTAATGAGTGACATTACAGCTCAATACAGGCAGAATTTAAAAAGATATTCAGTATTTCCAAACTTATAGGTAGATGAGAATGTTTGAGGGCAATACTGCGCTGAGAATAATTGTTGTCTAAGAGTAATTGTCTTTTCCCATCTAATGAAGGGACCATTAAAATAAGTCAGAAAAAATGGAGGATTCTGACATTGAACAAATGACAGAGGTCATATCTGTACTAGCAAGCCAATCATCTTAGAATTTCATTTAGTCTGACATAAATAATATCCAGATGGTTTCGATGTAATTCCTGCAGGACCTTATTTCCAGCCTAACAGGTCAATGCAGCCATTTCATCCTCTTTGATCCATCTGTACTGTGTGATCTGTGTGCTGGCTTTCTCTAATCCCTGCACAGACTCCAGAATAAACCATCTACTGTAGTACAAGGAAGAGCCCTGTGACTCAAAAATATTATGTCATGTTGTTTGAATGCTCACCACACATGAATGAAATCTAACATGCTCCATGAAAAAAAACCAACAACAACAACATACTGTAAAGTATATTAGTAAAGCTTTCAATCACCACACTTTAACCCTTTAATATGGCATGGCTAAGGTGCAACAACTCTCTGGAATTGTACGTGAGCGATGAACACCATTCTCACAAAAGATATTCCCTCAGTTGTTGTTTTGATGAATGTGGTAGAGTCTAATGTGCCATTTCGCTCGGGTTGAGATCTGGTGACTGTGAAGACCACAGCATATTATTTACATTATTTTCAAACCATTTATTCAGCCCTTGTGCATTTTGGATGGGGCAGAGTCATCCTGGAAGAGACCACTCCTATCAGGATTGAAATGTTTCATCATAGGATAAAGGTGATCAGTCAGAAAAACTATGTACAGAAGGGGAATACAAATAATGTGAATAGAGGTGCCAGAGGCAGGCCAGAAAGGTTCACAGAGCTTCTGGTTGAAACTAGAGATGTGCATCAGGATTGAGATCCCACAGGACGCACTAAAAATCACTAGTTGGAGGTGTTTATTTTCATGTGGATGTGAGAGAGCAGTCAGATATGAAGCTTGTGGAGCAAAAAAAAGGCCATGTTCATTAACATGAACATACAGCGTTCATTCATTCATCCTTAGTAACCACCTGGTTTGGGTCACAGTGGTTTAAATTAGGCTAAACCTCTTCACGGTTTAGGTCACACCCACTTTAAATCCAGGTTTAAACAGGGGTTTAAATCCAAATACAGATACAGATATGAATATATGGAGCACTAAACCGATACACATTATAGCATTGCGTTGCCGTAATGTAATGTACAGTACCGTTTTCCAACAGTGTATCAGCTAATCTTTTGCTAACTTACACAAACAAATTCCGAAAACAACATTTTCCTCAGCTCCTACATTCACAGTCCAGTAAGCAAGAAACACCACAGATGAGCAATCATGCATTGCAGCTAATTAGGCCCCTTTATTTATTCAATTACCATTGCAATGCCTAGCTGAGCTGCCACAACACGAGAGACACGTGGACAGTGCTTTTTTTTCTTCTGTCTTTCAGTTCTATGCAGAAACTTTCAACACTTTTTCCAGACCTTTATGGATGTAAACTAACCTATAACTAATCCTAGCTAACAGCTACATCAGTAATGGTGGGAGATTCTGTCACTATCTGTCCAAAGACCAGCTTAACATTTTGACAGGCTTTGACTTGTTCAGCACATCCTCCAGTGTCCAGGGTTTCTGCTAGTGAAATTAGCATCAAGCTACATTTATACATTCTGCTGACTGTTCTAGGAACCATACTGTTTAAGTCGATTATCATGGTATTGTTCTTCTTATTTCCCTAGAGAAAATGAGTATGAATGCATATTTACAAAATGTTGGCCGTAGAAAAAAACATGGGACATGTGTTACAAAAAAAAGAAAGCTGAATGTCTTCAGGGGAAAGGAGTGTTTTCACGTAAGTTAACTAAATGCAGGCATTAGCGTGTCATTGTCCTTTTGTCTCCCTGAGTTTTTTTTTTAGCTGTTTACTGAAGCACCACATTGTGGGCTGTAGCCTTGTGGCAAACTAATCAATGTCTCCGGCATGGCTTCGTGAAACAGTATCAATCTAATTGATCTGGTCTATGGATGAAGTAAATGGATCTCAACTGTGTGTGCTAGATCAGTTACAGAACGTGAACAAACAAATGAGGCTTCATGTCAGTTAGTTCAGGTTTGTTTGAACATGCCTGGTGGACCTCACAGACACTTCAGTGTCCAGACAGTATTTAGCTTTGGATGTTCTGTTTATTCTTCCATCTCCAGAAAAAAAACACATATACTACTGGAAAGATAGCAGCATTTCTTTATAGCCTTGTAAATTGTGCCGTACCATAAACATAGTAGGAGTTGAAGGAAGATATCAATCTCTACACACACTTTGCGCTTACTGATTCTCTATTTATAATTGGACCTCATAAGCCTGTGTGCCCAGTGGATTCAATGCATTCTTGACAGTGGACATGTTCCTCCCTAGGAGGAGATTTATCATCCTGACATGGTCAGTCTTGGTTTTTATTCCATTATAAGTGCTTCTGTGAAACTCCTGAATCAAATTAACGGAAGTCTGGATTGTTCAGCATTTTTCAAAGCATTAAGATGATCATAGCTATTTGCAGGATGCCCATCAAACAAGAGGATGGAGTAGTAAAGAAATGGTTATTAAACCTTAGCCCCAGAGGGAAAATCTCTGACATATCTGACATAACCTGGCTTGGTGGGCCATCTTGGCGGCATCTGGCTGGAACCTTTTAAAGCTTTTAATGTAAAGAGGAAGGCAGACAAATACAAATGGTAGGGCAAAATCATGGTCACTAAATAGACACTGAGTCGGGCAATCGGCAAACAAAATAAACTAGGTTTAGACAAGAATCGAAAAATGTGAAGACACAACATGATCAAAACCATGAGAAGAGGACACAGAACAAAGGCTTGGTATGACACAGAAACATGATATATCACCCAGAGCAAAGACACACAGGGGTTTACAAATACAATGAAATCTAAGGGCATAACACAAAACAGCTGAGACATTAGGAAAGAACAAATAACATAACAGGGGCAGAGACAGGACAGAAACCAAAACAAACGCACATATAAGTCAACACAACTTGACAACCCGGAAGCACGCTGTCAGGCTACAGGCTGTTGAGCACGCTGTGTGCAGGACAAGATTAAAAACTTTTTAAAATAGATGTTATTCTACAAAAGCTCTGTAAGATACAGCTCAATTTAATCAACAAAGCTGCTAAGCAAATGACAAGAATAGACTTGGTTTGTAACAATCAGTAAGGTTTTCCACCATGGGAAAGTCTTCAGGACAGAAAACATCGGGTTATGCATGTAACCCTGTTCCCTGAGAAGGGAATGAGACATTGCATTTAGCATGGCAGTATGGGAAGCGCCTTGCATGCGTGAGCATTATCTGAAGCTTGTGTAAAATCATGCCTCTACTTATAGGGTTGCTATGATCAGGTGACGTGGCAATTAAGCGTGTCACATGATATATATATGGCACCTTTGAACCACCCCGCTAGCCTCTATGATAAGAAGCGAAGACACAATTCACAGGCCTGCCCTGGTATGACGTCTCGTTCCCTTCTCAGGGAACAGGGTTACATGCGTAACGCCGACGTTCCCTTTCAAAGGGAACTTCGATGTTGCATTTAGCATAATGGGATAATATGGGAGCGGGAATACCCACTCCGTCAAAAAGACCCAAGCTGCAAGGCACTCGATCCCGGGCTGGAATGAATATCCAGGCTGTAATAATGAATGAATGTGTGTGGCGTAGACCATCCTGCAAGCAGCACACACATCCTGCAAGGATACCCCTTTGGACAAAGCCTTCGAGGAGGCGACCACCCTAGTGGAATGAGCTCTTATGCCCAGAGGCGTGGTGAGACCGCATGCCTCGTAAGCCATAGAGATTGCTTCCACTATCCAATTAGAGGGCAGAAAGCCTGCAAGGGTGGACAGCTAATGTAGGCACTTTAGGAATATAATCCTGCCTAGGATACAGGAAGGCCTTGGCTAATCCAGGGGCATAGTCAAGGCAGGTAGGGGCAACAGAGAGAGCTTGGAGACCTCCCACTCGCTTGAGAGATGTCAGGACCAGAAGAAGAGCTACCTTTAGAGTCAGCAGCTTCTCAGAGGCTGATTCTAAAGGCTCAAATGGGGTCCCTGGCAGACCTTCCAGGGCCACAGAAAGGTACCAGGAAGTTATGCGCGGCCTGCAGATGGGCCTCAGCCGCCTGACACCAGGCATGAACCTCAAAGTTAGAGGATGTTGCCCCACAGAGGGCAATGTTCATCAACAGGGGCATGACTGGCCGAATTGGCGGCCACATAAACACTGATTGTAGAAGGAGCCCACCCCACTGAGAAACATTTTTGTAAAAACTCCAGGACTGTAGCTATTGTGCAGTTCACTGGGTCTAGCTGATGTTCCTCACACCACAAGACAAAAAGCTGCCACTTGAGTGCATACAATTTCCTTGGGGATGGTGCTCTAGCATTTAACATGGTCTCCACAACCTCAGTTGTGAGACCAGAATGAGCTGGCCCCTCAGGGGCCGAACCCACAGTTTCCATAGTTCTGGCCGAGGGTAATAAATCAGCCCTCCGGCTTGAGATAGTAGATCCACTCTAGGGGCTCAAATGGGACACCTGACAGACTTTCCAGGACCACAGAAGGTCCCAGGAAGGTATGCGCGGTCTGCAGATGAGCCCACCCCACTGAGAAATGTTCTTCTAAGAACTCCAGGACTGTAGCTATTGCGCAGTTCACTGGGTCTACAGTGGATCCCTGCAGATGGGAATCGCCCAAGGAGTGCCATCTCACAGGGATATTATCTCTCAGAACCATATTCAAACTGGCCAATAAGGTGCTACCAGCAGCAGACATAGACTGTCTTGGCGAACTCTTGCTAGAACTTGTGGGAGCAGAGTGATGGGGGAAACAGCGTACAGATGTGACCTCGGACACTTGTGCACCATGGCGTCCAGCTGTAATTGTGCGGGAGGAGTGAGGGCGAACCACAACAGGCCATGTGTTGTCTCCTTGGAGGCGAACACATATCATCCCGCTTGGCCAAACCTTGCCGTATGGACTCCACCACTTGTGGATGGAGCCACCCTGCTCCAGACAAGGGCCGCACCAGAGACCGTGAGCTGGACAGCTGTCTAAGACCGCGCTCCAGCCCGTGAGGGGGGTGTCTCTCATTACCGTCTTGCGCTAAGGAGACACCACTAGAGTGTGACCCAAGGCTAGAAACTGGGCACACTAAAATTCTCAGAGCATGTAGGCATTGCCGTGTGACACTGATTATTCTCAGAGGTTTATCTTGCTCAGTGTTGATAGGATTGACCCTCTGCATGTTGGGGATAGAAACACCCTCATCGTAGTAGAATCCTTATAACTCCTAGAAAATTTGTCCACTGCAGTGTGGATTTACTTTCACTGGGGAGAAAAAGACTCATCCAGCCTTAGTAATCACTTAAAGCAGCTCTTTATATGCTGCTCTCAGTTTTTTAACACATCCTTCTGGCTCCTCGGAGTCAGAGAGGAATTATGACCTTTTCGCTTTCCATAGCGGAAGGAGGAGCCGCGACGTGAGCGCCAAAATCCAGCGGAGAGCTGAACCCGGAAGACAGAGCAAGAGATAGAGTAGCGCTCGTCTCCAGCTCCTCTTCTGGATCTATAAGAGATCCCCAGAACCTGAGACCCAGAGGCCCAGATCCACGAGGCTATGAAACCCAACTCACTTCGGCTTCTGAGAAGAGCACGAGTCACGAGCCAAGCTGCTTAATGTACCATGCGCAGGCTCTCGAGGCTGCCATCGCATGCTACACTCCTAAACACTTCACCCAGAAAGTGTGTGCTATTCCCGTGATGAAACGGGAGCAAGCCTTAACACACTTCCTGAATTCTTTCTCACTCATTACTTACCTCTCTTTTCTTTTTTTTCTAAAAAAGGGATAGAAATGTTTAGAGATTTTGAGAAAATATAGATTAGAAATGAAGCGGTTTTTTTTTTTGTCACACAAACAACAAACATGCAGTCTCACTGAAGATAATAAGGCTGGCGGCGTGGTTCACAGGTGCCATATATATATCATGCTCGCTTAATTTCCACGTCACCTGATCATGGCAGGTCTATAAGTAGAGACATGATTTTGCACAAGCTTCAGAGACCGGTCACACGCACAAGGCACCTCCCATACTGCTATGCTAAATGCAACGTCGAAGTTCCCTTTGAAAGGAAACTATGCTTTCCAATTTCTCAGTGATATGAATAATGTTTTTTTTTTTTTTTTTTTTTTCGGCATTAATTTAAGAAAAAAAAGAGGCTGGTGAGAGAATGTTGTAACAGGACCTAACTTGTCTTACGGATCTTTCACAGCGTTAAATATAACAAAAAATATTTAAAAAGCAAAACACAATGTGCTACAGAGCAGAAACTAGCAATCACCCAAAGAACATGAAGATGGGAGGGAATTTTTTTTCTCAAGTCTGAATATCTCAACAACCTCAGTTCCCCCACCCTATTCCTCTGATTATCAGCATTTTTCTCGCATTCCTCACCCCTCCTCAATATTTCTCCTCATTTAAATTCAGTTCCATTCTCCCTACTGTGTTCTCATCTCCTTAACCAACCCTGCACTCAGTCAAACTAAATGCAAATGGTGGAAATAGGGTAGACCCCATCAGGTCAGTCCTAGAGAAATTACAGACGGATAATGGGGAGCACAACGGATTCAAGAAGCAAGAAGTCTTAAGCAGATAAAAGAGAAAGAGAGCTTGAGAGTGGTGCAGGCCAGGACATAATCTGGTTGGAAAGATAAACAGTGCTATGCTTATTGGATGCCTTTTAAAGGCTGAAAAAAAGAACATGGATAATGAATCTATCACACTACACTGGAACTACATACTGATAACAGACTTGAAGATTTCTAGTCACAGGAGCTGTTTTATAGCAAGCAAGCAAGCTGCTCAGAGACACAGTTTCATTGATAAATGTCTACTGAAAACTAATAACTACTTGTGCCTTTATTAATTTTTTCTCTGTGCAGAATGACTCATGGAGTGAGCTGTACTCCTTCGCCCTGTTCAAAGCCATGAGCCATATGCTTTGCATCGGCTACGGACGCCAGGCCCCAGAGAGCATGTCTGATATCTGGCTCACCATGCTGAGCATGATTGTGGGAGCCACCTGTTACGCCATGTTCATCGGCCATGCCACTGCGCTCATCCAGTCGCTGGACTCGTCACGCCGACAGTACCAGGAAAAGGTAGGTAACTGTTTTGCTTGCACAACTCACACCTGCATGGGACTGTTTTATGTGCCATCCATTGTTTGATCTTGGCAGATCAAAGTCAGCAACTATTGCCTGTTTAGCAAGAACAGGTCTGCTTCCATTGACCACTGATGCAACACAGGTCTCTGGCATCCCTCCCGTCTGATCCACCCGCCGCAGTAATGGGTAGTGCTTTGATTCTCATAGTGGCATCTGGTGGTTTGTTTACTGCAGTGTCCCCGCTTTGCAGCTCATCTCCTCATGTCATCAACCATTTGGCGTTTTATCAGATATCCTTGCGGTTTGTTTTGACCCTGCTCTTTTCCAGGTCTTTTCTTCCTCTTCTCTTTTCCTAAACAGAGAACCAATGTTTTCGGGATCACAGTGTGACCTAAAAGAGAAACATTTATTAGCACATTGTGCTTCCCAGTGAGTCAGTGAAAAGCAGGAGTATTCTTAATGGACAGTTCTTCAGGCTAGCAATCAATTCATATAACAGAAGGTGACAGTGACGAGGACAGCATATACATACTCAGCAAAAAAAAGAGAAAGAAACATCCTCTCACATTCAACATCTTTTATTTGGGGGTCAATATCAAAATCGGAATCTGGTGCCACCAGCTGCTAATATATAAACACACGCACACACATTAGTTTTAGCCATGATTTAACCCAGAAAATACCTTCCAGCCCTGTGTATCTCTGAAGTGGTAACGTCAATATAGTGTTCTTATGGAGAGTGACCAAGGTTGACAGATCAAGTTGACAGTAAGAAAAATCTGATATAAAGTTATGATATGAAAAGTACTCTTCGGGCAGGATACGATTTCTGGACATATGTCTGTTAAGAAATATTACTGGAAGAATTATTTATAGTTTATGTACGATTTGCATGGGATAAGTATCTGTGTTTAAATCACAGAGATGGGTGTGTCTTCACGATGAACACATGCTCATCACACTAAACATTCCCACACTTAAAAAGCTCTTGCTTTGCGGTACTGATGCTCCAAGTCTATCATTAAAAAGCCAGACTGAAGTTTGCAGGTGAACACCGGCCTGTTGGAGCAGTGTACTCTGGTCAGATGAAACAAACTTTAATTGTTTGGCCATAATATCCAGACCTGTGTATGGAAGAAAAAAAGGTGAGGCTTTTAATCTGAAGACCACCATCCCAATTGTGAAGCGTGGTGGCAGCATCATGTTGTATCTATGTGTGTGTGTGTGTGTGTGTGTGTGTGTGTTTGAGGGGGGCATGGTTGCTGGAAAAGGGACTTTACACTTTAGAAAATAGATGGAATCATGAAGAAGGTGGATTATCTAGAAATACTACAGCTGTGCCGGTAACATGTATAGAGGCTATACCTGTGCTAGAAACTTATTAGGGTGCCTTTGCACAGACAGTAACATGAGTTTAGAATCAAACTAGGGACCCATGAGGCAGCAACGCTACCATGCTACCCTCTCAAATGCGGTTATTTATTTATTGTTAGATTAGGTTTTATCTGCATCATCCAATCTTCTATAACCATTGTATTATGAGAGTAAGTTTCCCTGAAATCCCACTCGACAGTCTTTTTGATAACATCTGAAATAACAATGTGACATACCACAGCAAAGGGACCATCACCAGTGCTCATCAGATCTCCCTAGGCGGCAGACATTCCTCTTTATTAATCATTATTCTGCAGCACTACCGAGCAGCACACAGCCAGAGAGCTGTCTAACGCGGGAATGGTTATGGCAACAGAGAAATGGAACACACTGAAGGGCCTGACAAAAGCCATTCTTTGAATAAGATAACGTATATAGGAGGAAGTTAACAGCAGTATTTCCATGACACAGAACAAACAGATATTGACTGTGTTGGGAATAAATGGAGCTGATAAATGTTGGTGGTGCTGAAATTAGTTTCAGATTTGATGGTTATGAAAGCTCTGTTATAGACTAGGATCTGCAATAATTCTGAACTTGGATATCAATAAAACGCAGTAGGAAATGAGTAAGCTATGATAGATATGTCCCGAAACAATGAATAAAATCCTGGGATTACGGTGGTGCAAAACACATTAACAAACCAAAAGCGCAACAGCAAATCAGAATTCTGAAACACATCAATATGAACTCAAAACAGAAAGACATTGCATGCTTGTTGCTGATAGGACAATGTGGGGTGATCATTATTTGATATTGGCTGATGCTAGTTTTTGGGTGCTGGCTTGGTGTGCCACAGTACTAACAAACAAGTTCCTGTGTGCCCCTTGTTCTCTAAGTCATGGTGCACGTCAAAGCAGGGAGTGTGTGAATGTCAATCTGTTCTGGACACTTTCACACACTTACACATATGCACATCTTCATATACACTCACACATAAAACATATATAAATAGCTATGGCCTATCTATAACCTTAAGTGGCCTGAAGGTGATATTTTCCACTTCACCACAATGTGTGTGTGTGTGTGTGCGTGTGTGTATATGTGTGTGTGTGTGTGTGTGTGTGTGTGTGTGTGTGTGTGTGCATGTGTTGGATTATGAGAGTTCCTTAGTGGTCCCTGTTTTCTGGTCAGAATGTCCCTCGTTGCCCAATCAGTCCTCCGCTGTTTTTTACAGAGTGTTTCCCTGATTCCCAGTACAGGGGTAGAACACTAAATGTTATGTAACAGCACTACTCTCTCCTCAGATTGCTGCTTCACAGTGTTCTGCTCATAATGTGCACAGTAAATGTCTAGAAGCTAATTCAGACTGCCTTGGATCTATATATTTTCAGCTTTAATTCACTATATCATAAATATATTGGGTATATACATATACAGCTTACATTCACCAAGTTGACTGTCTGTATAAACAGTCTGGAAGATTGATAGAAATTGACTTAATGAGTTTTAGAAGCTTCTGAATTGGACAGTTGTCATAATTAGGAGTTAATGAGAGCACATCTGTGGCTATTAAAGAGCCTGTAGTGAGACAGGGCCTTTCTGCCGTTGATAACATGGGAAAACACAGCAACTCAGCCACGATTATTACTTGTCGCATGGTACGAGATGAGAATAAAATCTTGGCAGAATTCTATAACAAACTGTGAGCTAACGTGTTCTTTATGCATGATTATACGAAGAAGACTGTAGACCTATGATTAAAGAAAATGACTATGTTCTGCCGTACTGGGTGCCCAGCAATGCAGAACAAGTTTGTAGCTCAACTAAAAAGCATGAAATAGGTTCATGTTGTCATATTACTACATAGACAATTCACTGAACAGAGCATTTGTGTGCTAATTGGCTACAAACCTATAATCTGTAATTCATCGTCTATGTCTTTCCACGCTACATCCACTTTTGTCCTGTCATGAATTGTGATGAGAAAGTATAGAGACATTCTCACTTCTGCCAAAATTCAGCAAACTCTTCTACTTTTAAATCCTGGATGTTTTGTTTACATTTTGTCATTGCCACTACTGTATTTGTATTTGTAGGCATCCTATGAGTTTAATCCTATGCCGTCCTCCTGTTGGTGACTTTTAGAAGAGTGTTGTAGCAGCAGTAATATTCTTTAGACTTTGATCTGAGATTTTAATTTTCTGCCAGAACTTTGTCATCTGTCTTTGGTCATAGTGGCCCATCGGTGAGCACATCACATTATGCACTGTAAGAGCAGCCAGAAAAGATGCAATAAAGAAGCCAATACTCCAAGACTGGAATAAAAAAGCCAGACTGAAGTTTGCAGGTGATCACCTGCCTTTTGGAGAAGTGTTCTCTGGTCAGATGAAACAACGTTTCACTGTTTGGCCATAGTAGTCAGACCTGTAATGTAATATAATTATCATAACCTGTATGGACGAAAAAGGGTGATGCTTTTAATCTAAAGAGCACCATCCCAATAGTGAAGCATGGTGGTGGCAGCATCATGTTGTAGGGGTTTTTTGCTCGAAAAGGGACATTGCACTCCAGAAAATAGATGGCATCATGCGGAAAGTGGATTATGTAGAAATACTGAAGCAAAACCTCAAGACATGATCCAGAAATTTAAAACTTGGTTGCGACTGGGTCTTCCAAACAGAACAATGGTCCACACATAACTCCAAAATTGTAACAAAATGACTAAAAGACAACACAGTGAACGTATTGGACTAGCCATTACAAATTCATAACCTGAATCCCATAGAAGTTTTGTGGACTGACCTGAAAATGTGTGTCTGAGCAAGGACACTGCCGTTTCTCTGTAACATGACAAGCTGTGTTTTTATTTTGTTTTATTATCTTCAAGAGGGAAAAAAAGTGTAGAAACTAATGTTTATAGCTGCTAAAATGTAAGCAGTAATAGGAAATAACATGTTTTGTGCTCATTACACAACAATAAACACATATATAACCTGACAAAATGTTTGACATATCATTTATTAACAAATAAATACATTGTAATTTTTGGCAAATAGCTGCAGTATAAGAGGAATAAAACACATTGGGCCATATCACACCACTGCACCTTCAATTATTTTCAACACACCTGAAGTGTTTCATTCTACTAACACTTATAGGCCTTATTACCAGGCCGATGCTAATGGTACCCGATGCCTATGGAGGACCTGTAAGCTATAGACCTGTAAACCAAACCTTAATTTGAGTGATCAAGAGCTAAGTTACTTTTAAATGGAGTGATTCCAGTAAAAAAAAAAGGCACACCGTTTCTCATATACCTGAGTGTTATAAATGTTTAAAATATAGCATAGTCAGAACCTGACTCAAATTGTAACTGCTGAGCTGCTGCTACAATAATATGTCATGATATATCAAACATAAACATTTTAATCATTCAGCTTTTTCTTTTTTCTTTTTTGCAAATTAACTGTACAGTACATTTACTTTCCTACTTGGCTGTGTCTGTTAATATGGCTACGATTCAGCTGATCTTCCAGACAAGTTCTTCCTTTCAATATATAATGGAATTCATTATCATCAAATTAACTACAGTGGCCATTTAAATACCATAGAATACAGAAACAGCAGGTGTACCCTGTTATACCTGCACAATAAAGAAGACAGCACTAGGAGGCCCTGAGCACCAGGTGTGAAAAACATCACACTTTTTTTGTTACATATAAGAGGCATAACATGATGAGGTACATGTGCCTGTTGTTTAATGCAAAGCTGCTGAACAATTTCATTTCCTGTTCAAGAGTGGCAGACAGCTGTGACAGTGACATCTTTCCTGCAAAAGGTCAACCTTACATCTAATAAACGTGGGAGTAAAATATATTTAGATAATACTGTGTGTACTGATATGTAGGCAGTTACACTGTTATGATATAGCTGAAGGTTACAGCCAGATGGATTTACTGTAAAGATGTTTTGCTGGAAGGATTAAGCGGGTAATCTGTAACATGTCCGTTATAATTGCAGCAAGTAAGCTTTTAACCTGTTGCATAATAAGATAAGATAATACTTTATTAATCCCCAAACGGTGAAATTTGGGAGTTTGATGGCAGCATAGCACTCGCAGAATAAAGCTGGTGTGAAAACGTTCATCTCCAGAGTTAGCAAGCACGGCCAGGGCTAAAAGGCAAATTACATGGTACAGAACTGAAGCTTATATTTGCCATGGACAAAAAGAATACGCCTGTCTGATTCGCTGGCAGGTGTGTATTAATTCCTTACATTTCTAAATCACTATGGAAGCCTGTTGGATTGTAACCATGACAACAAACACAAATAATGTTATTACTAGGCCCATATTACACTATGCTAGTGATTTCAGTATCACACAGCTAAGCATTAAAATGAATAAATAACGCTTATGAACACAGCGGTAGATTCGAGTTCTCTGACTCGTTAATAATCCAAATTAAAATGCAGCCATTGTCGTCAAATAGGCAAAAAAAAAGGTCAGGTGATCGTACAAACAATTTGTGTTTACCAAAACCAGGATGAAAAACTAAGTAAAGAGAGAAAGGTCAGAGCCAGAGATGCAAAACCTGGAAATGCTCAGAATAGCAAATCCAACTACCAAAATATCAAAACGTCACAAAGAGCAGAGTGGAGTATGGAGTTAAAATCAATTAGTTTGACATGAAACAGGAAGCAAGTGTGTTAGAGGTCGTGTGAGTTAGAGAGCTGCAGTGTCCAGAATGGACTGGGATTAGGCGGTGGAGCGCGATGCTGCACTGAACTGGAGTAATATGATTTGTTTGGAGGACAACAAATTAATTCTCTTTTCTTTCTTTTAAATTTTTTCCTTCGTTCCTTCTCCATTCCTCACTCTTGCATTTACATTCATTCATTCCTTCTTTCTTTCTGTTTTTCTTTTTCTTTTGTTCATTTGTGTTTGTTTGTCCATTCATTCATTCAGCAATTATTTTGCAATAATAGTAAAACTTAGATATAAGAGTGTGGTAAGAAACCACTACATTGTTGGAGAGAGAGAGAAGAGGAGAGAAGAGGAGGGGAGAGATGAGGATAGAAGAGGAGAGATGAGGAGAGGATAAGAAGGGAGAGAGGAGAGGAGAAGGGAGGAAAGATGAGGAGAGAGGAGAGATGAGGAGAGAGAGGAATGGAGAAGGGAGGAGAAAAGAGGAGAGAGAGAGGAGAGGAGAAGGGAGGAGAGATGAGGAGAGAGGGGAGATGAGAAGGGAGGAGAGATGAGTAGAGATGAGGAGAGAGAGTAGAGGAGAAGGGAGGAGAGAAGAGGAGAGAGGGGAGGAGAGAAGAGGAGAGAGAGGAGAGGAGAAGGGAGGAGAGATGAGGAGAGAGGGGAGATGAGAAGGGAGGAGAGATGAGTAGAGATGAGGAGAGAGAGTAGAGGAGAAGGGAGGAGAGAAGAGGAGAGAGGGGAGGAGAGAAGAGGAGAGAGAGGAGAGGAGAATGGAGGAGAGATGAGGAGAGGAGAAGAGAGGAGAGATGAGGAGAAATGAGGAGAGAGGGGAGAGGAGAGAAGAAGGGAGGAGACATGAGGAGAGAGGAGAGATGATGAGAGAGAGGAGAGGAGAAGGGAGGAGAGATTAGATGTAATTGCATTAAAGCCTGATTGAATGAATCACACAAGAGGGAAACGTATGCTGATCTGATTGCGAGTGACAAACAGTAAATTACTGAGACTTAGTCCAGCTTGATGAAAACCTCGGCTGCACTTGAATAAAGATTCACTGTTACTGAAGCAGGGTGTCTCCTTTCATTAGCTGGTGCTTATTTAAGATGCTCTGTCTCTCATCGGACGCATTTGTAGGTTGTAGAAAACATCTTCTAACTTTTAGTTTTTCTGAGCTCAGCTGTGGGATTAGCAGGCGTGCAGCGCTAAAGGACGAGTTGATAAAGAGGAAGGGCATTTTGCAAGCCTCTTAGCTTATTTCACTCTTATCCCACTGTAATGAATTGAGATTTAATTAGATTAGGATTGGATGCGGATTACAGAAACAAAAGGTTTTCTGAAATTGTTTTGTAATTGGGGATTTCCGGTATTTCACCTCCCGACACCAGCTCTGTCTGCTGGAGGGGATATTGAGTAATTCTCCTCTCTCTCTCTCTCTCTCTCTCTCTTACTCAGTGTGTGTGTGTGTGTGTGTGTGTGCGTGTGTGATCTATAGTGCACACTTAATGAACCCATATGTATTTGTTTAATGCATACAAGTATTTAAAGGGAGAAAATGCATTAGTTTCCCACAAATTGTTAAAATTTATTAAGAAACATCGAGTATGAGTATCATCATATATAATATGCAGCAAGCAGGCCCAGCTAACATTCAGTATACATTTATGTTGTGGTGAACCAGTTATACTGGTGTAAAAACATGAAATACAATAAACACAAGGTTTTGCTTTTGATTGGCTGTTATATCGTATCTGGATCAGCTTAATGAAGAACACACAGCAGGAGATTACTTTTTAAGAATACAATGCTGAAATTCTGAAATGCAGAAGTGAATGTTATTCCCTGAAGAATTGCATTGCATTTTACTTTTGTCGCTCATGCCACATTGAAATACAATCACTGTCAAAACACAGCCCTATTCAGTAAGTAGAGGGGGAGAAGGGCATAAAAGCTTAATTTTCCCAGAGGCCTTTTCTTTCTTTTATTCTTTGTTTTGTCATTCCTGCCGTATTGATTTTTGAAACCTTATTCATCAAGCTTTCTTTTTTTTTAACTTCCTTCCTTCCTTCCTTCCACCTTTTTTCTTTCCCCCCTTGTTTCCATCTTCTTTCCTTCCTTCCTCCCTCCCTCTCCCTTTCCTTCTTTCCCTGCTTCTGTAATTCCTTCACTTCTGTTCTTGCTAGTTTCATTCTTTTTCCACTCCATTCCATCCTCCTTGCCTCCCTCTCTCTCCCTTTCCATCCAAACTACCTTCCTTTTTTCTTTTCACATTTTTTTTCCTTCCTACCTTGTTCCCTTCTTCTTCTTTCCTTACTGCCTCTCTCCTTCAACTCTTCCGTCCTTCCTTCCTTCCTTCCTTTCATTAACCGTCTTTTCACAAACTGATTAAAGAAACATAAAATCAGGTGAGAAAAGCATTTATAAAAAAATTAAATTAAATAAAAAAGCACCACAGGAAGTGGTGTGGGAGTGTGGTTTAAACCAATATTTGGCTACATATTTGCTACAACTTCTAAAATAGTTGTTTTGAACATATATGTTTTTTCAATAGCTGAAAACAGGGCTTCTCTGGAGCCAGTTACAGAGCTGTTACCAGACTTGAAGATTGACCTTTCACCTCGGTGTGTGTGAGAGCTGCACTTATGTGTGACAGATCAAAGCTTATTAATGTTCTCACTCACGCCATCCCTCAGCTACATGGAGATAGACTCCTGCACCAAGCCAAGGCTTTACTGGGGTTTTGGTACAAAAAGCAGCAATCATGTAGCATACCTGTTTACTGCTGCAGAAATTCAGAACTCAAATGCAGTTTGTTGGAAATGTTGTAAGGATATTTGAGTTTAGATGGATGGTTTGGCAGCTCAGGGTTCACACACTTAGGTTGTTCATGGCCCTTACTAATTATGTGATTGCACAAAAAAAAAAACATTTGGTGTTTTTATGTTTTGGACATATACTATATTATGTTTTTTTGCATCCCAGAATACTTCAGGATTTTATCAGGGTAGCAACAGAAATAGATGAATGCTGTTTCACTCATGCCTCACTACCATCACAATCTCCCATGCTCCTGAGCCTATCCCATCCACCGTAAATAACCCAGACTGATGTCTCCTAACATAGTAACAAAGCCCAAACAGGAAAGCCATGCTGTCTTTCTAATTATGCAGCCTTATCTGTATGTAAGGAACATCAACAGCATGGTTCTTGCTCAAGAAAATAAAAGAGATGGATGGAAATTGGGAGAGGGAAATGAACAAGCTGTTGCTCTGACACACATAACTGAAAGCATCTGTCTTTATTGTTCTGTTCTCTTCAGTATAAACAAGTGGAGCAGTACATGTCCTTCCACAAACTTCCCGCTGATTTCCGGCAGAAGATCCATGATTATTATGAACACAGATACCAAGGCAAGATGTTCGACGAGGAGAGTATTTTAGAGGAGCTAAATGAGCCACTGAGAGAGGTGAGTCCTACATTAATCACAATAAACTAATCAGATAGTATAAAAACTATAAATTACATTTTTAATTTAATGCTCGCTACAGCCAATACATTTTGTTCAGTGATGACTTCCCTTTCCAGGAAATTGTCAATTTCAACTGTCGCAAGTTAGTGGCCTCCATGCCGCTTTTCGCAAATGCTGATCCCAACTTTGTGACGGCCATGCTGACCAAACTCCGTTTTGAGGTCTTCCAGCCAGGGGATTACATAATTCGTGAAGGGACCATTGGCAAGAAGATGTATTTTATCCAGCATGGGGTTGTGAGCATCCTTACCAAAGGCAACATAGGCATGAAGCTCTCTGATGGATCCTATTTTGGAGGTAAAGACCATGCATTTTAGGCAAAGATTTAATGTATATCACTTTCTGTGACTTTTAGGAAGTAATCTTCTTTTGATTGAAGTGAAATTGGAGCAAAAATGCTGTTGCGTGTCAAATTAAGGAATAGAAAATTGGCATGGTGTAGGTTCACTTACCGATGGGAGGATCACTGTAAATCAATGACCTTATGACTGATCACCTTTATCCCATGTTGAAACATTTCTGTCCTTCCAGGATGAATCCACCCCATTCTATTGAATGAGATCTCAGTGAATGGTTTGATGACTATAAAAATGATATAAATCATATGCTACGGCCTTCAGTCACCAGATCTTAAACCAACTGAACACCTATGGAGATTTTGGAGCGATGTGTTAGTCTAGACAGTGCCCTCCACCACCATCATCAAAACACTAATTGAGGGAATACAGAACAGTGTTCATCCCTCCAGTACAATTCCTGAGACTATAATCTGACTACATTAATGCACAGTTTGTTATAAAATTTGCCAAACATTTATTAGGCTTATCTCATACAGTGTGACTAAAAATATTCTTAAAACACTTCTGTAATCATACATGGTAATCTTTAAATTATTGTATCAAACCTCAAATGGCTGCACATATTTCACTGTTATTTAATTGCTTGGTGTCCACTTCCATTTTCTGAGAAACTCTCAAACACTTCAATATCATTGAGGAGAAAGCCACAAACATTGATGATGAATATATATCGATGAATATACACAATAAGCAATTAATACCACTGCAAGGTGAAGTGAATAACATTGATTTATCTTGTTACAGTGGCACCTGTGAAGAGTTGGGATATATTAGGAAGCAAGTAAACAGTCAGTTTACCCAAAGTTGATATGTTGGAAGCAGAAAAAATGGGCAAGCATAAGGATCTGAGTTACTTTGACAAGGGACAAAATGTGATGGCTAGATGACTGGGTCAGAGCATCTCCAATACAGCAGGTATTGTGGAGTGTGCAGTGGTTAGTATCTACCAAAAGTGGTCCAAGGAAGGACAACCGGTGAACCAACAACAGGGTCACGGGCACCCAAGGCTCATTGATGCTTGTGGGGAGTGAAGGTTAACACGTCCTGTCCAATCCCACAGAAGAGCTACTGGAATGCAAATTGGTGAAAAAGTTAATGCTAGCTATAATAGAAAGGTGTCAGAACACTATGGGGCTGCATAGCTGCAGACCGGTCAGAGTGTCTATGCTGACTCCTGTCCACCACAGTAGCCTCTTTCAGGAGGATAATTCTCCCTAACACAATCCACAACTGTTTCAGCAGTTTGTTTAAGGAAAATGACAAAGAGTTCAAGGTGTTGACTTGGCCTCCAAATTCCCCAGATCTCAATCCAAACAAACATCTGTGGAATGTGCTGGACAGACAAGTCCAATTCATGGATTCACTTCACAATTTATTGAACATAAAGATTTGCTTCCAGATACCACAGCACTCAGCTTCAGTGATCTTTTGGAGTCCGTGCCTTGACGGATCAGACCTACGCAATATTAGGCAGATGGTTTTGGATGTTATGGCTGATTACTTTGCGTAATTACTATGGTTCAGTTTAAGAAACCATTCAAGTCTGTTTGATGATACTGATGTTGTTGATCCATTAAATAATGCAATCTCTTTCCCACATCTTTGGACCATAGCCCAGAAGTTCAGTTCAGCTAGGAATATGGCAAGAATTAGGAATACCAAAGGAAGGCTAAGGACTCAAAAAACAAGGCCGATTAACCTAATAAGCATGGCCAGACAAAAGTGACAGAGTACTTTGTAATGTCAACCTTGAAGCTTCCCTACCAAAAACAAAAAACAAACTAAAAACACGTTAGCTAATAATGAGGAAGCTGAGTATGACTTTAATAAGATGCTAACTCATTCACCATCGTTTCTCTTTAAATTCATTGTACAATCGATTTTATTGAAACAATACTATACTTTTAGTTTTTATTTAAAGCCAAAATGGTATGAAAATTACAGTGGGTGACCCATGAATTTATCAAACACCCTTTCTTCGCAGGGACATGACTTTTTTTTTTTGCATTAGTTTAGCTTTACTTAAGTCTGAACTATTTAATGGGAAATGTGAGGAAAGATTGAGCTGGAATGCTTTAGTCAGTCATACACACTTGGTACTCATTTCCTGTGCAAGAACGATCATTAATCTCCTCTGAGCTGTGAATATCACGTCTGACTCACACACTCACACACTCACATATGCATGACTCAGGTCAAGGTCATATGCTAATGTTTCCCTTTCTCTTTCTAAATAATGAAAGAATAATGAATCAATATAAAGCACTTTATCTGCCTCTCTGGTAGTCTATGCAGGAATAATACAGTATGTGATGCCATGTGACCTGCGTGTAGCTTTAAGTTTGTTTGATGTGACAGTATACTAATAGGAAAATTTATCAATTAACATTGATAACTTTTTCACAATTTGTGCATGCTCAAGTAGAAATGTGGATTGTAAATTAGGTTTATAATAAATATATTAATTTATTCCCATAATTCCACAGATGATAAATGTTTCATTAGAATTTCATGTCCAATGAAATGTTGGTTTTCCAGCATTATGTACAGCATCATATTAGTATGGTAAAATTCTGTAACAGTCCATAAAATAGGCAGTGCTATAATAGCAAATAATCCATGCTGGAGTGCCGTGATATGGCCTAACATGAAGAGGAGTAGATTATTTTCCTATAACAGTGTGTCTTAAAGTGTGTAACAATTTTTCATGTTGTGGAATGTCCACGAGACATGTTAGTTCCTGTTCTCATTTATGTAATACCAGCTATAAACAGCCATTCTGTCACTAGCCTCTGCCCTTTCTCTTTCTTGAAGAGGCAAGATAAAAAAAAGCAGCTTGTCACTTTGTTTCCATAAGTATAAAAAAAAATTCCTTACAGCAAACCTTACCATATCACTGTTTATATGTTTTACTTTGTTAAACAACTCATTTTTGTAATCTGTTTATTATTAGGCTTATTGATTATGTGGTGTATCCACCATACAAGTTTATGTGAATTTGCTGTTACTATAGAAACAACATCATATTATCACGAGGGCATTAATATAAAGCTATGATTTACATGTTACAGCTGGAACTTCTGTCGAAGCCATGCTGTTATAGAAAATGAATATATAAAGTATAATCAACTCAAATTAATATATCATTTCAGAATCAAGTGTAAAATCAGCTAAACTCTGCTTTCTGAAGCACGGCCATGTCTCCAGCTTTATGACACTTCCTTGTAAAGCATCTTCTTGACTGAGTGGTAATTGGCCTGGTGCTTCCCAGCCCTGTTGTGTTGGCTCTCTGACCTTCAGGAAGAACAGCATGCCCAGAAACACGAGGGATCCAGTTCTTGACCCCTTCAGAGACCAACTAATGTGGTGCTAAATATAATTAGATGTATTAATTAACGTGCAGGCTATTAAATGCCAATCGGATGGCATTTTGAGAATGCTCTGGAGCATATTTGAACAAGAGCATAGCGTTAAGAACATGTTAATTAACAGAGAAGTACCAGAATTGGCTGGCTAGTTCACAATATGCAGGATATATTATTGTTATTGTGATGTGCATAAACTTTCTAAAATATATATATATATTTTAATCATTTAACATTTATAAAATGTTTATAGTTTGAGCATGTTTCAGTAGAAATCTGGATTTAATTTGCAGTGTGTTGGTTAATGTTAGATCTATTATCAATATTTAAAATGTATTCCCATAATTCCACAAATGATTTTTCCACAAAATAGTTTTATTAAAATGTGCAAGGAAAACGATGGTAGCTAAGACACTGGCTATGCGCTTATTAATATAAAATTAAAGGATATACAATATATAGCTACCAACATGGTGCTTTTCATGTATCTATAAAGGTTTCTAGTGGTTGTGATATTGTAATTGTTGACTTTGTGTCTGTGCCTCAGAGATTTGCCTGCTGACTCGGGGGAGACGCACGGCCAGCGTTCGGTCCGACACCTATTGCCGTCTGTTCTCACTCTCTGTGGACAACTTTAATGAAGTTCTGGAGGAATATCCAATGATGAGGAGAGCCTTCGAGACTGTGGCCATTGACAGACTTGATCGGATAGGTAAGGATGTGTTTATCTGTTGATCTAATCATCCATCCATCAACACATGAGTCGTTCATTCAACTCAGCAACTTGAGATAAAAGCAACTGAGAGCCTGTATGGTTGCCACACAGCCAGTCTGATTCCACCTTTTGAAACTTTTTTGTACTTTTTGTACTAGTGGATTCAATATTTAACTGAAGACTAGAAAACTGGTTAGCAAAATGGCTACACTCTTCAAAACGGGGTTCTACACTGCACCTTTCCTTGTTTTCTTGGGATGATACCCCTAATATTCATCTGTACACCTGGAAATGTGGATATTGTGTACCATTAGAAATAGAGATAAAATTGGAATGTAAATACCTTTTAGGGTAAAGCTTGACATGTACACTACCATTCTACAGTAGGAAAGATGTACAATATATGTTTAAAAGTATGTGGACACGTGACCATCAAATTGATATGTGCTTTTCAGATTTCACTCCCCTTTGCTATTATAACAGCCTCCACTTCTCAGGATTTCCATGAGTATTTGGAACGTGACTGTGGGGATTTGCTCATTCAGCCACAGCATTAGTGAGGTCAAGCACTGATGCGACTGAGGAGGTCTGGCACGTAGTCAGCATTCCAATTCATCCCAAAGGGGTTCAGTGGGGTTGAGGCTCTATGCAGGCCACTTCAGTTCTTTCAGTATAACCTTGGCAAATCATGTCTTTATGGACCTCACTTGGTGCACAGGGACATTGATCCAAGGTGCCGATAAGTCGATACTCCTATCTCCACTTGGGTCAGCTGACCACAATACGATCCTTTTAGCTTCTGCCTACGTGCCAGTTGTAAGGTGTGTATAGAGAGAGAAAAAGAGATTAAGAATTAGACTGCCTCAAGCATAGGAGAATTGCAAAACTGCTTTGAGAATACAGACGGGGACTTGCTTTTGAATGAAAGTTCTGATTTGAATGAACAGGTTCTTGTGGTTTATGACTACATCACCTTTTGTGGTAAAAGTATTCTTATTTCGGGCGTTGGGGGTGTATTCCCATTAGGGACCGGTGAAGAAAAAAAATTTAATAAGGAGGTTGAAAGAGCAATTAGACATGCCAAACTAAAGTACAGGAATAAAATTGAAGAAAAAATTGTTCAGGGTGATGGCAGATCTAAATACATCTAAGCAGGGGATAGTGATAAATAAGAAAGGCAATGTTAATTCCCTAGCTAATGATCTGGGCTTGTTTTTACATGCTTTGAGAAGTGTTGCATTGACTAAGCATTGTTCTTGAAGGTTTTCAACAAACACTGAGCCCCTCTGCCTCTCTGAAACTGTACCTTCCTAATGTGATTAAACAGCTGAAAGCTATACCTTTTAACAAAGCCCCTGGACTAGATGGTATCTGTGCTAGAACCCTTAATCACTGTGCAGTGCAGCTCAGTGTGGTGTTTCATTCACTGTTTCAAGCTTCATTGGATCAGGCTATAGTTCCTCAGTTATGGAAAACCTTTACTGTAGTACCTATTCCTAAGCAGGAGAAGTCTCACTCTTTTAATGACTACAGGCCTATTGCATTAACTTCATTAGTTATGAAAGCCTTGGAAAGAGAGGTTGAATCACAGCTTATGACAGTCAGTTAGTTCGCTTATCGCACTAAGAGAGGTGTGGATGATGCAAAACTCTTCCTCCTGAACACTCTTCATCAACACTTGGAGAGTGGCGGCACCCTTGCCCTTGACCGTTTATTGATTTCTCCTCAGCGTTTAACACATTGGATCCGATTATTTTAGCAAAGAAACTCGTAGATGAATTTAGTGTCAGTCATGGGCTGGTTTCATGGATCTTAGAATTTTTAATAGGTAGGCAGCAGAGGGGCAAGATGAATGGAGTTTCTTCAGAACCACTCTATACATCTATTGGATCTGCACAGGGTTCTGTCATCTATTCTTTTCATACTTTATACAAATGAGTGCGGAAGTTCTCAGGATAATTGTCATGTTATTAAATACGTGGATGACAGTGTGTGTAATTCAGAGTGTGCTGATAGTCAGGCACTTAATGAGTTTATTATGTGGTGCATTGGAGCAGAGTTGCAATTAAATATGACTAAAACAGAAGAGATGGTGATTGATTTTTTAGAAAAAAATGCTTCCAATGAGCAACCAGTTTCATGATAAGGAAGTTGATAGAGTAGAGGAGTACAAATAACTTGAAACTATTTTTGATGCTACCATAATGTTTCAATAGAACACAGAAGCCATTATTAAGAAGATTCACCAAAGAATTTATGTTCTAAGGAAATTTAACTCCTTTTGCGTACAAAAATCTATACTGAAAACCTTGTATAGCACCTTTATTGAGAGTATTTTGAGTTTTTCATTTGTATGCTGGTTGTCCCTTGAATATGCACTTTGAGATAATGCCTTCAGGTAGGTGGCTTAGAAATATTAAGTGCCTTACCAACAGCTATAAATTTTACTTTTATGCCAGAGGCCATTTGTCTTTGTAATCTGAAATTTTTAAAGGATTCTTAATGTGCTTTCTATTATTTACAGGCGTTTAAGAGTGATTGAATTTGAAGCATGTTGTAATATGTAATATGTGACCGCTTTATGTGTTTAATGATTGGTTTATGTTTTATGTCTCAAATGAGTTTGTGTGTTGTTTTTACGCCCTACTGTAATTGCCCCTTGAGAGGTTAATAAAGTGGTAAAATTAATTGTCATGCTGGAAGAGGTTTTGGCCTCTTAGTTCCAGTGAACAGAAATCTTAATGCTATACAAATAAATTGTAGACAATGTAAGGTAACAAGTATAGGTATATTTCCATGATCTTGGGATAAATAATATAATATGTTCTCATTTTAGTTAGGTAAGATAGATGCAGCTGATGTTTCCAAGAATGGTAAAAAACTGAAATGAGGCAATACTACAACAGTTTCGACTGGAATAACCATTTCAAATACTAAACATGTATGCACCTGCCCTCAAAGCTAGTTACAGTGCCTTGCGAAAGTATTCGGCCCCCTTGAACTTTTCAATCTTTTGCCACATTTCAGGCTTCAAACATAAAGATATAAAATTTACATTTTTTGTGAAGAATCACCAACAAGTGGGACACAATTGTGAAGTGGAACGAAATCTATTGGATATTTTAAACTTTTTTAGCAAATAAAAAACTGAAAAGTGGTGCGTGCAAAATTATTCGGCTCCTTTACTTTCAGTGCAGTAAACTCACTCCAGAAGTTCAGCGAGGATCTCTGAATGATCCAATGTTGTCCTAAATGACTGATGGTGATAAATAGAATCCACCTGTGTGTAATCAAGTCTCTGTATAAATGCACCTGCTCTGTGATAGTCTCAGGGTTCTGTTGAAAGCGCAGAGAGCATCATGAAGACCAAGGAACACAGCAGGCAGGTCCGTAATACTGTTGTGGAGAAGTTTAAAGCCGGATTTTGATACAAAAAGATTTCCCAAGCTTTAAACATCCCAAGGAGCACTGTGCAAGCGATCATTTTGAAATGGAAGGAGTATCAGACCACTGCAAATCTACCAAGACCTGGCCGTCCCTCTAAACTTTCAGCTCAGACAAGGAGAAGACTGATCAGAGATGCAGCCAAGAGGCCCATGATCACTCTGGATGAACTGCAGAGAACTACAGCTGAGGTGGGAGAGTCTGTCCATAGGACAACAATCAGTCGTACACTGCACAAATCTGCATTGTGGGCAAAAAGTTTTTTGGTTTCATCTGACTAGAGCACCTTCTTCCACATGTTTGGTGTGTCTCCCAGGTGGCTTGTGGCAAACTTTAGATGAGAGCTTTTATGGATATCTTTGAGAAATGGATTTCTTCTTGCCACTCTTCCATAAAGGCCAGATTTGTGCAGTGTACGACTTTGGATCATTCAGAGATCCTCGCTGAACTTCTGGAGTGAGTTTGCTGCACTGAAAGTAAAGGAGCCGAATAATTTTGCATGCACCACTTGTCAGTTTTTTATTTGCTAAAAAAGTTTAAAATATCCAATAGATTTCGTTCCACTTCACAATTGTGTCCCACTTGTTGGTGATTCTTCACAAAAAATGTAAATTTTATATCTTTATGTTTGAAGCCTGAAATGTGGCAAAAGGTTGAAAAGTTCAAGGGGGCCGAATACCTTCGCAAGGCACTGTATAAGGATAAATAACATTTGAATAGTTTCCTAATAGGTGTGGATGTAAAAACAACAATAAAAAAAAATATCTACAACAAAGTTTACTTGCCTGCTAGCTAGTCACTGTTACACTGTTACCTAACTAAGTGGCTTAAACAGTTGAGCTAATGAACTACAGGACACATTAACAATCAGCTGTATTTAAATGCTTTCGCTATCAGTCATCACTATTTACAATATATGTATTTTGAAGCCGTTTTAAAACTGTTGGTTTTTTAATGCCAGCTTTTTGACATTTTCTGCCATTGGATAGATACACTTGGTAGCTTCATATCTGCATTGTTTACACAAAAGCTACTCAGTATTGTGGGAATAAAAAAAAAAAATCAACTCAAAACAAACTCAATCCAGTTCAATAGATATCACAGCCTAGTTTTTCTAGAGTGTCAGTATCTGCCTGTATTACATGAGTACTTTATCTGCATGTGTTTGTTTTGTATATGCCTTTTGGCAATCGCACAGTGAAAGGTCAAACGAGGAGATTCTTTCTTTAGAGTCAGGTGTTTTTTTTTAAACAATGGAAGTCCAGCAACAGTATGTAAACATGCAATCTGCTAAGTGACGCCCCACCTCCCCACATCCCATGCTCCTCTTCCAAGGTCATTGTGCTGCTGATGTCACTTTGTGTCACATGACCACCTCAGCTGTTTACAAAGTGCCTACATGGCTGCTTCCCACCCTGCTGTTGCCATGGCATCCACATTCCATGCGAGATCAGTTTTGCTAGCAGATGAGTTTGGATTCCAGACACAATGACAGCTCCTCCTACCATTGTGTTTGGACATTTGGATAATTCAGCATTAGAGAGACTTGGATAAATTTATCTCAATGTATAGTTATCTGGTTTTGGGAAGTGTGAGGTTCTCCAACAAAGAGGATATGCCACTGGTGCCTCAGATATAGCTTAATTTCAGATTAAAAACAAAAAAATGGATGTATCTAAAATAAGCTTGCTTGTTTTAAAGGCTTTTACAATGCTCCAGAATACATCTTCTCACACATATCAGAACATGCCCGTAGCTGTGAAAGTGTTTACTTTAGAAGGGCAGCAAGGTGGATATGGAGGGACTAGACCCCCTGGGGAGGCTCGAGTCAGCACTGCGTGTTATACTGAGATGGAAGAGGGACAGGGGATGAGCATAATAGAGAAAGATGGTCAGGGTCTTGTCTGTGGGACGTAGGTCAATTCACCTAGAGAATTGCTTTCTCTCAGTAGTAGGGGTGATGGGATAGGGCTATGGCCACATGCTCCATCTCATGTTGGTACAAGCAGCACGGTGACTCAGCAGAAAACAGAGCGGGAAAAAGAGATCTAGATTGCTCCTGCTGCACTGGGTGGGGCCACCACTGCAAAGCATCCTACAGTGCATCCGGAAAATATTCACAGCGCTTCACTTTAACACGTTAAAGCCTTATTCCAAAATGGATTAAATTCATTATATTCCTCAAAAACAATACCCCATAATGACAACGTGAAAGAAGTTTGTTTGAAATCTTTGCAAATTTATAAAAAAAATAAAATAATAATAAATAAATAAATAAATAAAAAACAACAACAAAAAAGCACTTTTTTGGCTGTTTATTTTTAATATTTTTAATATATTTTGCAAAGATTTCAAACAATCTTCTTTCACGTTGGGGTACTGTTTGTAGAATTTTGAGGAAAATAATGAATTTAATCCATTTTGGAATAAGGCTGTAGCATAACAAATGTGGAAAAGGCGCTGTGATTACTTTCCGGATGCACTGTATGTAAGTTTGGGCTATTGAATAAAAACGGAAGAGAAGTTATTATTTGCATCAGTAAAAACAGATGCTCCACAATCACTGTGGTTACTGGGCATGTGAACCTTGAAAATCAGTGAATTTGAGTGTAATTATTGTACAGACAGTGTTGCAGTTTTTGAAATTAAAAGGGCTGTTTGCTATGTTCTGGTTCAGATATTTTAACTACTTCTGGTCCACTAAGCAAAGAAATCTGTTCTAAGTACTATGACAATAAGCACTGCACTGGAACGCCCTAATAAAATATAATAATGGTGGTGTAAAGATGTCAACACTTACAAATAGTTTTGATGATGAAGAACAGTGTGGCAGTTTGATAAAGGATACTGCTATGACGCCAGTATTTCAGAACCATAGATTGTATGTATAGTAATATATACGATATTGATAATTTATTAGCTACACCTACCTTGATCTGGCACAACTCAGCTAGAACTGTCTGTGCTGGGATCTAATCACACTGCAGTCCACCAACCTCCAAACAGGAATGAGGCAGGAAAATTATACCATATGTATCAGCACAGTACCCATTAAGATGTTTGCCATTGCTGCTCTGAGAATAATATCTTATCAGTGGTGGTCCTATGGTGACCCCTTTCCACTGGGACATGCTAGAGATGGGCTGATAAATAAGCTACAACAAGTAATGGTATGTCTATATAGTGGACGTATATAGTGGGTTAACCCAATAAACTGGCAACTGAGAGTTTAATATGCCAATAAAAATTTATGTTGCTTCTCTTTATTTCTAGGCAAAAAGAACTCCATCTTGATGCACAAAGTCCAACATGACCTAAACTCTGGAGTTTTCAACAACCACGAGAATGAGCTAATTCAGGAGATTGTGAAGTATGATCGAGAGATGGTGAAACTAGTGGACCTGCAAAGACCCAGGGCCATGTCGGCCACTCAATCCACCTATGGGACCATGTTTCCTTCCTCCAATCAGCCTCCAACAGGCTCGGCAATTGCCACCCTGCAGCAGGCTGTAGCCATGAGTTTCTGTCCCCAGATGGCCAACCCTCTGGCAGCCCACGGTGCTCTCCAGTCACCCCGTATGGTGCGCCGTTTCCAGGTAGTTCAAAGCCTCTCCAGCCCTGGGACTCAGCAGACCCCTCCAGGCTCACAGTTCCCCAGCACTGCTCTGCCCTCTGCCCTCACCAGCACGCCTGTCCAGAGCCCATTGGCTACCGGCAGTCGAACATTCCAGTACAGCTCCAGTCCCATGGGTGCTCCTTCAGGCTCCCAGCTGTCCCTGGTACAGCAGCACATCTCCAGCCCTACGCACCGAGCAACAGTTCCCAGAAGTGCAATGACCCAGGATGCCAGGGCCCTCTCAGCCTCCCAACCATCTCTGCCCCATGATGCCACGCAACCGGCTGCCCCAAGCCCACCCCAGTCCACAAGAGTTTCCTCCACCTCCATTGGACCACCTCACAACCTACCAGGGCCCATGGCCTTCAGGGCTGCAATACCTCCCAGGATGACACTTCAGCACCAGATGTCTGTGGGAGCTTTCCCACCTGCCTCTCTACCACAAATGAGGCTAAGCCAGGACTCAGGACTGCCCAAGAAAGATTCAGTAGTCAGCCTTCCAGACACAGACCATCATGTTAGATCTAGATTATCTTCCAATTTGTGACCTTGATGCAGCTGGGTGTGTAGGTGTCTCTTCCTTCAGCAAGTACATTTCTCACCTCCTTGTCATGCCCTGGATCTTACTTTAAGAATGTACATGGCTCAAATCATGACTATGAGGTGTGGGTGACTAGAACTGCCAGACTTGACAGCATACTATTAACTATACAAAGTCTGTAAAACTAAAGATTTAAATATCAGAGATGTTTCTGTTGTACCCACCAACATAAATATCAATGTAGCTTCTTCCCACACAGTTTGCCTCTTCATAGTTGCTTACATTTATTGTGGTTGTATTCAACATTGCCAGAATCAGTTCCCTACTGTACACAGTAGCTCCAGTAATACAGTGTAGAGTGTAATGCAACGTGGGGAAAGGTGTCTCTGATTACTATGTAACTCTTTACAAAAGTGTTTTTGCAAGTTTCCTCCACCCTATTTAGAGTGGTAGTTAATAGTGTTTTTACTTATGATTGAGCAATATTAAAACTGCTATAGAAAATGCAAGCAAGGTTTATTTGACAATTGATCAGTTTGAAAGCATTTATACAGATATGGATATGACTTCTTCCCATCTGGACCAAAGTTAAGCAGAAGTTTTTTTTTTTTTTGTGTTTAAACAACTTTGAAAAGTGAACGTAACATATAATTTCATTGCCTTGACTGAAGCCATATTTTTGTCCAGACTTGTATGTGTTTTAAATATTCAAAAAGTTATTTGTTCATATTTACATCCCATGACAAATATATTTTCCTTCTTTTTTTATTATTATTATTATTATTATTATTATTAATATTAAAAAGAAGGAAAACCAGATAAATATATGAATGGATTTAATTACAGTGGAAACAAGAAATGTAGGTGGAGAGAGATACTGCGGACTGAAAACCAACAATATTGTAAATACATTTTCCCCCTATTAGTGGCTTTTGCAGTGCTGCATCTAAATGAGTTTCTAAATTTAACCTCACGTGGAAATCAGTGGGAATTAATCAACTATTCAGAAAAGAACAGACCGTGTTGGTTATTTCCCAGACAAATGTATACAGTATGGATGTAGCAGCATACAGTGTGCGCAGTCACGCCGTATTAACAGAGAAAAGTCATATGTGCTACTATTGATAAAATGCTCCTTAGCATTGTAGGAGAGGAAAGGTTATGTGAACCCAGTGTGATATGCGCTGCTAGTGATTTAGTGATTATATCCAGTAAAACATGTTAGCACGCATTATGCAACAACAAGTTTTCTGTGCTCATGTGCTCCTATCTTTCAGCTTCACTGAATAACTCATTCTGCGTAACTCCACGATGAGTTGATTTCCTTATTGACTCACGTGTTTCTTTTCATCACTGCACTGTTTGAAGATGGCTGGCTGTAATCTCCCCTGTGGCTCTCCCCTTCCTCTTGCTTCAGTAATGTCGCTGGTGAAGGCCTGTTACATGTAATACTCACAATGTGGTGTGTGGAGGCTTCCTGTTTGAGGGTAATATAAGCCAGAATTGTCTTGTTCATGACCTCCGAGAGCAGCTAATGTCTGAATACATGGATAAAATTGTTTCAAATCCCTTATATAATTTTTACAGCTTGATTTGTAATATTCTGGCCCTGTAATACAAATCTGTTGGAAAAAAATATATAAATAAAATCCCCATTTGCCCCTTGTGTATGAAGGTTAAAAAGTGTAAAGAAGATAAAACTGCTGGCTGGTATGCTATCACCTAAAAATTCTTACAACCCAATAACATTCGAAGAGAACGTTCTTTCTTTAGTCAGATATTCAACAATCTCCCTACTCTTATACACTGTTTGCCAAATTCAAAAAATCTTTAAAGCAATAAAAAATCTTTCCACATTTTGACCAAATGAAGCAAGGAAGGTTGACTGAATTGCTGTTCAACATTGTAAAGAAAACGTGCCACAGGTTTTGCTATGCATTCAGGATGGGATGACTTCTGTTCTGTGGTTCAAGTTCATCTTTCAATAAAGAGAGGAAGAGTTTGGTTTGACCTTCATGGTTTTTTTGTTATTTGTTTCACTCGTAAACAGTAAAAAAAAAACAACTTTATGACTATGCTACCCGGGAACGCGGAGCATTTCAGTCATACAGAAAAGCAAATAAAGCCGTTTTTTTTTGTTTGTTTGTTTTTTTTAAATGGTGGCTGTCAGGTTCGACTGTTGATGTAATACGTTTGTGTGACATAACTTTTTCTAACTCTTCAGTTTACCCCACAGGTTTTCTATGGCTTTCAAGTCAGGGGACTGTGATGGCCATGGCAGGACCTTGATTTTGTGGTCAGTAAACCATTTTTGTGTTTATTTTGATGTATGTTTTGGATCATTGTTCTGCTGGAAGATCCAACCACAGCCCATTTTAAGCTTTCTGGCAGAGGCAGTCAGGTTGTCATTTAATATCTGCTGATATCTGATAGTCCCTGATGCCATGTATCCTAACAAAATGTCCAGGTCCTCTGGCAGAAAAACAGTCCCAAAACATTAAAGAGCCAGCACCATATTTAACCATGGACAGGAGGAACTTTTCCATATGGCTACCGCTCTGTGCAAAACAAAACAATCTCTGGGATTTATTGCCAAAAAGCTCTATTTTGGTTTCATCGGACTATAGAACCTGATCCCATTTGAAGTTCCAGTAGTGTCTGGCAAAGTGAAGACACTTGAGTTTGAGTTGTTTTTGGATGAGAGCAGAGGCTTTCTTTTTGAAACCCTTCCAAACAACTTGTGGTGCTGTAGGTGACTTTGGATTGTAGTTTTGGAGACTTTCTGACCCCAAGACAGAACTAACTTCTGCAATTCCCCATCTTTGATCCTTGGAGATTTTTTGGCCAGTTTAACCATCTTCTTCACAGTGCATTGAGACAATATAGACACACGTCCTCTTCCAGATTAATTCATAACATTTCCAGTTGACTGCAACTTCTTAATTATTGCCCTGATGGTGGAAATGGGCATTTACAATGTTTGTGCTATATTCTTTTAACCACTTCACATTTTGTGAAGCTCAACAACCTTTTGCTGCACATCACAGCTATATTCCTTGGTCTTACCCATTGTTATGAATGACTAAGGGGATTTGGCCTGTTTGTTAACTCATATTTACACCCCTGTTCCTAGTCACCCAGGTGTACAAATATTTTTTTAAATACATCAGTGAAATTCTATGTTTAACAAGGATGGATATATATATATATATATATATATATATATATATATATATATATATATATATATATATATATATATATATATACATACAAACAAACATCTTTGAAGCTAGAACATGACTAATGTGAGGTAGTTAAGGGGACAGGGCTTCCAGGATGTCAGCTAATATTAGCAAGTTCATAACACCTAAGCAACTGTCAATCATTCTAGAATATTACAATGAGTTTTTAATGAATGGTTAAAATGCAAAGCTCCTACGAAAGGTTGTTACATCTATACAAACGTGTGGAAAAAATGTCCCTCATGGATATTATTAAAGTTTAAGAACGTCTCAGCAGCATAAAAATACGTTTTTTATTAGACATTGATCAATACATTATAGCTTTTACACAAGAGATTTATAAAAATTCATTAGATGCCTATTAACTCCGGGGCTGTGTTCACAGCATTCTATAATAGGGGACATCCTTTCTCCCTTCTTGCTCTTCCAGGCTCTGGGTCGAATAGCAGCAGGCTAGCTGGTAAATGAGAACAGTGTAGAGTGGCCTGTTTACTTTATGAGCCCTGATATCGATGAGACCCTGGGCTGTGTATTTAATCAGCCTGGCGGAGTGGAGGAAAGTGATCAGCCCTACAGAGAGCAGAAAAGCATCTCCATCCAGGCCCTTTACCAGGACTTTACCACACGGCTGTGTTGTCTTTACGAATAGAAGACACACATTAAGTACCTGCACTCACACACCTAGACACTTCACCAATCCTCTGGCACTCCATCCATCTTACTCTATCTGTCCCATTTCTTGAAATTGTCAGTGTGTGTAGATGCCGTGAGAGCACCAGCAGTAGCAGCAGCTGATTCAGACTGTCAGTCTCTGTGCCCAGCATAGGGATGCACCAGGTGGTAAAGCAGCATTTCCTCTCCAGTTTAACCTGTGAAGGTTCTTCATCTACATCAACTGAAGAAATATGTGGATTCCTTCACCTTCTGCAGATCAAAATCACCTGTCAGAAAGAATACACAAATATTCTGAAGCAGTGCTAAACCGTTATAAACTATATTAAAAAACATAAAACAAACAACCTTTTGTATCAGATCACCAAATCTTTAGGCAAACAAAGTATAGGAACAGAAAAGTCTTGAAGTAAATAAACTTAATATTTGGTTGCACATCCCTTGCTAGCAATAACTGCATCATTCCAGATGGGTGGTTTGTATCTTTTACTGTGGCTGTATATTTCTGCTCTCGTGGTCTTCTTCAAACGATGGACTGACATACCTTCACCTCTCCCCAGTGGCTCTACATTTAAATCTACATTTAAGTACCAGGAAATAAAAGTTGAGATTCTAAACTCTCTTCTCATATTCATCTTTTGATCTCAAACCCAAATGTCTTCAGTCTACATCAGCTTAAATAAATAAATAAATAAATAAATAAATAAATGTCCTGCCATTTGAATAGTTTTGGAGGGGTTAACTTTAAAGAATGCCACTGTACAGACAGTTACAACATAGAAATGTGATGTTTGTGATTTAACACACCAAGGGTTAATAATAAACATTACCTTTTGTTAGCCAATTAACCAAGCAGTTCAGCTATCTAACATAACTGTCATCCATTTAATGCAATCTGACTTTCATACTCAGACGGGGCTCATCATGGCACTGCAGTCTGAATGCAAGAGTACAAAGAGGTGAGCTGTCAATCAAACTGCACTCACCTGTTTCTGGAACCTTCCCCAGCAGCTGTGACATCTTCCAGTATTCCAGAAACTTCTTGCTCTTGGTGTTGCCTCTGGAAGCAAACAAAACATGATTGTGCAGTTGGTCAGGTGAAGAGAAAAGTTAGACAACAGACTGATCTTATAGTGCTGTATGAAGCAGACTGTAAAATGAAACATACATAGTGTTGGCTCAATCTCATTTTTCTGTTTCCAGTATGACACTGAACCCTAGCACATTGCATGGCATACCATTGGTGTGTGAGTGTGTGTGAATGGGTGAATGAGACACAGTGCTTTGGATAAAAGCTCTATATAAGTGCACATTTACCATTTACCAAAAAGCATGTGTGCAAGATGATCCTGACATCACACACAAGGTACCCATGACCCATAAAACTGCCACGTCTTTTATGACAAATAAGAGAAAAGTACTTTGCAAAACAACAAGCAAAAAACAAAAACAAACAACGTTTACAGTGTGAATAGAGACATGTATGTGTGTGTCTGTCTATCTAGATGTATGTGTTTCTGTCTACGTGAGTGTCCGTGGGCATCTATGTGACTGATTGTGAGTGTCTACGTAAGTGCATCTCAAAAAATATGAATTTCGTTTTATTTCCATGAGCTGTAATCATCAAGATTAAAACAAAGAAGGTTTGAAATATATTATGTGGAAGAATGTAGAATATATGAAAGTTCCACTTTTTGAATTAAATTACGGAAAAAAACACTTTTCCACTATATAAATTTTTTTAGATGCACCACTGAGGTGTGCATGCACGTCTGTCCGTGTCCCTGCCTATGTTTATGTGAGTGTCTTTATGTCTGTCTACATGTGTGCGTCACGATGAGTGTCTGCATACATGCGCCTTTGTGTGCGTGTTGAAACTTACGGTGGTGCTGAGCAGTATTTTTGCAGCAGGAACTTGGAGAGGTCCTGAAGAATGGGCTGATTGTGCAGAGCCACAAACTGCTCACGACACACCTGAGGAGAAACAGGAAAGATCTACTTAGTGGTTACACAAACATCTGGCTTTCCAACACACACACACACAAAGCAGTTTTACACAAATGTAAGATTTTAATCTATTTCATTCATGTGATCAGGATTTAGTCAGCTAGAACTGGAAACAAAGGAGGAAAACAGCAGCAGAGAGAAAGGGAGCTGTCTTAATTCAGCTAGACAAAGGCTGTACACACACCAAGCGTCTCTCTTCCTCTGAACCAATTTTATGCCTGCCTGGAGATGTATAAATTACTCTGCGACAGGTTACAGTAGATTTCACCCAAGTGTGCCCATGTGTTTGTCCAAACGAACAATATGTCCTCCTGTTCCATCGAGGTCAACCACCTGCTTAACGAGGAATGAAACATAAGCTGTGCCATAAATCACATACTGGGTCCGAACGCTTAAAAGTCTTTTATTAATGCTGTTGAATTCTTCATACTGACTAGTGAGACGGTGTTGGTTGATCTTCTATTACAGCAGTTCTAGAAGTGCTAGTTCTATACATTATTGTTTCTATAGTAACAACTTACAACCTACACTAGTTCAATATTTCTGGAAGAATTCCATCTGTAGATTTAACACAACTAAAATTCCATGATGCAGAATTTTACTGATTCAGTCCAAGGCCCTGCAGAGAGACATTCCCAAATGGTGTTTTATGGAATCGGGCATTTTCTATGATTTAGACACCAATGTCTCAATTGGTGTGAAGGGTATACCACATCTACTCAAATACAACTGTGCTGGGCTGCGGCACAGCAGATGGTGCAGCCACCAATTTAACAGATGCTCGGTGAGACGGAGGTGGAAGACTGAGCTGCAGGGTTCACAAGAGGGTCAGGAGAAGCTAAGGATCCTAACAAGCACGGAGTTCCACATGGCATGGCAGGAAACGTGAAGGAACCTTGTTTTGGATGTACCTTGTTCATGATGTCTACTGTAAGAGCGTGGGTCCAGTAGCAATCATGCACCGATACGAACGTCAAACCAGCACTGGAAATACACAACACCAGCTTTAGTGGCAGTGACCCTTACTTATATACTTATACATTAATCAGAAACACATAAACATCATTTCAACATTACAACTTTTTAAAGAGAGTAAAAAATTATGTTGCCAGCATGTTACCTGTAACAGTTAAGTGCAGTCAGCATCATATGTGTGGAGTCCAGAGAGTGGATAAAGTTTGGGGGAAATGCATTCTTTTGCTTAACTGTGTCCGGCCTCCTAGAAAGGGTTAATAACAACAGTGATACACATAAGGGCCGAATGCAACAGTTCTTCTGTCTTGTGTTATGTTTAGATTGTTGGCTTGATGCCCCACCCCATCTACAGGCTTAAAGATAATGGATACACATGGATTACTCTTCAAATATTTGAGATCGCTTAGTGATTGCTGGATTGCTTGAGCTATAAATAAACTATCAATAGTGGCAAACATTATTTCTACTTATTTATTAAAAATCACACATTCATTTCATATTTAAATACAGAGTAATGAACAATGTGTTGGATGAATCTCAAAAGGCATTCAATTAAGCAAATAGTGCACTATGTAGGTTCTACAATGGCATTATGTTACAATCTATATTGTGAGCATATATGGTTAATAGGAGTTCATTTGGGAATTGGCCTAATTGTGTGTTGAATAGGCTTGGATTTAAACTTGATTATTTGTGTTTAAAGATAAGCTGAAGACAGATTTTACAGAGCCTTGCATAAATAGTGTTATGACCTGGAACTAAAATTGTCCTAATAGGGATTATTTGTCATAAATCTACATAAAATGGCCCATCATATTGAAGTGGTATAAAAATCTTCATAGTTTGCAAACTTGTTTACAAATAAAAAAATGTAAAAGTGGCGACTGCGTAAGTATTCATCCCGTTTCAAGACATGTGAATACTCATGAATGCTACTGGTATATGAAATCTCAGGTAGCCAAAGAGTCTGAATCCGAGTAAAGTTGATAGTTGGTTAGTGTGCTACTTGGTATTATTTTGTTTTACACATAATTAAACAAATCAAAAAGCATGTTCGCTGAAGGGGAATGTAGGACTGAAGTCACATTTGTAAAATCTCTTTCGTTTGTTGGTCAAAATATACAGCATTGGGAAAAGATAAACAAAGCTTTGCCAAGAGCACGTACAAAAGACTAAAATCACCTGAGCACAGAGGACAGATGCTGCTCTAAATTATTAGATAACTACTTAAAGAGCTAACGATGTTTGAGTAATAAGTTGTACTAACAGAAGTCTCACTCAAGAGTGCAACGACATTGTGGCAGTGTAATATTCTGTCCATATTCTGTCCAACTGTTGCGGCCACAAATGCTTGATTTTTCTGCAGCTTTTTAAAAAAAGAAAATGTTTTTTTTATTGTTGTTTTTTTAGTTTGTTGAGTTTTTATGCTTTTCTGCGGAAAACTAGTTGAATTGGCAAAATCACAATTGCAAGAAATTGTTTTGCACGCTCTTTCACAGTGATGTTTGTTGGTAAATGAGACCTTTTAGCTGTACTCATATTTGATGCACATGAATTGAAGGGGGCTTTGGCTGAATGTGTGTTGTGATGATGACAACACCCAAATCGGCAGAAAAGCTGCGATAATTATGAAAAAATTATGGTGTTTCATGCTGTTTCCTTGATTTTGCATTCATTTCTTCTTTCACAAAATGGCTAAATTCTGGAGGGACTAAATATTGTGTAGAGACGATTAAATCATTTTACAGCAGGCCTACCAGGGACATGATCTAATATAAAAATAGGTCACTTTTGATTTCAGGTTGTTTTGTTTGTTTTATAAATGCAATGCGAAGCCGAGCTGGGTGAAGTATTCCATAGCAAACACCTTCAATATCACGAAGTTGATGCCGAACCTCGTTAAACACGGCCCGGGCCCGGGCTATCTTGACTGAGTAGTCATGGAAAACGGAGATGGTCAGATCCCTCACTTTAATCTGCTGGCGCTCTCTCGCACGGCGTAAAATATCAACACACAATAGCTCGTGGTTGTTCACCAGACTTGGGCTTCGGCTGAAAGGTCTGGTGGGACCAGTCCAGAACCGGCTCCTTCTCCAGACTGAACGCCTCCTTTAACAAGGCCGCTACAGCAGCGGTTGTACAGGTGTCAGCGCACTCTGGAACTCCGACTATCCTCACGTTATTGCGCCGTGACCTCGACTCCAGATCCTCACATTTATTGTCCAATTGAGTCACGGTCGCAGTGAGAGACTCGATAGTAGTTTTCATGTGAACTATATCATCGGTGCAACCGGAGAGTGCGTGCCCCATTTCCCCAACAGTACCTTTCAGTGTTGATATGGTGGCATCGGTAGCGACTATCATTAACCTGCTGTGTTCTCATGACCTGCAGGTCACGCTGGATAGTAGACAGCGCTTCCCTGAGAGTCTTCTGAAGATTCTCCTGGTGATTCTCCAGGTGCTTCTGATGCTCCCGGAACTCCTTCCTAAAATCGCCTCAGTAAAGCCAGCAACTCAAGCCTGAATGCGACGAGGTCAGGGTCACCATTCGGGGATGCGGATGCGGCTGCGGGTTCACAGGGAGAAGGAGTCGCGGCTGCGGGTTCACAGGGAGAAGGAGTCGCGGCTGCGGGTTCACAGGGAGAAGGAGGCGCGGCTGCGGGTTCACAGGGAGAAGGAGGCGCGGCTGCGGGTTCACAGGGAGAAGGAGTCGCGGCTGCGGGTTCACAGGGAGAAGGAGGCGCGGCTGCGGGTTCACGAGGAGGAGACGTGCTCACGGCGCACTCTCTAGGCCTCAGTTTTGTCTGAATGCTACCGGTTTTAAAGTTCTTCTCAGACATTTTAACGAACCACCGAGTTAAAAATACAAATAAGGAAACGAAGTAGAATAAGTCAAATATATTATATGACCAAAAAAAAAAAGTGCTAATTAATTACAATTTTAATCGAAATCAGCAGGAGATTCAAACTTCGCGTCTTACCCTATCGAACGCTGAATTCAACCCCTTAATTTCAGGCTGTTGTTAAAATTACAAATTTCACTCAAGCCCATGTACACTGGTAAAAATGTACATAGCTGTGGAATAGGAACTGCATTCTACCCTCAGCCTGTATTCCTTCTGACAGACTGGTAAAACCACTTTTGGTCCTCAGTTAACATAGAGCTGCTGCCAGCCTCTTAAACTCATCATTAATTCAGGTCACAGCACTAATGAAGTAATCAGACTGTAATCATCACAGTTATGGGATCTTGGAGTCCTTCAAACGTCTATCCATGGCTTTGGTATTTAGACTTTGGCGTAGAAGAATCTGGATCATAAGATGTTTCATCTGAACAAGTATTTGCTATGAGTCAGATTTATTTCATGAAGAGACGTCATTGCTACAATTATCATCTAGCATGTGGAAGAGGAACTGATAAAAAGTTTAACTAATAAGACCAATGCAAAATGAATAATGAGGGGTGAATTTAACCCTCTTACCCCGTATGGCCGAAAAACCGGCTTGCCCGTCTTTGATCTATTCCTGTAAGGACGATATACCGGCTTGGTCATCCATGGCAAATCCCCGTAAGGCCGATATAGCGGCTTTACAGTGTAAACATTATCCCTGTAAGGCCAGTATACCGCCATTACTCTGCTATGATTCCTTATTTAATTATTATTTTTTGACCCGGAAGGTTGATGTCGTCATGACGTGATTACGCAGTCATTACGATGAAGATCCAAGCGTGAATATTGGTGTAATAGTAGAAGTGCACTAAAAATGCCAAAGCGAAAAGCTAATCGTGTTCCAGCTAAAGTTACACCTACAGTGAACACAGGTACATCTAAAACAGTGAAAAAAAGAAAACATACACAGTTACACAGGTGAGAGCGAGGATTCTAGATGGCGACAGTGAAAGTGAAAGGTTGGCCGATGTTGAAACCGAAACTGATGGTGACGCAAACTCTCCTGATTCAGACCCTGATCCGTCTTCATCTTCAGCATCAACCAGTGCAACTGACACTGCAGGGGTTTGGAGTCATAACCTGACCATTTCTGTGCATTCTATGCATGGGGTTGTGGGACATAATACTGTGGGAACTTAGGGTTAAGAGGGTTAAGACAGTAGAATCTTCTATAGACTCGAATTACCTTTCAAATTTATACTGTGTATAGTGACCTCCATTATGTCCAGTGATGGGAGATGCAACTGTAGATCAAATCAAATTAAGTTAAGAAAGACGTTTTGAAATGCCTGAAACTGTGTTTCTACAGTTGCTGTTTTGTAGTAAGTGTGTTTGTAAAGAATGAGCTGTTTTTGTAAAATGAGTGTTAAAATTAGCGTATACTAAACGTGGATATTTGAGAAAATAGCTGTAGTATTGATTCCATTGTCTTTGCATCTCATCTTGCATCCTTACCTCCTATCCTTAGAGGGAGAAGCTAAAGCTTGGGCCCGAGGGCCTTCATGTCATTATAAATTGCATTTTCAGTTGAATTTGGGGAAACCACTTGAAGCATTCGTTGTATTGAACTATTTGGTTTGATTTGTTCATTGCAAACAAATGGGGGTTGAATTTTATCTATCTATCTATCTATCTATCTATCTATATCTATATCTATATATATATATATATATATATATATATATATCTCCCACACTGAGTAGCAGGTTTGATTGTGGTTTGTGGTTTGAGAGCTCTCTCCATACTTCCTGTCATGACAAACCAGAGAGGACTGTCACCAAGATTGTAGTGTCTGTCAATTGAAGTTGTTTCTGAGACGTGCCTTTCTGTCACCACTTGATAATGTGATCTCAGCCTGAGCCGTCTCAGCAAAGGCAGCTGTCCATCAGAGGCAGTGGGAGATGGCTATCAGTGAGTACAGAGCCATCTTATATCACTCTGAGACACAACTTAAGTTTTTTAATCAAGTGTTCATGGTCATTGGGAGGGATCAGGTCACAGAGATTGGCAGGTCGCTCTGAGAATAATATGGTAATAAATAGCAGCAGGGTTGGAGTTGGAAACTCATTAACATCATAAAGAAAATCAGCTGTGTTTTAAGCTACTCTCTAGTATGAACTCCATCAGCAAACTAAAAATTAGGATGCCAATTGGAAGACTTGGTTTAGACATTAGAACTATGGATGCATCAATATTAACACTAGTATCGGTTCAATGCCATGCTTATTTATTTGCACTCTCCAATACCCTACATGTGCTACCCCACAGCAGCAACCAACATAAGAAGAGCTAATTAAAATGTTCCATGACACCCCTCACTGCTTAATACTAAGCTAATATTCATTCCAGCATGATTATACGAATCAATATTAATAAGTATTTATAAAAAAAACAAAAACAAAAAAAACATGTACTAAAAAAAAAAAACCAGCATCACTGAATTCTTAATAAGAACAACTGCTAAAGAAGACTGGCATACATTATCATATCACAGTCAGCAAGTTAGCAAGGCATTGTCTATTCTGGATGATACTCCATTGGATAAATGGTATGCATGATATTCAGCAGTGACATTTCAGCATAGAATGCCATCCTATTTCTCAGGGGGGCCTTGTGCTGCCTCAGTTTCCATTGCTGTTATAACGAATAGTGATTCTCTTAGATTTCACGGTTTTTCCCCCTTCCACTTACTTTGTTCACATTCCACCACACAACCGGTCACAGGAACAGGTTACTCTTTCTCAAAGGTTTTCCTCTACATCAGCAAACAGTACCTTGTACAGACTTTAGCTATATTAATGTCACCGTTCAAGGGGCAGGAAAAAGATGTTCTTGCGACAGAATGAGAACTTGGCTTTGCAGTTGCTGACTAGTGGATGGACAGAAAAAATCCAGCAAAAGTTGAAAAGGTGTTGGTCGAAGCTGTGGTACTTACTCATACACGTCATGGCTTATCTGGAGACTCAAAAACTGAATGTTGCTCTTGAGCTGTAGGAAAAAAAATAGGAAAAGGAATCAAAGGCATGCAATAACAAATAAATCAGATATACAAAATAAATCCTGTTTGTCGATTTATTATTTATTTTATTGGAAACTACAAGTGATTGAATTCATTTTGCACACAGATTCACATTGGTTGATATTGGAACAACAGAGCTAGATAGATAGCTAGCTAACAGTGATTTTGCCAGAATCATGTTTCTGAATGCATTCATTCATCTTCAATGAGAGCTTTATCCTGGTCAGGGTTGCGGTGGATCTGAAGCCTACCTGAGGAACACATGGAACGAAGCAAGAAAACACCCTGGATGCAACACCAGTTTTTAAACAATTAAAAAAAAACAAAAAAAAAACACAACAGTTCTGTGCTCTTGACCAATGTACTCTCCTCTCTCCTGACCTGAAAATCTTATATCAGACAAAAATATAGAATTCATGGCATTGACACAAAATCCAAACTGACTGGTGAAAATGAGCGGCATGTCCAGAAATCAGTTTGAGCTCATGTTTTATTTTACCCATATCCTGTCTGAGCCTTACAATCTCAGAACAAGTCATATTTGTTATAAAATCTCAATCTTTCGCAGAAATCAGGTTAAAAAGAACAATGTTCTATTCATCTTCTTACTTAACCCAGGTCTCCTTCTAAGCACCTCTCTGAAATTGATTATCTGAACTCAAAGTCAATCTCATGCTTAGATTTAATGGTCCAGACTGCAGTTGGAGTGCACCAGTATTGATCTCACCACCCTTCAGAGACATCGCAATGGATTTCAGAAGCACGGGTGTATAGATACTAGTGACATGAGATATATTAGTATCATATTTGTGTGTAAAATGTAACCAGTCAAACCATATTCTCTAAGTCTATCTTACAGGAATAATTCACTCCGAATCACTTCCATAGTAATCTAGTAATCAGTACTAATCATTAACATGTGACCTCCAATGGTATCCATGATTCATTTTATAATGAAATTCTGAGTTGACTTCACTTTGTTTAATGGCTTCCTACCTGCTCATAGAGGTGTATAAAGGACTTTAGCTATTGCTTCATCTCTACAGCAGCACTTTAGTCCTTTAGTCTGTCCAAATCACTCTCCTTCTCATATGTACACTTTTATAAAAAAAACAAAAAAAACCCCAAAAAACACACACACAAAAAAAAAACTTCTTGGCATTCTGGAAATTTGAGTCACAAGTTAGTTGTTTCCATTCTCTCTCTCTTACTCATTAATATGATATTGAATGTCGCTGAGAAGTGATGAGTAAGAAAGAAGACATTGTGCTTTAGTTTTTAGGAGCTAACAGTGAAACTGCACATGGGGCATATTTCAATATAAACATACAGTGCCCTCCACTAATATTGGCACTCTTAGTAAAGAAGCAAAGAGAAAAGAAGGCTGTGAAACATTCATCATTGTTTAATCTTTTGTTCAAAAAATTCACAAAAATACTCTGCCCTCATGGAGATCAAACAATTGCAAACAACACAGTTTTATCAATTTAAAAAAAAAAATATATAGGTATACAACAATTATTGGCACCCTTTTAGTCAATACTTTGTGCTACCTCCCTTTTCCAAGATAACAGCTCGGAGTCTTCTACAATGCCTGATGAGGTTGGAGAATACATGGCAAGGGATCCAAGACCATTCCTCCAAACAGAATCTCTACAGATCCTTGACATTTCGAGGCCCATGCAGGAGGACTCTCCTCTTCAGTTTACCCCACATGTTTTCTATGGGTTCAAGTCAGGGGGGACTGTGATGGCCATGGCAGGACCTTGATTTTGTGGTCAGTAAACCATTTTTGTGTTTATTTTGATGTATGTTTTGGATCATTGTCCTGCTGGAAGATACAACCACAGCCCATTTTAAGCTTTCTGGCAGAGGCAGTCAGGTTGTCATTTAATATCTGCTGATATCTGATAGTCCATGATGCCATGTATCCTAACAAAATGTCCAGGTCCTCTGGCAGAAAAACAGTCCCAAAACATTAAAGAGCCAGCACCATATTTAACCATGGACAGGAGGAACTTTTCCATATGGCTACCGCTCTGTGCGAAACAAAACAATCTCTGGGATTTATTGCCAAAAAGTTCTATTTTGGTTTCATCGGACCATAGAACCTGATCCCATTTGAAGTTCCAGTAGTGTCTCTTCAGTTTACCCCACAGGTTTTCTATGGCTTTCAAGTCAAGGGACTGTGATGGCCATGGCAGGACCTTGATTTTGTGGTCAGTAAACCATTATTTTTTTTATTTTGATGTGTTGGAAGATCCAACCACGGCCCATTTTAAGCTTTCTGGCAGAGCCAGTCAGGTTTTCATTTAATATCGATTGATATCATGAGCCCATGATGTCATGTATACTAACAAAATGTCCAGGTCCTCTGGCAGAAAAATGACCCCAAAACATTAAACAGTCATGGCATTTGGGGCATCTACTTGGGGCAGTGGTGGCTTAGCGGTTAAGGCTCTGGGTTGCTGATCGAAAGGCTGGGGGTTCAAGCCCCAGCACTGCCAAGCTGCCACTGTTGGGCCCTTGAGCAAGGCCCTTAACCCTCTCTGCTCCAGGGGTACCATATCATGGCTGACCCTGTGCTCTAACCCCAGCTTCCTGACAGGCTGGGGTATGTGAAGAAAATAATTTCACTGTACTCTACTGTACATGTGACCAATAAAAACTCATTATCATTATATTGCTACCTCTCTGTGTGCACCAAAACCACCTCGTGTTTATTGTAAAAAAGCTCTATTTTGGTTTTATAGAACCCGATCCCATTTGAAGTTCCAGTAGTGTCTGGCAAACTGAAGATATTTGCTTTTGGATGAGAGTAGAGGCTTTTTTCTTGAAACCCTTCCAAATAACTTGTGGTGATGTAGGTGACTTCAGTTTGAAGTTTTGGAGAATTTCTGACCCCAAGACACAACTAACTTGCGATCCTTGGAGATTTTTTGGTAACTCAAACCATCGTCTTCACAGAATGGTGAGACAATAAAGGCACATGTCCAATTCCACTTTGATTCATAACATTTCCAGTTGACTGCAATTTCTTAATTATTGAGCTGATGGTGAAAATGGGCATTTTCAATGCTTCTGCTAGTTTCTTTTCTTTATTTTCTCCCATTTTGTGAAGCTCAACAACCTTTTGCTGCACATCACAGCTATATTTATTGGTCTTACCCATTGTTATGAATGACTAAGGGAATATGGCCTATTTCTTATACATATTTATACCCCTGTGAAACAGGAAGCCATTGTTGAACAATTTCCTGTTCCGGGTCATCCAGGTGTACTAAAAAAATTAAATCAATGGGAATATACTTCCAATATATTTTTCTCATATGAATTTATAGGGGTGACAAAATTGTTGCGCACCTATATTTAACAAATATATATTTTTTGGGATAAACCTGTGCTTTGTTTGGAATTGTTTGATATCCATGAGAGGAGAGTATTTCTGTGATTCCTTTTTAACAAAAGATCAAAAGGTTAAACAACAAAGACAAATTTTCAAATGCATTTCATGGTGTACTGTCCATTAAATGCCAAGTGAGGTAATGAGCTTAAATCACAGTGTCGACTGGAAGGTATTAGATATAATGACACACAAGATTCTGCAGAGGCAGAATCTCATTCTGTGGCGCAGGTGGTAGAGTGGGTTGCCTACTAATCGTAGGGTTGGCGGTTCGATTCCTGGAACGGGTGACTCTACATGCCGAAGTGTCCTTGGGCAAGACGCTGAACCCCAAGTTGCTCCCGATGGCAAGTTAGCACCTTGCATGGCAGCTCTGCTACTTTTGGTGTGTGTGTGAATGGATGAATGAGACACAGTGTAAAGAGCTTTGGATAAAAGCGCTATATAAGTGCGCCATTTACCATTTACAACGTGGCCACTGACAAATGCAGGAGAATACAAGCATGAGAAGACCATGAACAAAGTACATACGTTGAGTAGAAAAAATAAATAAATATTTAAAAAAAATTGTTGTATAATCTTTTCCCACTTTATCAGTTGAGGTCCTTCAGCACTTCAACTCTGACACCACAAGTCCAGTTTCCATGACTACAAGTAGACATTTCAAATGGCCTTAATGGCTGTGATGACGTCTGTTGAATAAATTTCTCAAACATCTATGCCTTCCCTCGAAAACTGCTGCTTAAAGAGTTTTAAGCTCATAAATCCTTTTCACTCAACAAGGCTCCAACTAAAATACAATTTAACCTAGCAGTGTTTGAAAACCGGAGATGTTGCTTGTGGCTTTCCTTGCTAAGGAAGAGCTATTAAGGAGAGGGCTTTCCCAAAGCAGTGAGTGTATACGACTGTAGGGGGTTTCAAGTGTATGGCGGAGAGAACCTAGACAGGAGGCAAAGTGGTAATCAATCACAGTGATGTATGACTCTATTAACTGGGTTAATTGGGGAATAAGTTAATAAATGGAAATGTGTTGAATAGCAAATGGGAGAAGCCTTGACTGGACAGCTAGGACTTACAGTGTTAAAAATACCCTATACTGCATCTGATTTTAACACCAATAATATCAATCCCAGCAATACAGGAATTTACATTTTGTTCATTTTAAGGCAGTAGGTTCAATGTCAATGGCATTTGTACTATATCCTGTATCAAAAAATATGAAATAAATAAATTAATTAATAAAATAAAATAAAAACAAATTAAAACATGAGCAGTCACACTGGAGCAACAAAATTTTCAGGATGTCATGCTGGCATGATGACTGCACAGTGAAAAGAGCTCAACACATAAAAGTTGATAAGCTCTGGGCTGGACAGCAGCTTCTGTTTCTCCTGCTCCTCGCCAGACCACACATAACCTGAGCACTGCAGGATCTCCTAACGTTTTACTGCCTGCCTCAGCAGCTCTCGTTTTCTTTCCTAAAAACACTGATGGAGACGGCAATTTCCCCAAACCTTGGTGTCATTTTGACAAAAAAAAACACAAAAAAAACTCTGTCTCAAATAAAAATGCTACATTATCTAATAAGATGGTATTAGTTTCTCTGGGTGATGTCTCATAAAATATATAAAAGTCTCTTCAATCATAAAACCTTATCAATTTACAGTTTCCTACCCAGATATTTGTCACAGCATATGTTCACATTAGAGGTTATACATTTATTCAGATGCCACTACAATATAAATATTGGATGTGAATATAAAGTGATTATTTATACATGCAGCTGTCTTTATATACAGCTCATTTAAATAGCCTACATGATTGCTCTATTTTGACTGGCTTTCTTTTCTCTTTTCTTTTTTAAAGTTTCATTTTAATTGAACATTTCTGCTGAACACTTCTGATAAACATTTCTACAGAACATTTCTACATTTCTACTGAACAATTTTTGCTAAACATTTCTAATGACCAGTTCTGCTAAACATTTCTGCTTTCTGCTATACGTTTCTGCTAAACATTTCTAATGAACATTTCTAAAGTTTAATTTATATTGAACATTTCTACATTGCTTTTTAATTTTTAATTAAACATTTTTGCTGACCTTCTGATGAACATTTCTGTTGAACTGCTAAGCCTATCTAAATCGCCTTTTCTGTTCTGTCCTCCCCACCATTTCCCAAAAATACAAACAAAATGAGCACCAGCAGTAAATATTCACAGATTTTTTTCTTTTTATACAAAGAAAAACAAATTGAACCCACAACCCACCCCTCCGGCTCATCATGGCTACCCATTAACTGTCGCTGGTTATAGAGATATTATAAAATTCAACAACAGGCACCAACCTTTAAGTGGGTAGTGTCTGTAACTCCATAAAGTATGCAATAAAGGGATTTATGAAAAAACTTATCAGTACAACCATTCATCATATATCTTATTTTCTCGAGTTTCAGAAAAAACATCATGTCCTTTATCCACTGGGAGATAGATGGGTATTTAGCAGACTTCCAATGTAACAGTAGGGAACGTCTTGCTATAAGGGATGTGAAAGCAATAGCATCCTTTTGTATCGAGCTCAAAGGAATTGAAGCTTCAGGAATCCCAAATATCGCAATCAATGGACAACGCTTTAAATCTACCCGGAGAATAGTGGACATGATGGTAAAAAAGCCAGACCAAAAACCATGGAGTTCAGGGCAGAAGAAAAACATATGGCCAAGATGACAGGGAGAGCCATGGCATTTATGACAATTGTCCTCTACATCCGGATACATCACAGACAATCTCGACTTGGACAGATGTACTCTATTTAAAACTTTGAACTGTATAAGTCCAAGACGAGCACAATAAGTGGTAGTCTGTACCCTCCCTATAGCATGTTCCCAACACTCCTCACTTATTTGTACTCCTAATTCCGTTTCCCACGCATTCCTAATTTTATTACTCGACCCACTACCTTGCGTCAAAATAAAATCATAAATCTTATAAATCATTCCTCTCTGATGTGGGTTATTTGAAAACAGGTCTTCCCAAACCTGTTCTGAAGGAGCAGAAGGGAAATCAGGAAAACATCTAGAAACTAAATTCCGTATTTGAAAGTACCGAAAGAAATGTGTCAAGGGGAGATCGTAAGTGGATGCCAAATTGGCAAAGCTATCAAACACACCATTAGAATACAAATTTCTAACTTGTTTAATACCCTTGTCATACCACATTGAAAATGAGGAGTCCAAACACGAAGGGGGAAATAGATGGTTGTCCACTAAAGGACACAAAGAGGATGCACCTACAAATTTAAAATGTTGTCTAAATTGATACCAAGTCCTACGTGTGCTGAGGACAACAGGGTTATCAGTATATTGGGAAAGTTTTGTAGGTAAAGAGGTGTATAGTAGAGCAGGTAAAGAGGATTCCCTACAAGAAGATAATTCCAATTTAGACCAAGTAGATCCAGGAGATTGAACGTGTCACATTGATACCTAGGTATTTAAAACCTGCTTGACTAAATCTAAACGGTAGATCTGACTGTTGGAGAGACAGAGCTGGAATATTGACAGGGAAACAGTCGCTTTTATCTAAATTTAGTTTATAACCAGAGACAACACCAGAAGACTCCAGAACATCCAAAACAGAAGGCATAGAGGCAGTAGGATCAGTTACATACAATAACAAATCATCAGCATATAGCGACAATTTGTATTCTACCCCGTATTGAACTATTCCTTTAAACAAGGAGGAAGATTTTAGTGCAATAGAGAGCGGCTCGATGGCAACAGCAAAAAGCAGTGGGGATAAAGGACACCCTCGTCCGAGCGCAAAATAATCCGAATAAGTATCGTCAGTCTGAACTCTAGCATAAGGGGTTGAATAAAGGAGGCTAATCCAGGAAATAAACTTGTCCCCTTGTTCTCTTTTTTTTTTACTGGGTTCCTGAAATGTTCTTTCATTAACCTCATGAATTCCCAAGATCCATCAGCAGGTATACATTTACATTCACCACTGCAACAACATATTTTAGCTATTAGTGTCACTGCAGTTGCTAAATAATTAGTAATTACAGATGAATATGCTTTTATGCTTTGCTTCCTAAGGTTCCTAACGTGATATTGAAAAACTAGGCGGGGTGTCCGGTGGAGTGCGTATATGTGTGTGGGGAGAGTAACTACGCAATTGTCAGTTATTCCAGATTCGAATGTCAAATGCTAATCATCATGTTTTATTTTTATTGGGTGGATTTGTGGTGTATTTCTGAAAGAAAACTTGAGAGAAAAATGCAAAGCTTCTACACAAAATGTGTAAAAATAAACAGGTCTGATAATATAGTCCAAATATAACTTAAATATTCTCTTAAATAAAAGTGCTCCTAAAAGGTTCTATGGATTGTTAACAGTTCTAACCTTCTACATGGAGGATTTCCTGAAAGGCTTTACAGAAAAGTGGAACAAACTAAAAGTTCATTTAGAGTTGCAGATAACACCCCCAACCTCAAGCAAATTTCTCAAAAACATTCCATTATAATCGCAGCTTTATATAATTAACACTGAATATAACTAATTTTCCACTCCAAGAAATCTCCACTCTGTGACAGGACCTTTTTTAAAAAATGTGCTGCCTCATGAAAACCAGACAGGCTGTGATTAGTGTCATAGCGATGTGGATATCACAGGCTCTCTACTGTGAATGTGTCACGCTGAAGGTCACAATAATTTGTTATAGAAAAATCACAAAAGAGTCTTAAAATAGAAACATAAAACCATAAATCCCGAGCAGACACCACCCCCTCCCCCCAACACACACACACACATACACACAATAGGGTCAATCAGCTCAGCGTATAACTGCAGCAGCTCATCTCGGACATGAAGACAGAAAGCAAAGCTCTAAGGTCAACAGTAATAAACCTGCAGTCATGTTAAATCTATATCGATCATATCACAGCACACTATGAATCTAGAGGATAGCTAACCATCTCACATTAGTAAATGCATCCACACCGGCCCTTTCTAAGACATGTGACGCTACTGCATCTTTTTGATTATCTGCTCATGGGTAGCTGAACACACAGACGAAAGTGCTATCTTCCCCCTTCCGCATACATGAGCACATAGAAGCTGAGCTCACAACTTCTGGCCATGGATGGTTTGGGTCTCATGAACAATAGGTCAAACGCTTTTCTGTTGGCGAAATAACTGTTCATGGTAATCACACAAGAAGAAAGCTTTTTTTTTCCACATATACACATTAAGTATAGGGAAATTTCCTTTTCTTTGTATCACAGCTTGGTAGGAAGTTAGGGTCAGAACATATGGTCAGCCATGATATGGTGCCTCTGGAGCAGAGTGGGTTAAGGATCTTACTCAAGGGCACAACGGTGACAGCTTGGTGGTGCTGGGGCTTGACCTCGTGACCTTCAGTATCTCAGACTCAGACAACTGAGCAATCACTAGCCTACAGAGAAGAATTCCTTTAATAAAACTCTACAACCAGCTATCCTGCTAATAAGCACCAGATTGGCCTCTTGTCTTATGAAGGCACCAAGCTGTCAAATCTCTAACTGAATTTTGGTGTCGTATCCTCAGGAGATGCAATATTGCTTAATTATTCCGTAACTCCCAGGGAGACACAGGTACTGACCTCTTCTGTGGTTTATAGTTGGGTCCTTGGAACGTCCTCTGTTAAAACTCAACTGTTGACAAATTTACTCACAGGCAAAGTAATATTGACCCTGAAATGAATGCTGACAAGATACCATAAGCTAAAGAATCAGCAAGTTAATTTGGCTGAAGAAGTCAAAGAACAGCCTGGCTCTTAAGAATATTAGTAAATTGTGTGTCCTTGCTTTGTGGCCTGAAGATAATCACATTTACTTTAGCCAAGGATATGTTTCAGAGCACAAAAACAAAAAAGGGCAAATGGATTTTGTAACACTTTCTTGCAAGTAGGCCAGCTTTACAAAAGTAAATTAAACTCCATAAAACCACTACAAGAAGTGACAGACGAACTGATTAACAATGCATAATTACATTAGTTAGCCCTATTGACGTATAACCATTGCCTGGAACATCCCCAGAGCAATTTCCTCTCCCTTACCAGAAGGGACATGACAACCAGGATGTGATTAAGCGTTGGCGATTTCACCCCAGCTTAATTTGTTTACATACAGTATTGACATCAAGTTTTGATGCTCCCATCCTCCCAATCATTTAATTAATGCTGCATTTCCTTAGGAAAGAACAGTCAAGGATGGATGGGATAAGAGAGGAGGCATGAACCTGAGGTGACCTCGGCTTAGGTGCGTTCTGTTGTCGCTGTATGGCGATCCATTTTCATGATTACATTTAAACTGTGGCTTTTTACAATCGCTGGCATTTTGTACATTTCTGTTTCAGCAGGTTTTGCTGTTCGTATCAATATTCACTGTGGTTTTTAAAAAATTTGAGCTGCATCCTGGAGTGTACTGTACATAGTGCAACATCCATCCATCTGGCAGGGAGTGTGGAGGCCACCATTATGCATCTGCTACCACAAAGCACAGTAGGCATCATGCAATTTAACACAAACACTGTTACTGCTACTGTGACTCTGATATTATATCATATTGGTTGGAACGAACAATAAAAAATGCCCCATGCACTATTCCAACAAGAGGCAGGGTAACTATTACCACCAAGAAGTTGATTATTTTCCATTAACTGAGTGTCTTGAAGTTTTTATTCCTCAAATAACTCTGCAATTTGGAAATGACAACACGTTGTCTCTTCATTTAATTGAATCTACTTTAATCTACATTTAATGTTGCAGAATGTCCATGACAAGTTAGATCCTGTCATAACTTGCATTATAGTATCAATAAACTGCCTCTCTCTTCTTCTCTCTCAAAGTTAATAAGACAAAAAATGCAGCATGTCATGCTACTGCCAAACTACAAAACCTTATATCCTGAAGATTTTCCACTGTCGGAAAACTTGAAGTTCCAGCTTAATCTCTGATTGTTACAAAGAGCTGACACTGGAGATTCCTTCCAAAAACTGCACAATATCAACATTTACACACATTTATACAAATACAAGTTGCTGTTTTAGTTGTTACTATTGAAACAATAAAGATGTCCAGTAAAGAAAGTTAATCAACACCTTCAGACCAACCAGAATCGGGCATGCAAGATGGTATTATTGCTTGCTTATCTGCATGTTCCCACACTGAGCATCTTAATAATAACAAACAAACAAACAAACAAACAAATAAATAAATAAAGTCTGAGGTCCGGTCTGCCATGTTTTTCAAACCACCATGGAACTTGTGTTCATGAAGAGAATTATGGGATTGCCTTCACAGACAATAACACAGAAAATAAAGACCTTTCTAAATTATTATTAATATATATATATATATATATATATATATATATATATATATATATATATATATATATATATATATATATATTTTTTTTTTTTTTTTTTTAAAAAATTAACCGGTTTTAATGCTGCATTCTAAATGGGAAATATTTCAGAAGCATAAATGTGGCCTAGCTATGCAGCCCCACTGCAAGTGGACCACAGATAAAATATCTGCGTTAATATTTTACATACATGCTGCCATATTATTGGCATCTGCCTTACATTTACATATGGTAAATAAATATACTATGCAATAACAGCATTAAAAAAAACACAATCTATCCAATACTGGTGCAAAAGCCAACATAGAAAAAGCAGGTTTAAGCCGTGAGGTGGTCCAATCTTCACAGTCGGATGGTGAGGGAACATAGATGGAGGCAGACTTGGAATTGGGACCCTGGGGTGATTAATGAGAGTCCCAGGGTTTCTACATTAATCTAGTTAGTGTGACACTCTGCAGAACCCCAACAAGCTTAGGAAAGGTCCCTCCACCATCTAGGGAATTAAAATCAAGGTGACAGGTGGAGCATATATGACACCTGAAATTGTGGAGAGATGTTTTACAACAGTAGCCTTCACCTTTGACCCCACAAGCCACCCACTTAGAATAAACAGGGGTAAGAATGATGGTACTCTGTATGAGTAACAGGATTGCTTGTATATGGCAGCCATTACTGGGAGCCATATATTGACGATGGGATACAAAGCTTCATAACACAGAGCTGACTGAAGCAATCGTCCCGGGGAGGAAGCCCTGGCTCCAAGTGAAGAGGATTTTGCAGTTTGCAGATTGACGTCTAACAAGTTTTTCACTGCAAGTTTTTCACTGCAAGTTGTACTGCAAGACTATATAACTATAAGACTATATAAAACACATACATTTGATTAGAGGTAAATTCTGTGATGAGTCGAACAGGGTCCACCTGCTTAAATACACAATGTGAATGTCGCAGTAACATACAAGTGATTAACACTCAAGTTCCAGCAAAATGAGCTCAAGCTTAAATTTGTATTCATTTCGAAACTATGCACTGCCAGCCAACAACTTTAATTACCCTAACTAGGTAATAGTATAAGGATAAAAACCATCCCTGCTGAATTTTAAATCCTATTCTGAGCAGATTTGAGCACATACTCTGAAATTAGGATTATTAAAAAAAAACTGAAGGAAAGCAAACCTAACGTCTGGTGGTTGCTTTGTTGTTCAGCACTGGGTTTGACTGCCTGAGTGCATGATTAAACAGAATTAAATTGTGAATAATTCATGAAGGGTCACTGCTCAACGGTTAATGATGGCCTTCATGAGAAATTCCATAAAAGTCCAATAAAAAGTAATGACTTGAAAATCACAGAGCCGGGTTATGATATCATCCAGTGGCAGTATATCGGAGGAAACGTGGCCTGCAATTGCCTTCACCATCACTCTCAGACTATTTGATAAAAGTTACTAAGCAGAAAAAGGCGCAGGTGTTCCTCACATAAACAGATACAGTAAGTTGGTAGACAAGGATGACACCCAGACATATTGCCTGTTTCTACAGAAGAGGCAACTCTCACCACCTTGTGTGCTGCAGATGAGCTTAACAGTGGCCATTAGGGAGCAGCTCCACATCACATCCACTGCCTGCCTAGGAAAAGCTGAAAGGTAGGAAGCTGTGAAAATACTTGCGGTACAGCGCTAAATGAAATTCGGAGGGCAGCTGTGAGAAATGATGAGGACATCATGTCGCAGACTTGCATAACATGAGATGTGCTAGAAGGATCTTTACACACGTCGGTGCTCTTATATTATCAGAACGTCCTCGCTCACCTTATCTACAGTTCATGCCGGATTTGTCACATAAATGTCTGATCCACACAGCCCAGCTGTGTTCTCTATGCTATAGAGAAGCATCACATAGCTTACATCAAATAGTTTAAATGCCCAGAAAATTATGCAATGGAGCATACAGGTGGGGGACAATCCAGTTGGCTAGCTACATGTATCCATTTCCTTAAAAATGCTAGACGAAACAGTCGGACACTGAAAAAACGGCATATTTGTGAATTGACATAATGAGTATCGTACTCCGGAACTACAGGTAAGAGATACACATCGGGACTGGGATCCTGTGGCAGCAAACAAGAGTTTTCCATTACAAGCATATATTAAGCTAATGAAACTAAAGAAATGGTCAAAATTCCATCGGGAGTGGGCAGGATTGATCCGAATTCCTTTGGGAGTGAAAACAATTTGCACTACATACGCCTCTACAAAAAGCCACCACTACCAAAGCATTGGCATAGTTTATAACAACTTCAAATGTGCATGGTAAAAGGAATGGTAGAAATGAAAGCTGTTAGAATAAAAATGAATATGCTTTTGTTTCATGATATGCATGAGATTGGTTCTGATTTTCTTTCCTAACCTACCTTTGGACACCCCTAGTATCATTAATTCATTCACCTTCAGTGACTACATTATCTTTGGAGTCATGGAGTTTATCCAGAATCCAAAGCCTATCTGGTAACACTAGGATCATGGCAGGAAAATACCTTGCCCTGTTAACGGTGTTCTTAGGTATGATGTCAAGACTATGAATAAAACAGTAACAGCCCGGATATGAAATCCGCTTGTCCTGGCTGCCAAAGCAACTGATTTGTCCTGATTTGAAAATCTTATAATTAGCACTGAAACTGAACTATAGTCATTTTCACCTTCTTTAATAATAATGGAAATAATGAGGCTTTCTGTGGTTACCAGTTCTTGTACCGCAGGACGAAAGGCAAAAGAACCGCACAGCTTTCTATAACTCACCCAAGTCCAGCTTTCTGCCTCTCAAAGGCCTTTTTACCGCTGGGAGTAAAATAGGAAGCTTTGGATTTGGGAGTTTTGCACAAGGCTAACCCTGAACCGCTGTCAAATAGCATTAGCAACATTAGCGGAGCAGCAGCACGGTGGTGGCCTGTAGAGTGTGGGGAAGATCCGGCACACCAACATTCCTCTCCTGCAGAGAGCATCTGGCAACCCGTCTGTTTGATCCTCACTAGGGTGCCTGTTGCTGTAGTAGCCAGGGATGGAAGCCTTAGGTTTTGGAGTTTTAGGGTTTGGAAAGTTAGCCTCAATTAAAATGAAATCTAACCCTCTGGCTAAGTGATTTTGTTATTCTGCCTTGTTTGGATGGAGAATGCAAGTAAAATCTGATTATTTCACTGCCTTGGGAAGTCATACTGGAACATAATGTTTAAAGCTGGCTTATGGGTAGCTTAATTTCCTACGTGTTTATGATGTGGATAGAGGGTGTAGATGTGTTTTAAGATTTGTGAATGTAGTAGCAGGGCAGCTGCTTAAATTTTTGGCAAGGAACTGCTCTGTTTTTGTGTGTGAAAAAGGGGGAGCAACTTTGGAATGAGATGTTCAAGAAGAGCATGAGTACATGGTAAGGTGTCCACATACTTCTGGCCATTAGGCCTGTCACAATAACTACTTTAATTGGACAATATATTATCCCAGCAATAATTGCAGTAAACTATATTATCATTATTTTAAAACAATTTTATGCCCCTGATATAATAAAGTCTGTATTCTGACAAAAATATCCTTTAAATTTAGTCAATAATTTCGTCATGTCATATCGAAGAATTTGTCAATTTTGCTCTGCCTAAAATGGCATTGAATGTTAGTCAATAGCATTTTCGTTGACAAGAAAATGCAAAAATTTACACATTTTATATATTAACTTAAACGTATAGCAACAAAAACATCTCCTGAAATAATAACATCACAATGAGAACACTACTGTAATACAAAATTGTGAATTCTTTACACTTTAGTTCTTCATTGTCTTCACAGCGTGACTTACCATTCTACCTAGAGCTTTACTTAAGTTCAAGTTCACTTGTGCATTTGCGTCATTTTGTGAAGAAGCAAGTTGTAGTATTAGGTTTATGTTGAGTTTATGTCTGGTTAATCTCATATGTGTATAGGGTGCTTTCAGGTGAGTTAATCTGCTTGTAAAGCACTGCAGTTAACCGCTGGTCATTCACGGTTTACCTCGTTATTGACTATGACTGGATTATTTGAAACTCTAGAACTTTTCTTTCTATTTTTTTCTCCTTTAAAATACATTGTTAGTGCATTGTTAATATCTTGTGTTCTTTTTTTTAAAATATGTTTCAATTAAAACTGGTGCAAATGCTTGCTATACATTTTAAATTTGAATGCATGGGCTTTGCACTCGAATATGCATTTTTATCTTAAATTCAATGAATATTTGAAGTTTAACAAGACCGCCCTAGAGCAGACGATGGACAGAAGCAGCACGAATGGCTGAAATGTTGGCGTGTCAGGAATCTTGCCCTCGAACCAAGCACTGTGTGCAGAAACCTTCAGCGCACAGCATGTTTTGTTTTGATTCATGTCTTGTTTCCACCCATGTCCTGTTGTCGGTTATCTCCTTCGTGACACATTTTCAAATAATCTTTAATTCGTTTTTATATTTAAACCTTGTGTCTCTGTGTTCAGTGTGAAGTTCACTGTTTTGCACAGCCTTTTGTTTCATGTTGTTATTCTCCAAGTTATCGATCTAGTTTTGTTTCCTCGTTTGTGTATCTTGGATTATCCCTGTTTTTTCCACTGTTTACTGATTTTGATTCACCATTCGGATTTCTCCGCCTGCCTCCTAAATAGACCGCTTAAACTGCATTTACATCCATCTCTACTCGCTGAACGTGACATGGTGACATTCATTCTTATGTAAACAAACACGCATGTAACACAATAGGCATTATCAGGGTCAGCAAAAATTTGCGAGGACATGTGAATATGTCCATATGGTAAGTCGATAAATCAATTATGATAGGACTACTAGCCATATAATGCAGTTCTTCTTTGTACTTCAGTGCTACAGCACTTCAAATGCCAACATCTTTAACTAGCATCTTAAAACTGCAGGCATATTCTTAAAAGTACATATGCTATTCAAGTTATTTCTTCTGTTTTGGGTTTGCTTTCCTCTAAATTGAAACTGTGTGTTTGTATTCTGAGATTTCAAAGAATATTCTGCCTCAGCATGCTTGATTGCTTAATAAAGAAATTTTATATGAAATACTTAATTATACAAAGTAAATTATGTTGGATTAGACACCCTGGGTAGAAAGAAATATTCTGAAGCCGCCATTAAACTCCTGCTGCTGTAATTTTCCTCCATGTTACCAGAAATCCATCTTTCTCCCAGAAGTGCATAGATCTAGAGACTATGACAGTATAATAGAGATCAATATATATATTTTTTTAGCAGTACTGAACTGCCTCAGGAGAAACAGATCCACTCCTGAGAATTTATTAGTGTCATTTCCAGGTCAGACCCTTTTGACCATTCATTTTGAAAGGTCCAGAAGTGTACATTTAAACAAAAAGGGACAAATCAATAATTCAACAGGACTGTGGTGAGGGGCGTGTTAAAACACTCACCACATGGTTCCTGGTGCGGTGGTAGGGCTGGACGATGGGCAGTCCAAGAGGGGTCACCCACTCCACCGTGCTGCCGGACTTCGCAATTAGCCTAGCACTTTCAGTCAGCCAGTCCTGTAAATAGACACAAGCACAGCTGTTACCTCAGGCACAGTCAAAATAAGCAACCAAAAATAAACAAGTGCTACAGAATTGTTTATGATTCTGCTCATTTCAAATGCCTAATGGTACGTTTGAGTAAATGGCCAAATTTGAGGCAGGCATTACATGTTTGCTTCTCATCCGTTGTAAAATGAAAAGATTTTCACTAATCTGAATGAATTCGCTACTGTAATAACGAGAATTGTGTGGTCAGGGTCAGCATGTTCAACTTTTTAAATAATGCTGCTTGTGTTTTTAGTGAATTTACTAATTGTTTCAGCAATATGGCATATATAAGTTGCTCAGCATTTCATATTAGAACAAGGATGCTCTGGTTATTGAAAATAACAGGTATCGCACAGTGAATATTAGGCTAGAATACCAGGTATCTTAAGTTTGGGATATACATTTGAGCAGGGCAGTGGGAGCAACGGGGGCGAGCTGGCATTTGACCTGGCACTTTTCAACCTGGTGACCCAGCATTTCAGGCAAAATAGATCGGTCTGACGAACTTCAGCTGGGGAGTGGGGGCATTTCTCCTAAAGGGGATCTCCTATGAATGATAAAAGGCTCATTGTGTTTTGTCGCTAAATGGCACTTAATAATCATGTGTTGAAGCAGTGTCACTTGAGTTTCAATGTTTTAAGTGACATATGCACATATTTTTTATTCTGAATCAATTACAGGAACATTCCTCAAATGACATTCTACAAATAAAGTAAGTAAGGCTTGCTGGATAAAACTTTAACGAAACAGACAGTTTCTACAGTGACAAAGTGTAATAACTGTGTAGAGCTATCTAATTTTGTGAACAAATGGTGTGCTGTTATTAGCTGCCTGAGAAGTAAAATGCAAAATGAAAGTACTCTGACGTGCATTAAAAGCTGTGTGTATCAGTAACAGCTGAAATTTGATTAAATTAAAAGCATCAAATTTGGCCCCACCACTTTTGGAATCGTGGCGCCACCCCTGAGTTTGAGTGAATAAACAAATGTTTCAGCATAGTGTTTTAAGAAATGCAGTAGGCATGTCGGCGCTCTGGAAATGATGAAGCATATCCATTTACGTGCTTCTTTACAGAAGTACAATTGTCCTTAAGGCAGTCCCCAAATAGAAATCAACCATGTTCCACTGCCTTGGGATATCATGCACAACAAAACAATAAAGTTTACATGACTAAAGGTCTTCTCATTGTACAACTATTTCTAACTAGGGCTGAGGAATAGTGATAAAACAGGTGGCCAGCTGTTGCTGAGCCCAATTTAATAAACCTGCTGATTCAGAGCAGGAACGCTGGGTAGCCAGCATGTCTGACTCGCAATATGGTTCCCAAAAGGCTTTCCTCCAGAGTACTGGGAAGATATAAATTCCTCCTTTCTCCATGCATAAAAGCAGTTCAGGCCCCATGCTTGCCCATCCATCAGACACCTCCCCCTCCTTCCTGCCCCAGTTATTTTCCCTCGTTTTCCCAACACAGACAGGTGTGGAATATTAGCGGGAAGATGAACTACCTTCTCAATCCGTTACTACTCCTTTATCCCTCACTTTTTTCAGGGCCTGACCCACTTAGAGGAGATAGGAGTGTCTGAATGCGAGATGGGGTGTTTTTCAGAGCGTCTGGGCTTGTCTGGCTTTCTCCCACAGGATTTTCCGGAAGCATTCACTACCCTGGTCACTTAACTGTAAGAAGCATGCAGGTGCACAACCTGAACAGTGTTAATTGCATTAGGAAGCTAAACATATGAATGAATCCAGCTCATTCATAAGAAGGAAAGAAGCTAAACACAGGTGTTATAGATTATTTTGCAGCTGGGATGTAGAGATATGAATGTAACCATACACCTACACCAGCAAGCCGTGTAAATGGACAGGTGACCAATCATTTTCGAATTTAAGTGTGCAACACGTAGTGGTAATTTCAGTGAACAGTGCAACAAGTAACATGTGAATCAAGATTTCCCGCCCCCAAATAATTTGCTTGAATGTTTCCACAGAGCAGTCCTTTTTGGTTTGACCTGTGTGGTTCAGTTCTCCACTCATAACTTAGTACCCACCGTGCAATGCCCAAAAATGAAAGAAAAACATAACAGTGGTTTCATGTTATCCTGTCATACACAACCTCTTCTTGTGTACAGAGAGATTTGAAGGAATGAGTAAAGATTATTGGAGCCTCCGGTGAGAGTATGTAGCTAATACAGTTAGCATGCTTTGTAAATGTGTTGGACAGTCCATGGCCACAAGTGACAGTATTGGTTGCACAAGTGACTTCTTTCTGGACAGTGTGAAGTGCACTGAGCAATCATGGTGTACCTGGATCTCTCTTGTCCCGGTGAACATTTCCTTCAAGCTGCTGAAAACCTGATGCACAAGGTAGTGTGAGGCATCCCAAATATACTCCTGCAGACAAAAGAGCCGAGATAGGTGTACAGTCAAAAACAAATAAAATAGGTGAATTTAGCCATTTTAAAGTGCTGGGATTTGGATTAGAGCTTCAGGTAATCTTTGCCACCTCTAGAGGACACATTAATGGCAAGAGGAGCTGCTGCTACACGGCACCTGCTGGCAACCCACAAAGGTGCTGATCCTGTGAATCTGGTTCCTTTCACATACACACCTGCATCTATAATCACACACTCTAATCACAAACAAACACACACCTTTCTTGCTGACTCCGTCAAGGTGATAATTACATGCTACTTTGCCGCTGAACCCGAGTCACTCGCTTGTTTGTCCACAGAAGAAAACAATTGGGAAAAGAGGGCTGAGACAAACAAAGATGAATTAAACTACTTCGCTCAATTACACATTTATGAATTAAATGGATAAGTGTGGTAAGCAGCTGCTTTATGGCTCTCTAGTGTACATAAACCAGTGAGGTTATTTTCCACACTACCATTGATGTATTGAGAAAAATCCTGACCTGAGACTGGCCTTTGTAATCTTTAATACAAAGATATCACATGTCACAGAGCAGAAGACAAATCGCTAGCTCGGGCATCCAGGACAATATGACATTCATTTTTTATTTATAGTTGCATGGTTGACAAGTAGGCTCAGCAGGTTAGCAGTCTCCAATGTGTTGTACTTGTTTTGGGCTTTGTGTTTTTATTTTTTTGAGTTCCCGATTTTATGAAATCATTTCCACATTTTGCTTTTTTTTTGGGCTCTCATCTACAGAAAATAAGCACGAGATTTAGTTTAATGTTGTTTTGATCTCTATTATGGATCAACACATGGATATATTTTTAAGGTCCTTTTAGAATAATACCATGTAATATCTGTAGTACATCTCAACAACAAAACATACTTTCATTTTTAAAAAAAATGCTTGTTCAGTTCACCCATTAAATCATGGGCAAATTTTCTTTAAGCGTACAAGAGTACAAATCAACCAAAATGTGGCCACAATTTTACAACAACAACAAACTGTGAACATGAAAAGAATCTTATCTTTGGAATCTTAAGAAAAAATAATAACTTGCTGTTTTTGGAATCAGCTTCAAAGAACAAAAAAAAACCAGGATTGTGTGACTTCATGTGACATCTCCAACAATTGAATGTCGTTAATGTCAATATTCCATGTATAAGGAACAGGGAAACAAACCTAATCAAAGTATTCTAGACTATCAATAAATAATCAGTACCTGAACAAAACCCTGGGGAAATGTTTTAATAGGTTTAAAAACATTTTTTTAGTTCTACATATAGTAAAATATTTGACTATGTGAATAGTTTCCACAGATTTAAGACCAGATTTGACAAGAACTCAAAAATGTGTGGATAGAAGGTAATATTTTGTGCACTGCAATGAAAGGGAGAAAGCAGGAGCAATGGAATTTGCCGTGGTCAGCATCGCCAGGGGATGGGGAAAATTTTTAGTAACTTATTCCACATCCCTAAGTTCAGACTTGCCTTTTAACCAACAGCTACCTGTCCAGTCCACTAGCTTTCTGACAATCACACTCCCACACATCCCTGCCTACCTTGGGGAAGTCATCGATCTCCTTGAGGCGCTTTTCGATCTGCAATCGGCCACCATAGCGCGTGACCCCATAGACCACCGTCATCACCGTTTGCTTCACCACCTTCCTGCTGATGAAGCCCTCCAACACCTGTGCAATCTTCATGCCCTTTGCAGCATCTCGGGCCCGGAACTCCTCCACCTGGAACACACAGCAGGGGAACGGACTCCGGTATCTGCTTCGTCTGATAGACAATCAATTAGATGACAGAGAACACCATCTCCCGCCACTTTCACGCTCCACAGCCAGTGCTTTCATCTTTATGAAGAATCAATGATGAACATCAAACAGCTCAACATGATTACTACATTCTTTATGGAGTTACAAATCAAATGAACCAAAAATAATCTGAGGAGGATACAGAAGAGTCATTGATGCTTCCACAGCTATAGTGTAATTGACAGACCTGCATTAAATCATATATGTGTTAAAATTACCTTTGAGAAACTATGTTCCACAATAATGCCATATAATTTAAAGTTTCTGTTTACACATTTCTGGCCCTGAAATGTGCCCTGCCTCTAATTGGAGCAAAGCTTATCTTTTTCCTTTTAAAGACAAATTACAAGGAATACATCGTTTTAACAGAGAAGGAGGGTCAGGTTTGGTAAAAGAAAGGTTTGTCAGTGTTTCATTGCAGTCGCAGCAGAGATCTGGAAAATTACTAACTGCTTTAAACAAGTCCAGACACAGTGAGATTGTGTTCCAAGCCCTGACTCGAGAATTTCCCCCATGCCGTTTAAATCTGCTGTGTGGTTTGATGTTTCTGGCCAGAACTAGATGAAGCTTTACTTAGCAGTCACACTCGCACTCCCAGTGGAGATGAAATCAATAAGGCAAGGCATTAAAACTTTGCAGTCTTGTTGGAACATGAGCCTTTTGCTTAGTCTCTCACTCTCTTACTGCTTTCTGAACCTCAGGCCTCAGCATCTCTCATTAAAAGTGAGAGCTTAAAGATGCTGCAAAGCTACAAAACAGAATGCACACACAAGGGTTCTTAGCACTCAGCTTCAGATGATGTAATGACAGGAAGGCAGGAAGGAAGAGCTGAGCCTGGATCCGGCTCTGGAAGTTTGGAGGAAGCTTTCTGGTGGTTTATTCTCACTGACCTGCTGAGCCACACCACTGTACACATCCTGCGGTTCTTCACAGGGCAGTAAGTTTACCGACGTTGCACCAATCACATCACGACCCAGTGCAGCATAGTGCTGGAGGCCATTACAGGAGCCATCCTGAGTGAAATACAAAAAGGTGAGGAAAATTACATTCATTTATTACATTATAACTAACAGTTCATGAAGGAACAAGTTACAACAGCAGTATTAACATGCATTGTAATACTCCTTTAATAATCCAACTTTATCATTCGATCATAATAAACAATAAAGGATCGAAAGTGAATAAATCCCCAATCCATTAAACAGTCACTGTAGGATTTTACAATTTTGCGATCGCAAAAATGAATGCAAAATCAAGTTAAGTCTGCAATATTCGGAGGAGCTTGTAATTTTTCAAAAATTACCGCAGATTTGGGCAACACAATGCGCCATATGAGGTCATCACAACGCCCACTCAGCCAAGCCCCTCTTCAATTCATGTGCATCAAACATGAGTCCAGCTAAAAGGTCTCAATTACTAACAAACATCACTGCGAAAGAGCGTGCCAAACAATTTTGTGCAACTGAAATTTCGCCAATTCAAGCAGTTTTACTACAAAAAAAAAAAAAAACTTGCAAATTTTGAAAAAAGCCACAGCAACATCAAGCATTTTTGGCCACAATAATCACACACAAAAAAATCCTGTACAGACTGATTAAAGCTGCCTGATGTTTTAATGATGATTTGTGTAGGTTCGAATTCGGAGTTCGATGGAGTAAGTTGGAGGCTCCTGCTGATTTCGATTAAAATTGGAATTAGAAGCTTTTTGGTCATATAATATATTTTGACTTATTCTACTTCGTTTCCTTGTTTGCACTTTTGACTTTGGGGCTCGTTAAAACGAGTAGAAATAACACAAAGCCCCGACTGAGGCCTGGTGTGCACGCCGTGAGCGAGTCTCCTTCCCCCGAATCCGCGTGGCTCGAGCAGCTGGCTTCACTGGCAACGACATCGCCGATATTTTTAAAAAGGAGCTCCAGATGTTCAGAGATACTCTTTCTACTATCCAGCGTGACCTGCAGGCCGTGAAAACACAGCAGGCCGGTGATAAAGTCGCTACCGAGGTTACCATATCAACACTGAAAGGTACTGTTGGGGAAATGGGGCACGCGCTCTCCGGTTGCACCGATGATATAGTTCACATGAAGATTACTATCGAGTCTCTCACTGCGACCGTGACTCAATTAGACAATAAATGTGAGGATCTGGAGTCGAGGTCACGGCGCAATAACGTGAGGATAGTCGGAGTTCCAGAGGGCGCCGACACCTGTACAACCGCTGCTGTAGTGGCCTTAAAGGCCTTAAAGGAGGCGTTCGGTCTGGAGAAGGAGCCGGTTCTGGACTGGTCCCACCGGACCCTTCAGCCGAAGCCCAAGTCTGGTGAACGACCACGAGCTATTGTGTGCAGATTCCACCATCACAGGGACGGTGTTGAAATTTTACGCCGTGCGAGAGAGGTCCAGCGGATTAAAGTGAGGGATCTGCTCAGTGGGACACAGCTAAGATGGCCCGGGCTGCGTTTAACGAGGTTCGGCGTCAGCTTCGTGGTATTGAGGGCGTTCGCTATGGAATACTTCACACAGCTCGGCCAGAAGGACTTTATCTCAGCGGAGGAAGCAGGAGACTACGTTAAACTCTTGATCTCGGAGTGAACTGCATCTCCTACATAGTGGAGTTTTTTCCCCACTTTTCTTTTATTATTTCTTGCACTCGGGCTTCCAGCTCTACAGAATTCAGATTTTTATTGAAGATATTGTCGGTATTACTTCGTCTAGATTTTGTGGACTCAATCCTCTTAAATTCACTTCTGTATTAATGTGCTTCTCTGTTCTGATGTTTTGTGTTAGTTTCTGTTTATTTCATTTTATTAGTGTTATTTCCTCAACTTTACGCGCTACACTGTGTTATATTATACTTAAGTCTTTAAAAGGTAAGGACATTATATTTGTTAAGTGCGCAGACTATTTATCAGATTTGAAGTCAGTAGGGGACTTTTCTCTTACTGGAATTTTTTTGTTTAGGTCATTTTGTTGGTTAGTTCAGCTTACTCTTTGAGGTGTTTTCACATTGTGGACAGCTCTTGGTGGGAAACACTGCTGTCTCCCTTGTTTTATGGACACTTTGGGTGTGTTATCTCTAAACTGGACTACTGCAACTCACTGCTTTCAGGCCTCCCAGCCAGCTCCATCAAACCCCTTCAAATGATTCAGAATGCTGCAGCGCGCCTTGTCTTCAACCAGCCCAAGACTACTCATGTCACACCCCTCTTCATCTCCCTCCACTGGCTTCCTGTAGCTGCCCGCATCAAGTTCAAGGCCTTGATGCTCACCTACAAGACCTTGTCAGGAACAGCACCCTCCTACCTCAACTCTCTCCTGAAGGCATACATTCCCTCTCGCAATCTGCGATCGACTAGCGACCGACGTTTAGTAGTTCCCACTCAGCGAAGCGCGTAAGGTCCCTTTTTCCAGAACCTTCACACATACCGTTCCCCAGTGGTGGAATGCTCTTCCGATCTCAATCCGAACTGCAGTCTCTCACTATCTTCAAAAAACAGCTAAAGACCCACCTTTTCCGTGAACACCTAACCATCTCCTAAAAAAAAAAAAACAAAAAAAAAAAAAACAAAAAAAAAAAAACAAAAAAAAAACAGACTTGCACTTACACCTCTACTCTGTACACTTTGCTTCCTCTGGAATTCAATTAATGGATCTTGTATAGTAGCACTACTTGTATTGTTCCCTGCTTGATATATCGCTTTGCTTATTTGTAAGTCGCTTTGGATAAAAGCGTCTGCTAAATGAATAAATGTAAATGTAAATGTTTTGGGGGGTCCCACTCCGGCTGGGGCAGGCACGCTTTTAAGATTTATTAGTTGGAATGTCAGAGGTATGGGTAATCCTGTCAAGAGATCTAAGGTTTTTACACATTTGAAACGTTTAAACTCCAATATAGTATTTTTTACAGGAGACGCACCGATGTATTAAAGATCATCGAAGGTTACACTGCCCTTGGGTGAGTCAGGTCGTCCACTCGAACTTTAATTAGAAAGCAAGAGCCGTCGCAATTTTAATTGACAAAAGGTTACACTAACTTAATCGCTGATGCAAACGGTAGATATGTTATAGTTGCTGGTACTCTAATGCAAAGACAGGTATTGTTGGTAAATGTATAAGCTCCAAACTTTGATGATGTGTTATATATATATATGGCATCCCTTTATTGTATACTTTACGGAGTTATATACACTTCCCACTTAAATGTTTGTGCCTGTTTGGTTTTACAATATCTATATAACCAGTGACAGTTATTGAGTAGCCATGATGATCGGGGGTGGTTTTTCAGTTCTGTTCATTTTGTTTTCCTTTGTTAGTATAACAAGAAAAAAGCCCTGTGAATGTTTCCTGCTGTGTTGCTCAATTAATTTTTTTCTTCTCAATGAAATATTTGGGAAAGAGAAGGGAGGAGAGAAGAGAAAAGGTAACGTTCAGCAGACATGTTTGGTAGACGTGTTCAATAGAAATGTTCAGCAGAAATGTACAGCAGAAATGTTCAATAAAAATGAAACTGGAAAAAAAAGGATGATTTTGAGCCCTCTCTGGTAGAAAAGTGTTATTGCAAGCTACATGGACTGTGCCACACCTTTGTCCATCACACAGATTGCATCAGTACACATTCAGAGAGAATTCAGGGATGCTTGGGATGCAGTCCATGTAGTTGAGACTAACCATTTACATAATCTGCTACATCTGTTACACTGTTCTTTCTGCAATTTAACATGCATTTTGCTTAAATAAGCAACCGTAATGTGCTTAATGAGCAAAGCACTATTACAATTCAATATAAAACAGCAATTAATTCCAAAAGAACAATTGCGGCCACTGTGCTGTGCATTAGCTGGACACTCCAAGAGTGTCCAAGAGTGCAACAGCAGCAAGTTTTAACAGGGTGGCAAATCCAAATTAAAGAGACAAAGTGTGTTGCTGTGACGGTGAGACAGGGACAGCCCTCAACTTAAGAAAAATAAAGCCCAGTTTCCAATTTCTCATACTTTCTATTACACACACAGAAATGGACAATATACTATACCTGATGTACAGGGAAATGGGATATGAACTGTGTGGGGTCACATGATCTGGAGGCATTTGCTATTTCCATGCAGCATGCCAGAGTCTGCCAAGGCTCATCAGCATTCATCCACCACTTCCTCCCCTAAAAAACAATGCAACACCACTCTGTCACTATAAGAACATGACACATATCCAGATAACATCAGACCCTCTAACCGCAAAGAGGAATAATGCACAGAACCAGCATTGGTTACAGGAGATAAAGCACACAGCACATTTTCACTACATGGTATCTATAGTAACCACCAGGTTCTTGGGATGTTGTAGTCATGTTTTAGTTACATTGATTAATCAGTCAATAGAAAATTGCAGTAGGATACATGCAGTAAGACCGAAAATTTGACCCGTTCAGGGCTAGTCGCAAAAATAGTCAGTGTCATATAACGCAACATTTAATGATTTTTTTTATTCCCAAGATAGAAATTTTAGAGGAACATCTTTACACCCTTACACTCAATAAAAACTGCAGTATTACTATGTAAATTAGAAACCAACTGCAATTGCAAATAACTAGCCGGATATCTAACCTCTAGTACATTAGTTAGAATTTTTCACAGGAACACAGGAGGAGGATTCTTTTATATACTCTTTACTGCATTGTCATATGCTCAGAAATTTATGTTAAAAAGATTTGTTCAAAACCAACATAAACAGTCAGCTAGTTAACTGCTAGAGAACTAGTTCACAGTCTGGTTTCAGTATTTGCATCCTGATTTGCATAGTCATATTTATTTGATGTTTGTTATAGTGTGTTTTGTCAGGTGTGGCTACTGTTAAATAACACTGATATGGTTTATTAGTAACAAAAGATAAGCTAGCTAGCTAGCAGGCAGGTTATGCAGCTAATGTTTCCAGATATCACGTAAGTTTCTAAAGCCTTCATTCATATTTTGTGAGATGCCAAACTGAGCTACATAAAAGCCTAAAGCTCAGATATTTATAGAACTACTTACAAATCTCAGTTTTAAATAAATACAGTTATGCTTAAAAATCAGTGTAATCAGAATCAGCCTTTAAAACCCATGCTGAAGGCAGGGGTATTTTAAGATGATATTAATTTTGTATAAAAGGTACCACTCACTGTTAACGGGTTGTCTGCAGAGTCCAGGATGTCATCCATGATGGTGTTGGCGTATTCCAGTCTCCCAGCCAGCGAACTCCGCTTCTTCAGACCCGTGAGGTTCACCAGGTGGATCTTTAACCAGTCTAGGCCTTTAGGACCCAACGGCTTTCCCTCAGCAAACAGCAAGATGGCTCTGGTTACATCACTTCCCAGATGGTTAAAGTAGGGTGGGCACGGGTAAGTACGCCCTCGGAAATCCATGTTGTGAGGGAACCAGAAGATCTCATCCCTCATGTGGTTGGCAATAGACAGCTTGTAGAGCGCATCCATGCGCAGACTGTGCATCTCAGCCACCTTCTTCTTGGCCCTTGTGGCCTCGCGCTTCAGGTGGGCCTTCTCGGCGGGTGTGTAAGCCGAGTCATGAGGGTTGAAGCGTGGGATTTCTGGCGCCTCAGAAATGGGAGGAGGAACGTCCAGCTTCTCACTGCCCTTATCATTAAAGATAGAGATGATAATGTTCAACAGAGACTTGTTGATCCTCCATGCACAGTTTCCGAGCTGGCTGAGGGAGTCCAGCACAGCATGCAGCTCCTCATCCTGGCACTTCTCCAGCAGCAGTTGGTGCTGGATGGCACCCTCCACTGAGCGCATCAGCTTGGTGGGCGTCAGCAAGTAAGCCCCACTTTTGGCTGATGTCCAGGGCACTGGTGGGCACAGCATGGGCATCACATACGAGTCAAAGGTCAGCTTGGTCTCCATGGCTTCTGACTGTATTTGGGTCAGGATTGGGTGTGGCTTGATAAAACCAATCTAGCATATCAATGAGGAGAGGAAACAAGATCAAACCAGATGATTTCAAGTCCATTAACCTGACTTATACATACAGCTGACATAAGCCAAGAGGAACCAATACAGCTGTTTTGTGACAAAATAAAATTAGATAATGATACAGATGCCAAAGTAAGATTTCCCCTGCTGGGGTTTATCCTGCTTTTTTTTTTTTATCTTGGATAAAAATCCATTTGCTCATACAGATCACCTGCCTGCTAAGCTCCACAGACCACATTTCCCAAGAAGTGCTGCCATGACTGTATTATCTCAATCATGGAAACTAAAGTTTATAGAGTTTCACATGTAAGATGTGTCGTTTTAACAGTATCATTAAACAAGAGCGCTAAGAAGACCGACTTAATTGGGCAAAGCAGCATCAACAACCGTGGTCATTAAAAATGTGACTTGACTTGCGAGCAAAGTGAAGACTCAGGTAAAAGAAAGTGTGCATGTCTTGCTCACATAACTGACGTTCTCTCACAAGTCACAGGTTTTCTGCAGTTTCCTGCACCCCATAATCATTTTTAAAGGATCACGCTTGCTGATACTGCTCTGAGCACTCAGGTCAGCCACCCTTATGCTCTCTGTTAAATATACTGTATAAACACCAAAAAATGTTTTCACAGAGCACAGTTTGAAGTCTGCTTTGCTTTCATCATAAATCGTAAAATACTTCAAGACTAGTGTCATTTTGGGTCATGTGTCCTTTTGCGCAACAGTGCATACCAGACTTACAGTAATGTAGTATCACATGGTATCGAATGCTGATAGTGAAGTATGAGCAAATGAGTATCGTATTAGACCGATACCGCTATTGGCTTTGATGCATCTCTACATATAATCAACACAAAAATAGTTTTATTTGTGCTTGTCTGCATTTTCTAGCTTGACCCACATGTCCTAATTTTGTTGTATTTAAGTCCTTATATACAAGAAGGCTCGCTTGATAATGGAAATCGCGACGTCATGGAGGATTGCCAGTAATTTGCTCATCCAAGCCTCACCACCTAGCGGAAAAGCAGCATTAGATGATGGTTTGAGCATATTTAAATTCAGGAGTTGTGAGAAAGTGTGTGTATTTTGAACAAAACATGAGGATGAGCACTTCTTGCATTTAGTGTCCAGTATCTCTAATGCCATGTTTTTTAAAATATGAAATATCAAGTGATGTTCAAGTGGAAGACAAACTTGCTTTCCAGTTTTCAACACTGTCGAACATAAGCATTTTTGAAGTACATCCTAGAGTGCCTGCTGTCTTTAGAGGCACCGGGTTCTGATTTTTGGATATAAAACAAGAAAAATGAGGGTACTTCTACAGGAGTTACAAGCCTTCATAAGGACCGTCAAAAATCAGTGGAAAGCACTCGACAAAGCAGCATGACGTGCACTCCAACTAAAAATAGCAGCATAACCACACAGCTACAGTCATTACTCCTCATTCAAAAAACTGCACTGAAAGTGGAGAGGCCCTGAATTTTGAACCAATGCCCTACATCGTATCTGTGCGACCCAGGCTAAGATCCTTCCAGCTGTTCAGGCCAGCACAGGGAAAAATCCAACCTCTCACGCTATCCGTCATCCTCCTTCTAACCCACACACTTATACACACATGCAACCCTTAGCCTGTAAATCACCCGGCCAATTAAGAGCTCAGTGAAAAAGGAATTAGGTTCAGAGCGATCGTTCTCCTTCATCTGCCGTGTGTCCATTCTAGCAAGAAAAACGGTTCCATGAATCATACCGGCACATGCGACTGAGAGCTGTGTAAGTAATATGAACCTGTAGTATAAAGGGAAAAAGAAGGGAGAGAAAGAGGGAAAGTCTGGGGATGTAAACTTGGAGGCCATCTCATTAAGGACTGGCCTCATCACTCAAGCAATTACGATGCAGTCTGCTGGAGCGCTGCACTCCAACAAAATGTAGCCAGAAACAACGACTATGGTGTTGAAGTAACATTTGAAGAATTTAGTCTGCCTAGATAACAAAACCTAAACACTTCCATCCGACTTATTTATAGACATAAACTAATCATTAAAGATTAAGCATTAAAAAAACTGTTGTCACCATTCAGTCCTGTTAGATAGTTATCTGGATCTCTGTAAACAAGGAACGTGGACCTCAGCTGAATAGTTGAATGCCCCTAGTTTAGAGTAAATAAAAAAAATTTTTTTTTTAATAAACAAATCCCAAAATACATGTCCCAAGCACTACCAGCAAAAAAGGATCAAGAGCAGACAATGCTGCACACTACACATGATCAAATACTGACACAGGGTCAGCTCCATAGACATCAACCCAAACAAGCAAACACACATGGACCAGAGGCGAGACAGAACCCAACTACATGTTAATAGAGGCTTCTGATTGCTCCCAGCTGCACAGGAGGAGTGTGAAAATACACAACACCGAGAAACAAACAAAAAAAAAAGCAGAGTTGACACATGAGAAGCTGCCATGAATTACTCACTGACTCAATTTTTTCTGGCGGCTCATGCTCCAGACAGGCTTAAAGATGAGAATCTCTTTCTCTCACCTCTTGAGCAGTTCAGATCACGTCAGCTTTCCTTTTCACAAAATATAGCGACTGTTTTACAGCATTTGATTTGCCCAACCACTTGTGCTCTCCTGAAATTGCAAAGGGCTGTGATGGAGCCTCTAGGGTTCATCCGAGTTAAAGCTCAGATCGAACATGCTGGAGTAGAGAGCCAAAAGATCATGCTGTGCTTCATGCTACCAAGTATTAACTTCTCTCTCCTGTTCTGGCTTTCCATGGTGAGTTCCCCTACCAAAGGACTTCTGTTCAAGAATGTATTATTTCACTCCATGGCAGGGCTTCACAAGCACACACATGCATGGGGTAATGCACGGTGTAATATAGAGTAGTCACTATGTGTTTGAGAGGTGCTAGAAAACCAGAGAACCTGAAGGAAACGCTTACAGATCCTGGGAGAACGTGAACATTTTATTTATTCCCTTTGCTATTATTTCACATTCTTTTACTATGTCATATTACCATTTATACCACTTCCGTACTTTTCTCCTTTTTTTGCTTTGCTTAGAAACCGAGATGTGAGTCTCACCTGTCGATTGCTGCGGAATGTGTACATGTGATAGAGCACAGGGATGAGCTTGTTCTCCTGGGCAGGGTTCAAGATGTTGTTCGGAATTTTGAGCTCACGCACCAGCAGATCCACCAGGAAGCTGCCCAGCTGAATGACCAGCATATGTGGCCAGGGAGTGTCATCACTCAGAAGGGAGGGGCCAGCGGTATGCTCTGCCTCCAAAGTGCTCCATTGTTCCCGTGGCAACACAATGCTGGGCTGGAATTGCACAGAACATGACATGATTAAACAGTCTTGTATTTAGACACTAAAGATAATATTGACACTTCTGGTGAGTGGTATTTTATTGCAGAATAGGGTTTTTACAGTGTCACAGTGCCTGATTAGACGGTTACCTCACTACTGATCTATTACCGTCAATTTATTTGACCTAAACATGTTTCTTTGGAGGTTCTGATGCAAATTGTATCCACTTACAACAAAAAGTTAACAACCCTCCTCAACCTCCACTGTTTCAAATCCTAGAACGTCTGTAACTTTATTAATGACAGTTAGCAAACATACAGAAGAACATGGTATTACTGAGCAGAAATAAACCAAACAGCTATTTTTTCAGTCTAACCAGCACTGCATACTGCTGTGCTAGTTTTTTGCCACCTTTCCTCACAGCCACCATTTCAACTTATAACAAGATAAATACTAACAATGTAAAAGATCTTATGGAAAGGTCATTCTCAAAAATATAATTCTAAGAAAGAACAATAAGGGGATTTGATTGTTTAGTTGCTTTTTTTAATTTAATTTTTTACATTTTATTTAGTGATTTGGGGGCCCTGGGCAAAATATAGGAATTGAGCCCTAGTCAGTGTTTTAACACTGATATTTAATTTTCAGCAAACACTGTTTAGTATTAATACATGAAAATATATAGAATTTGCATTTTTAGGGGGCCCTTGGCTTCTTTGGGCCAAAGGCGGTTGCCATATTTGCCTAGTCCGCCACTGTACACACACACACACACACACACACTGTTCAAAATATTTCACGCAGTGTGCAAAAATCTTCATAATAAATCCATAATATCTGTTTTTATTAAAATTTTCACCACTGGCTTGTTTTTGTGTGTTTTTTTTTGGTTGATTAAAGTACTGAAAACATATATTTTTGGACTGTTTTAGACTTTTTATAGACTACTTCACACCATGAAATGTTAAAACTATAACACTACTACCCTATTTCAGGGACAATGTTTTAATCAGAAATCTAAATAAGTAAGAAAAATCAAAGTTCTGATTAAAACCTTTCTGAAGAAGGCAGATTCGTTACCTCTGTGTCTTTTCCGAGCAGTTTGATGTACGAGTTGTAGATGTTGCCCAGTTTCGCCACTATCTGGCTGTGACTCTTCTGTTGTATGCAGTACACATTGTGGACTCTGTTGCCCAGTTCTTTAGCCAGGAATAGCAGAGACTCTCCGCTGGGTGGCAGGTTGGCCAAACCCTAAGCATCACAAGTGCAACACAGAAGGTAATAAAGTAAATGAACATTTTCAGCAATTTTAAGGAACATTTTGAAGAAGTAAAGGCAGGTTATTTTCCTACCAGAACCTATAGAGGAACTCACAAAAGTTCCATAAATACAGGATTTTTAGGCATGGTCCACCGGAGAAACAGGGTTGAGTCATCCCTCCAAGACCGATGTCAGTTTCACAATAACTACAATCATAGCAGACTAGGAAATCTTTGATCTTCCTGAACATCACTATTGGTCTACTCTCACACGACCAGACAGATCTCGAACATGAATACATGTCTGGAGATGCCAAACAAGACAGTTTGGCTTAAGGTTAGGTAGGAACGTAGTGGTGAACACACACTTTCAAATTTCTAAGCATATACAAATCCTTATGAAGACATCAGTTAAGAATATATGAGTGCACATATGTGCAGTAAAACCAAACACTATCTTCTGCAACACCAGAAACATCTGTTTGGCTACAAGCCTTAAATGTGAAGGGCGAAGCTTCAAGAGGGAGCTGAATGAGTTTTGTAATTATTGTTGTTTCTATAAGTTTCGTTGCCAATATTGCAGTCAAAGCACCCGCTGAAGATCTCACAGGGTTAAACACCACAAGTGTGTACCTGCAGCATGATGTTGACGTAATCCTCATCACGGAGGATGCGCAGAAATGGGTAGATGTTGATCTTCCAGTTCCTCTGGTTGCTGCTGCCTAAAACCATCCGGCTCTCTCGCAGAGCCTTTTGCAGAGCTTTCTGCCAGTGAGTTCGCTGCTCAGCTAACAGCTTCCTCTGAAACACATCAGAGCGCAGAGTGAATGCTCAGAACAAAGGAAAGATATGGCATTTCAGAGCCTGTTGTAATGTCTAATTAAATACAAGTCTCTCAGTTACTACTGTTATTAATATTGTTGCTCCTCTTGTTACGATTGTTCTTACTATTACGACTATCGTTACCATTATTATTATAGTTACTATTATGGTTGCTGCTGTTATTTGTTACTATTCTTACTACAATTGTTACTATTACCAATAGTTATTTTTATTATTATTGTTAATATTGTTACTATACACGATTACTACAATTTTGTTGATGTTACTGTTACCATTATCGTTGCTTTTACTATTATTGTTCCTATTATAGTTCTCACTGTTTTTACATATTATTGTTGTTACTGTAACTATTGTTATTTTCATTTCTATTATTACTACTATTGTTACACAAAGAGCAGCAGAATCAGACATCTGCTAAATGAAGAAAACACACCACAATACTGAAAACTTCCCATTGTAAAATTTCTCTTCATTATAATATAGTTGTGATAACTACTACTGCATGTCTCCAACACACTCCGCATGAAAGTGGGTTAGACAATCAGCAGGGTTCTACTTTCCCTCAACCCAGCAGAGTGAGCAGATTGACACAGCACTGACAGGCTGGCCTAGATGCCCAAACGTGGGGGCAGATTATACGGCATTAGTATTCTATTCAGCACTGCAGTAAATACTGCTGGACCACCAGGGAGCCCCTGACCTCTCCGATCTGAGACCACAAGCATGACGAGATCAGCAAGTAAATGCCACTACAGAAAATATCAGTGAATTTCTGATAATACTTTCACACTCAGATATGACATGACTTTTTCGCATTCAAATGTTGTTACTTTTACAGAAATAAATATCAATAAGTAAGGAATATGTTGTCTAAAGTAAGTATTTACAAAAATAAAATCATTACCAGCCTTTATGTATCAAAATGTGTTGAAAACTCAAACATTATTTGACTGTTAAATAATAGGACTTTATTTATGGCTTCACATGCAGACATTGAGTCAGGAACTCATATTTGCAATAACTCTGATAGCATATGAAGGCACCAATAAGTAAGGAATAAAATCCTTAATGTTGTGCTGTTATAAGAAAATCACCATGACAGGATGGTATGATGAAGTGGTTGGGTTACCATTTCCGCTCCACAGTTGATTATTTTCCTCTAACAGCACACCCTGAAATATTTTATTCCACTTAAACCACATCAATACGACAACGCTAGCGATTTTTACTTATTAAAAAAAAAAAAAAAACAGTACTTTTTAGCCATTTATCCAGCATGAGGAAAAGTTACAGCTTTACCTCTGATTACTACACAGTGCTGACACTGGAGACTCCTTACAAAACCATTAAATAAACTCCTCACAGAAATAGCAACAATAACAATTTTTAAATCCACTTATTTGGAACGTCCTCCATAAAAGATCCTCTGTAAGATGTTTGTTAGATTTCACCCCACAGGAATCTACCGTTTACGCCTTTGTGATCTCCGTCATGCCTTTCAGCCTGTTTTACCATTAACGTCTAGTAACATTTAGTCACTTTTAGTTCTATGTTGCTATGAGCTAGAAAGTGGTTTGCTGCAGAGTCAGGCATGCCTGGAAAGTCCGAAGTGAACACACACACACACTGACAGATATGAGCGTGTTCAAAAGAGACTTTCAGTTAATTCATTCAAAACAGAAGTATTTATACACATTGTACACATTGATAACAGCACTGTGTGGACGGTTTCTACTGGTCCAAGTGTCACAGATTTAGTCAAAACACACAGCACATAGTTATGATACAAAATAAGTCCCATGTCATGTTGACACAGAATTACATAATAATATAACCAAGGATAGCAGTTGATCAGCTTATTCAAAGAGGTAACTAAATGATTACATTCATCATATATTTGAGAGCAGTTCATAATATAAGAGGGTACATAATATAATATAAAAGATGATAAAAGAGAATTTCCTTTCAATGTTACTACAGAAACAGTAACATATTAGAAAGAGTATATTAATATAATCTGTGATTTGATTTGCAGCCAGAAACTAAATTTTTTTTAAATCTATATTTTTTCATTTGTTTATTATTTCCTTGTTAAATTGTTAATTTTAGAACATTTAAATGAAAGATTTTCAGTGATGTAAAATCTCTCATATCCTACTACATTTTTACATAACTGTGCTCTGCTTTCATTGCTCGCATAATTGTTTTTATTATACTCACGGTCAGTGTCTCTGGGTTATAGTAAAATGCATTATTAATATTATTAAATTGTTCGAAGGTGGCCAAACTTGCTCCTAAATGTGCACCAGTCTATTTATATAATAACCTTTACTAGTTTAAGTCTGTTAGGAGTGAGGGCTGAGATGCAGAAGCAGGACTGGACTCCCTTGAGCCTAGTTAGTGTGCATGAACGAGAGGGAGCCACGTACCATCCTGGCCATGTGTTCAGTGACTGGTTTAATCGCCTCCACAGAGTCGATGGTGATGGTGTTGGCCTGCTCCATAGCCAACTGACGCCTGAAGCGCTCCTGCAGCTCAGCCACGCCAAAGTCTAGCTTAGGATAGCTGGTTTCTTTCCTCTGAAACAAGGCAAAGAGAACAGCAAATCATTTCGCTTAGATTTCAGAATGCTCCTGACTATAAACAAGAAAACTGGAATCAAATCACACTTAACAGGGGTTTATTGTTATACTGCAACACATGGAAGTGGACCAGAGGTGAGATGGTGAAAATCTCCATGCAAGCACAGCCCTCATGTATACAGAGCCAGGGTCATTTCGTACAAAATGAATAAGCGAAAAAAGCTTATTTTGACCAATAAATCTAAACAGACAGTTTAAATCGATGTATGGTAGTAACACCACTTACTCTAACAATATGACCTGCTGGGACAGTAAACAGGCCTCAGGCAATGGCTTTGATTAATGCACGCTGAAAACGTCGATTAGATCTTAAAAATTTACTCGTATTCAGTTAAAATGAAATGACTTTTTCAGACATGGTCAAGGTCTGACTTTCAGGGCACACCAACAGCTTGGAAAACAGCCAACTCCAAGCTGCCCAAAGAACAAACAGCAAAACTACTGTACATCATGGGAAAGGCTTTGCCAGTGGTGCCAAGAATACATTTTTATATCGAAAAAGTGCTTTATGGACATCTGGTGTTATAATTAAAAAGTAAAACCTACACTATTTGGCCAAAAGTTTGTGGACACCTGACCATTACACCCATATTCAGGCCAAACGGTTGCCACAAAGTGAAAGAATTCTGTAACATTACCATTTCCCTTCACTGGAACCAAGGAGTCCAAACCTGTTCCAGCATGACAATAAATTATATATTAGAGATGCATTGATGTATCGGCAGATAATCGGTATCGGCCGATATATATAATTACACACACACACACAACTCTAGAGTACATGGAAGCCACGTGCTGCAAGTTTGCAACATAAATATTAATGCCGAGTGATAAAGTTGGATGCATTTATGAGACTGTGAAATAAATGTGTCACAATAGTAACATTTTGTAGAAACAGGAACCTTTAGTTACAAATCCCTCATCAGCTGTGCAAACAGAGTGCTTATGCCATGTTTTACTACTTTGCACTATTCCTCCTAAATATTCTCTTTGTACTGATTAGAGCTCTCTATTCATACTTTACTGATAGAGACCGCTGTTACTTACTGGCTTTTTAGTGGCCATGTATGTGTGTGGGTTCAGCCCTGCAGGAAACGTGCAGTTGAGACCTTCCTCCAAGCCCTCTATTTCTAAAGTGCACCATATCAACTCTAACACAATCCATTCTTTGAATCAAATATCTCTTCCTAATGTTTCTGATCAGCTCTAAGCAAATCTATCTGAGGTATGCATCGATACAGATACTGTGTTCATTTGCTCGTATTCATAAAAAATCCTGATCTCAACATCTGATACCATGTGAGCAAGTAGAGAATATCAAAGGTTACATGAATTGAAAGTGTGCACTGAGCACTGGGACATGCATGCTTCGGGTCTACACTTCGGGTCTACACTAATGACCACGCTCACTCATACTGCTTTGCGCTCTATTAAATATACTGTTAAACACCATCAAATCTTACACATAGAACTCAGCGGGAGGAGTTTATTATTAGCAGCACACGACAGAAACCAACATAAACAGAGCTAAATCAAATGTTCTGTGATGCACCTGTTTGGCTAATACTGAGGCGGTTACCAAAATAATTACCAAAAAAAAAAAACATGTACTTCTACTCTTATATGGTTTCAAAAATTGTAAGCCTACTCTGAATGGTCCAACCCTCAATTCTCCCGTTGTGCTGAGAGAAGCAGTGATAAATACAGCTTAATTATGTAAAACTGCCTTATGCTCCAGTTTCTGACTTTTTCAGCACAGGAAAAACATGTTGTAGTGCAGACGGTGCTCTCAGACACGCTTGTTACCAGTGACAGATTTGTTCCTGCTGTCTGCTAGAGCAACAGGAATGCAGCGTGCGGCACGACAGACAATAAATGGGCTGAGGTGGACCACAGTAATGAATCATTGAGGAGGAAAAGCAGGGCAACGAGTCCTGATGGCAACATCTCATCTGGTTAAAAATAGCCTGTCTTGCGAGTGCTCATTCATAAAAGCCAAGGCCTGTTTAGGCACTTTTATAAACCAGGTCTGCCCTCCCAAGCACAAGACTGCTAGTATGAAATAAACAGAAGCTGTATGACGCATCTGCCTTTCACTGCAATTTGTCATAGGAGAGACTGTGTGGATAATTTGCATTGTCGAGTTACGTCTGTGTGCCGACAAGTGTTGTTTAAGAAGAGCATGTTTAGCATATATGGCCCAGGGGGTAGTGTAGCAACCTCGCAGCTCCAGGGACCCTGGTTCGATCATGAGCTGTGGTTACTTCCTGTGTGGAGTTTCTGTGCATGTTCTCCTCATGTCTGTGTGAATTTCGACTCTAAATTGCCTCCGTGTGAGAATGTTTGTGTGCATGACAAAGGCTCTGGATCCACCACGACCATTACCAGGATAAAGATCTTACTGAAGATAAATGAATGACGGATGAATGAAGATGGACGAATGGATAAGATGAGCTGTCAGAATGGGTACCTCAGTATAGAAGTTCTCCACCAGTGGTAACGAGCAGCGTGGCTGTTCAGAAGGGGTGTGTGGCTCGTAGTCGAGTTGTACGGTCCGGATGGCCTTTAGCACCATGTCTCGCTCATCCTGTCTGAATACACACTGTCTGAACATGTCGTCCAAACACAGGCCACTTTCAGCCATCTGCTGTAGACATCTACAGACATAGAGGAAATTGGAAGGTGAGCACCTTCTAAAAACTCTGGTCAAAGTTTCAAGCCAAGCTCATTATTGCTTTGTGGCCTTGATACTTTAACTAATCTGTAGACTATGTTGTTATAACCATTTTGCTAATGTTGCAGAGTGATGCTGCTCGAGTTACGTAGCTACGGTTAGCTAGTTCTGTGTGTATTGTACGATCTGATGTGTGTCATACACTCACCCTTTTCCAATGCATGTAGGGAATTCTTGGAAAGACTAAATGATGAAAATGCTGCACTAAGAGCTAGAAGTCTGGCTTGATCTGGTATTAGTTAGTAAGTTTACAGTGATAGTGCAATATAAAAGACTTATTAAAGAATTATTTGCTCTTTCCTGGGATACAAATGAGGTTTCACACATGTAAAAAATAAAATAAAATAAAAATATAAAAAAAATTAACACATTTTTTTTTCATTTAATAAAAAAAGATGCCTTTGCCAGGAGGTTAAGACTTAGCCATAGAAAAACATTTCAACAAGAAGACAAGCCAAACATATACTTCTAGCTAAACAAAATGGTTAAAGTGACTGAAACATGGAGGAGACCAAGATCCTTATACAAGTACCTGTAAAATTGTTAGACATTACAGGAAGAGAATGTTATTCTCTTCAGGGAAGCATCCCAAAATAATCATAGTAGGGAGGCCAACAATTTAGCAACCAGTGTTTTGAATGACATTGCATGACTTAAAAGATTTGTATTTGTTAAAAATTAAATAAATAAATAAACAAAATCATGAATCTATACATGTTCTATTTAGATATCAATTTTTGCTTATTTGCATTAAGGGTGCTATCTCTGGACAGCAGTTCACTGTTTTGGTCTCGTGATACATATAGGAGGAGAAGATCTCACCTACGACTTGACAGACTTGTATGCCTGGTCAGTTTGTAGGCTCTAGAGCTGTACATGGAATAAAGGATAAATACGGCACTACACAGCTGGACGTTCTGTTAGTGCTACAGCATGTCATGTTATGCTTAAAATTAACAGGCATAAGCGTACATTAAATCACACCCATTATAGTCTTGAAACGTGCTTCATTTTGTTTTAAAGGTCTCATACAGACTTACCTGTATCCGAGGTCCAAAAACCCTTTAACGTGCTCATAATTTAAACTGCAGCATTACCTTTTTGCCCCAAGTGTCACAACCGACTCATTCAAAGGACTCATTTTAAACTTCTCCTTTCAGACCGCATACTCTGCTCTGATTGGTCAGTTGTCCCAGTTTGCTGTGATTGGTCTACCACTGTCAGCGAGCAGCCGATGAAGAACAGAGGTGGAGTTTTTTTTTTGTTACAAACCTACGTAGGTTAGTACAGGAAGTAAGGCTGAAATTACTAACAACTCATTTCAGCTGTTCAGAATCGGTTCCTTCTTTTGGGAGTCAATAACTCCGTTTGTCGTTCACTTTGCAGACTTTTGCACTTATGCACTTTCAAGTGAACCTCAGTGATGGCGAGCAGAAGGTTTTGAACAAAAGTGAAATACGTTATACATCACTGACTTCCAGTTTATGCAGATTTATTCAAGTAACATGAGGATGAAAAGCATGCAGTGGACAATTTGAATCTTTCCCTTATTCTTTGTGACAGGCACTTGTGCTCGGCGCTCTTGCAAAACCTTGGGCTCTTGAATTCCAAATCGTGCCTTAATGTGACAATCCTGACAGTAAAGGTAATGGCAAGTCATGGCATCAGAATATCAAACATTTGCGCTGACTCTAAGAGTCTTGGGACAGAACACTGTTCTCATATGATAAGCCGCCGCCATATGGTCAAGAAAATGCATGGGTATTGTTGTTGAAATGAAAAGGACCCAAGGGCTCAACGTCTGATGGGAGCGGACTGCTTAATGTGGCCGCAAGCCGAATTGTTGATAAGACTTAATAGGAGTAATCTAAATCTGAAGTTATTTGCAATTTGCTTACAGGAGAATAAAAGAGTTTATCATCGGCTGGCTTATAAATATGGATATCTTATACAGGAAGAAGACAGAGAGGATGGAGCTTTTAAAGATTCAGAGTCCTTTTCTTGCTATTCGATTTTTAACAGATATTTGTGAAGATTTGTGCTCATGCAGGTCATGGTGAATTGACTAGTAGTAGTAACTGAATGTATATAACTGACCAAGGGACAACTGTCCAGTTACAATCAGTCTGTGCCAACTGTAGCCTCAGATTACTCTTCTTGGCTGACAGGAATGGAACTTTATGTGGTCTTCTGCTTTTGTAGCCCATACACCTCAAGGTCTTGCACATTGTGCATTCTGAGATGCTTTTCTGCTCATCATGGTTGTAAAGAGTGGTTATTTGAGTAACCAAAGCCCTCCTGTCAGCTCGAATCAGCCTGACCATTCTCCTCACACTTCTCTCGTTGACATATCATATTTAAACAATAAGAAGTTGAGATTTTTTTTAACACTTTAACGTTTATTAAAATACACTGGTGTTATCCAGAGTGCTCATAAAAGCCCACAATGTACTGCAACAGGTTCATGACCAAATTATGTATCCAAGTGGGCACAGGATGCCCATAACGCCGAGTGAAGGGGAAAAAATAGGTTTTGACGCTGATTTTAGTATCCCATCATCCATATAACTCATCTGAAGTTGCTCAGTGTTATAAAACTATTGATGACACCTGAGTGCATTGGGATATATATTGTAATTAATAATACACCATATCTCCTCCTGTTCTCTGGCCTTTAAAGATTCACGCACGAGTCTCACCTACATATGAGGTCATGAAAAACCTTAAGGAACAAGACACTAGATACTTTCTTTGAGGACATATTCAGGGCAGAGAAGACAAAGAGAACACTGAGAGGCCATATGAAGCTGGATCAAGCCAGTAATCTATTTACAATACTATCGTAATCTATACAAAGGGAGATGCTGGGCCCTGCAGAGGCACGTTTCACAATCTTGCAATGCAAAGTCTCCTTCCAGCCGGAACAGAGCACGCACTCCCTCTTGTGGGCTTTAAGTGAAGGGTTGGAGCAGACACAGGGAGGGGCTGGTCATAAAAAACTGTTCGACCCTGCCGTCTGCCCGTCACTCAGTAACAATCACATCGCAGACTCCTTGGCCTTTCATACACAAGCTTGTTAAGATGCACACATGGTTATCAACTTTCCTCCATGGCCTAATCAACATGACTCCTTTGATAAATTTCTTTGTTCACATGCATGGCCATTTTAAACAAAAACAGAGCCAACCAAAACCACAAACACTTACTATGAGCGTCAGGCCGTGATATTTTAGAACATCTTCTGTGTCATTTTCAGTTAGTGAATGGCTGAAACACACTGCCTCAGTCTGGGGGAGGTGTTGCTTTTGTGTACTGAGGAATCATGATGACAAGACAGGTAGCAGACTGGCAATGCAGGAATGTCAGTTGAGGGTGTTAAAAAAATTTTCAAAGGAGAACGAGAAATGCATGGATGAGTGGAGTAGGTGACAAGAGACTGAGCTGGGAGGAATACTGAAGTAAAGGGAGATGAGCTGAGCTGCAGGAGGACAATGTCATTACTATTGCCTTACAGAGATCGATTGGCTATGCAGCGCCACCTGCCCCATACACCCCCCCTCCTGTCATTGGACTGAATGCCAACGGTCACCTTCACATCTTCTGAGCAGAATGAGGAATGAGTGCTGCTCTGTCCATCAAAAGTCTGTTTTTTTATTACAGTGGTGGAAATCACAACACACTTTATCAAACTCATATTTATTACTTTTAATAAGTTCTTAGTTATTACCCTGTTTGACTGCTCACTTGAATTGAACGGGTTTAATCCAAACCACAATAACTCCAAAAACAAACAGTCTATAAACATTTCCATGTCACTTCAACCTGCAAGATGTTAGATCAGTGGAAAGAAATAATGGCTCCAATAAATAGACAAAATATTATTGTACACACACAAAAAAAAAATAGGTTAGTATTTATATAGTTGGATTACATTCATTAACCTTTATCAAGACAGACTGTGAAATTTAGTTTACAGTTAAAGTGTGCCCTGGCTATAAAACAGTTGAGAAAACCCTGCCTTAGAGCATGTTTGATATGTGACAACAACAGTAAGAAAACAGCAAGGGAAAACTTCACTGTGATGCTACTTAATAATAAGCAAAATATGAATCATATTTTCTATTGACCAGACAGATTTTGATCTTGACAGATCTTGTTAACTTGATTTCTATTGGCTCATAGTATCAGAGCTCATGGATTCATACATCAAAATCCACCAAGATGAAGTTTAAGTGGAAATGAAAGCAGCCAAATGCCTTTCACGTCACATGTCCTTTCCTCTGAACTGGCTTTTTGTAGCACAAATTTTACTTGGGTTCGGTCTGACAGCGAAAAATTGTCATTTTCATGGTGCTCGTATAGTACTGTGAAAAAATATTTCCTGATCTTCAAACAAAATATAACATAAAACAAAGGCAACCCAAGTACACAAAACAATAGTTTTTTTTATTGAAGCAAAAAAAAAAAAAAAAAAAAGAGTTATCAAACACCTATCACCCATGCGAAAAATTGCCGTTAAATTAAAAATCTGCTTGTGCCACCTTTAGCAGCAGTAACTGCAACAAAACGCTTCTGATAACTGGAGATCAGTCTTTCTTCTTAGACTTACTTCTAGGACTTGGACTTACTCCTACGCTTTGGATCATTGTCTTGCTGCATAATCCAGTTGTCCGAGTTTCAGTTTACGGACTGAAGACCGGACATTGCTGCAAATTTCCCAGGTCCAGAAGCAGCAAATCATCCTCACACCATCACACTTCTACCACCATGCTTGACAGTAGGTATGATGTTCATTTTGTGGAATTGGAGTTTGGTTTACTCCAAATGCAACAGGACCCCTTCCAAACAGTTCCACTTTCAACTCATCAATCCACAGAACATTCTCCCAAAAGGTTTGAGGCGTGTTTTGGCAAAATTCAGCTGAGCCTTAATGTTCTTCTGGGTTAGCAGTGGTTTTCACCTCGGCACTCTTACATGTATGCAATTTTTGCACAGTGTCTGTCTGATAGTGGAGTCATGAACAGTGACCTTTATTGATGCAAGAGATGACTGTAGGTCCTTTGATCGTGTCCTTGGTTATTATGTGATTTGCTGGATGAGTAGTTGCTGTGCTCTTGGAGAAATTTTAGAAGGTCGGCCACTTCTGGGAAGGTTCACTACTGTGCTGATCTATTTGGAGATAATGGCCCTCACTGTGATTCTTTGGTGTCCCAGAGCCTTTGAAATAGCTTTATAACCCTTCCCAGACTGATGTATTTCAATCACCTTCTTCCTCATCATTTCTGGAATTTCTCTCAACTTTAGCATAGTGTGTTACTGGTTAAGACCTTTTAACCAACTTCATGCTGTTGAAGAAGTTCTATTTAAGTGTTGATTTGTTTGAACAGGGTTTGCAGTAATTAGGCCTAGATGTGTCTAGTCGAGCTGAACCCCATTATGAATGCAGTTTCATAGAATTGGAGAATTAGTAAATACGGGAGCAGATACATTTTCACACAGGCCCAGTTGGTATTGGATAACTTTTTTTTGCTACAATAAATAACATTCTCATATAAAAACTGTACTTTTGTGTTTACTCAGGTTGCCTTTGTTTTTATTGTATATTTTGTTTTCATTTCTGAAACAATTTTGTACGAGATATACACAAACAGAAGAAATCAAATACTTTTCACACCAGAGCACTGTATATCGCAGTAGGATGAGGATATCATTTGCAAATGCTAAACCTAATCTGTATAGCTTGCTGTTTGTTACTAACTCTCCCCCCATGTGATTTTTAGTAAAACTGCTCAAGTGACTATTTCTGCATATTCAAGTTCATTTCTGAGAATGACTTACTAAAAGATTTTATACATTTTAAATACCACATATTAGTCTGGGGTGAAAGATAAATGCCTCATTTGACTTCTGAACAAGGATCAGTGCGAAATGCAACACTGTTTAAGACTGACCTGTAGCTAGTGGCTTTGAGATAAACTCATTCTTTCCAACAAATACCCAACCACCCACACCTCTGCTTGGAGAGGAGAGCAGAGTATAACACAATCCACAGTCCAGAATGAAAAGACATACACCCTGAGCACATTCTCTCCTGATCCATAACGACAATTGCCATTTCTATTTTTGGGCATTGTCAAGGTCTGCTCAACATCGTCTGTCAAACACCTTCATGCCTGGATCAACTCACTGTTACAGTTTGCTAGAATGTTGGGGGGGAAATGCTCACACACCCATGCAGTGAGGATTCTCTCAGGAGAAACAGATCACTAAAGTGGAAGGATAGATTTATTTTTGTCTACATTACAAGATTTAATAAACTTTGGGAATACGCAAAAGAGAAACACTGACCCCTGGAGGGCATCACCATAGGCACAAAACACTTCATGAAATATATTTACCGTATGTGACAGGACTTAAAATCTAAAACAGCATTTTCCCTACAGGGAAAAACACCTCAACATTAACAGAGTTACTTCTTCATCTGGATCCAAAGCCGATCATTAACAAGCTAGTGTTTTTAAATAAAGAATTAAAAATTTGTGAAATAATTATTAAACCACAGCACAGTTTTCTTGCTTCTGATAGGTCAAAAGCTGTTCATTTATCTGTAACAGCAGGTCTGACTATAGTTCTAACAGCTTATTTAGGGACGTTTGAGAAAAACAGAGGCTGGTGAAGGAACAACCGTTTATAACAGCAGTAAAGTAATAACAGACATGAATGTGTTTTAAATATAACTATAAATGGATAAAATGTATCATTAATAATCAGTAATAAAAGAACAATTACTAATGATGGCAAATGACTGTGGTATACGTAAGGGATAATCCACGGCTAAGTGTGCATTACACTATTTTAATGCACAACGTGGAGGCAAAGAACCACCTGAAGCGAAGAGGTGCATTAAAATCGTGTAACGCACACCTAGCAGTGGATTATCCTTCTTATACCTTGGACACTTGACAGCTTGACATGTTAATGCTGTCAATGATGTTTGTAGTGCAAAATTTGACTGAAAGGATAAAAATGACGGTTCATTTTCATTAGTTATTTTATATACGAGCCGTTAGATCTAGAATTCTGCCGCTCTAAATCATACACAGAGATAAAGTAGTCAGAGGAGAGTACAATTATTTGAAGGAATTATAATACAGTGGTGTGAAAAAGTGTTTGCCCCCTTCCTCATTTCCTGTTCCTTTGCATGTTTGTCACACTTAAGTGTTTCGGAACATCAAACCAATTTAAACAATAGTCAAGGACAACACAAGTAAACACAAAATGCAATTTGTAAATGAAGGTGTTTATTATTAAAGGTGAAAAAAAATCCAAACCATCATGGCCCTGTGTGAAAAAGTGATTGCCCCCTAAACCTAATAACTGGTTGGGCCACCCTTAGCAGCAACAACTGCAACCAAGCGTTTGCGATAACGTGCAATGAGGCTTTTACAGCGTCCTGGAGGAATTTTGGCCCACTCATCTTTGCAGAATTGTCCTAATTCAGTTACATTAGAGGGTTTTCGAGCATGAACGGCCTTTTTAAGGTCATACCACAACATCTCAATAGGATTCAGGTCAGGACTTTGGCTAGGCCACTCCAAAGTCTTCATTTTGTTTTTCTTCAGCCATTCGGTGGTGGACTTGCTGGTGTGTTTAGGATCATTGTCCTGCTGCAGAACCGAAGTTCGTTTCAGCTTGAGTACACGAACAGATGGTCGGACATTCTCCTTCAGGATCTCTTGGGTAGCCAGAATTCATAGTTCCTTTTATCACGGCAAGTCTTCCAGGTCCTGAAGCAGCAAAACAGCCCCAGACCATCACACTACCACCACCATATTTTACTGTTGGTATAATGTTCTTTTTATGAAATGCAGTGTTCCTTCTGCGAGATATACTTGGACACACACCTTCCAAAGAGTTCCACTTTTGTCTCATCGGTCCACAGAATGTTGTCCCAAAAAGTCTTGGGGATCATCAAGATGTGTTGTGGAGAAATTGAGACGAGCTTTGATGTTCCTTTTGCTCAGCAGTGGTTTTCTCCGGAACTCTGCCATGCAGGCCATTTTTGCCCAGTCTTTTCCTGATGGTGGAGGCATGAACGCTGACCTTAACTGAGGCAAGGAGGCCTGCAGTTCTTTGGACGTTGTTGTGGGGTCTTTTGGAACCTCTTGGATGAGTCGTCGCTGTGCTCTTGGGGTAATTTTGGGCGGCCGGGCCCTCCTGGGAAGGTTCACCACTGTTCCATTTTCGCCATTTGTGGATAATGGCTCTCACTGTGGTTCGCTGGATTCCCCAAAGCTTTGGAAATGGCTTTATAACCCTTTCCAGACTGATAGATCTCAATTACTTTCCTTCTCAATTGTTCCTGAATTTCTTTGGGTCTCGGCATGATGTGTAGCTTTTAAGGATCTTCTGGTGGACCTTACTGTGTCAAGCAGCTCCTATTTAAGTGATGCCTTGATTGTGAACAGGTGTGGCAATAATCAGGCCTGGGTGATGGCTAGAGAAATTTAACAAATTAGGTGTGGACAACCACAGTTATAGTATGTTTTAACAAGGGGGGCAATCACTTTTTCACACAGGGCCATGATGGTTTGGATTTTTTTTCACCTTTAATAATAAACACCTTCATTTACAAATTGCATTTTGTGTTTACTTGTGTTGTCCTTGACTATTGTTTAAATTGGTTTGATGTTCCGAAACACTTAAGTGTGACAAACATGCAAAGGAACAGGAAATGAGGAAGGGGGCAAACACTTTTTCACACCACTGTAAATAGTTACTAGAGAGAGAGAGAGAGAGAGAAAGATGTGTGTGCGTAACACATGAACTGTTATTCATGACTTTTTATAAATTTGCTATTGACATCATTCCTGTTCAAACATTAACTAAAGGAAGTGGTAGTTTAGAAGTAGGAAGTAGTAGTTTAGAAAATCTGGCTCAGGCCGGAGGATGTTTACCTGTTAACGGTGCGTGAAGAGGTGTCGGGATTGCGGCCCATGCACTCCAGCGCTGCAGAGTATGATGCCAAGTTGGGCTTCAGGCCTGCCTCTTCCACCAGAGCGAATAAGCGACCAATGTGATTCACAGATCCCTACAACATGCCCAATAGAATATCTGATTACCAAAGGTTTCAAGAGACAACTTCTGCTTTGTCAACAAAGCATGTGGCATTTCAGTTATTCATTTATAGATTACAAGACTACAGCGCATCCTTGTGTTTGTTCTAACATAACAAGCTCTGACTATTACATATAATAATACATAACATACTGCAGCTCTATATAAATGCTCAAACAAGGAGTTTGCAGTAGTCGTTCGGGGTTTGCACTCACCTTCTTGGCCCACATCCTCATCATGATGTTGTAAGCGCTGATGGAGAGGGCTTTGCGTTTGCTTAGATGCCGGTGGTGAAAAAACAGGGAGTGCTGTGCTCGCTCCAGATCCCCCGTAAAAACACACGCCTCCAGGTGGCAGCGCAAGTTTAGCTGCGCATCACCATAACGGTTCCCGTCTTTATCTTCTAGGAGTTTCTCAGCATTGGTCGGACTCCACTCACCAATCATTTCTTCGAGCTCTTCGACTTCAGCCAGCTCTGCAGCTCTGGAAAGTTCTTCAGGATCCGCCTTCACTGTGGTTGTACAACGTTTAGACACCTTTGGTTTTAAGTGTTTGGACTGAGGCGTTGCAGCCATTGTAGACTCGGGTTCGGGTTGTTTGCTCCTTTTGGCAATAGAGATTGTTTTCATGGACGTTCCAGGAGCCATCAGATTTCCTTTACTGCTTTTTGCTGCCGCTCCTGTTTTTTCGCGGAGTTTCTGCTGCAGAGACGACTGCTTTTTAGTTTTGTTTGACTTCTCGAGCTTGAGTTTCTCAATCCAGCGGCTCGCGTGTGCTTTGGAGGGTGGGTTATCTGAACTGGTACCTTTTTTAGTGGACTGAACAGCTTTAGGAGCTTCTGCCTCTGTCTTTTGACTCTTCACTGGAGCGTCTCTTTTTTCTCCCTTTGGCCCTTTGACGAACTCAACCTTCAAATGTTTTGCATGTAAAACGTCAGACTGCAACTGCTGCACCCGAGCCTCGAGAACTGCAGTTCAAAACAATCAACAATACAGTTATTCCAAAAAAGATCAATAACTGCACCCATAGAGCTATATAAACACCTTCCTTCAATATATTAAACAAACAGGTAAATAAGTTTCATTTATTAACAATGATACACTTTTTTTGTTTATTTACAAGTCATAAGACCAGCAGAAAACTAGTGCTATGTAGCAAATTCTTAAGTAATAAATGAAAAAAATTTATTTATTACTTCTATAATGTTGCATTTCAAATTGACAGCATAAAAAAGTATAAGGCTAGATTATATTACATACCCTGAAACTTTTAACGGTTACACACACTATATTATATTTATTTATACTATCTATCATTTTATATATATATATATATATATATATATATATTTTTTTTTTTAATTATTATTAAATACTGATTAAAAAATTTCTTTCTAGAATAGGATGAAAAAGCCTTAATGGACTGGAAAAATAATATATTTATTAGTTTTGCACTGGATGTACAAGGCTAATATTGGCACCAAGTACAGTAACTCATCAGCATTAGATACTCTAACTGCCCACTAGCTTCAGGACCTGATTTGCTCCCTGCACGTCCATACTCTGATTTTCTAGGAGAAAAATATTATCACACTGTACTTTATTGAAAACAAAATATATTAATGAGAAAAACAGTCAAGTAAATTATATAATCTCTTGCATTTGCTGATAGTCTATGGGAAAAGGTTTGTGGTTGGTCATGTGGCAGATCAGTCAAACTGCCTCCATTTGGGAAAGTAAGGCTTTCATTGCCATATTTATTGACACAATGTACTCTACTGTACCAGAAACTCCAGCAAATACTATTTTCCTAAATACCTGTACACAAACCTGTTTTTTCAAACTTGTTTCAAATTATGTTATCGAACAGCGTAATCCCAGCTTCCATCCATCCATTTTCCACACCACTTATCCTACACAGGGTCACATGGAGCCTGGAGCCTATCCCAGGGTATTCGCGGCACAAGGCCGGGGACAGGGTGCAAACCACACAATCGTGCACACAATAACAAACCCATTCACACACTACAGACAGTTTTATTTGGACATGAATAAAACATGTCTCTGGACTGGAGGAGGAAAATCCCAGAAGTATGGGGAGAACATGAAAACTCTGCACACTCAGGGTGGAGGTGGGAAGTAATAAATCATTTTGTGAAACAGCAGCACCAGCCCGTATTTATATCTTTAAATTTTAAGTGCAATCATATCATCTTAATAAACCCATCCTCTTGATGTGCTGCTTGGAATCAAAGCAAACTATAAAAAATGAGGTTCATCTACACAGTAATGGTTTGTTCACATTTACAGATTACAGTATGTCACAGTGTTCTGAACCTCTAGTCAAGAAGGTGTGACTTTACAAATGGTGCATATATTAGCAAAAAAGATTCTGACTCCAATTACTACGTTTGTAGTAGTTAAAGATGGATTTGTCGATCTTATACCATCAGATCTACACTTTCTGAATATTAAGGACACACGACCAAGAGAGGAGAGAATAATACCGTCCAACAAATGAGACTGTTCCCACACTCGTCTTTTCCCATCTTCCTTCTTTGGAATAGCAGAGTAGTGCCTTTGGTGTAGTGTTATCCATGGGTTAGCTGAGAAAACAGAGACAATTAAGATCAACTGAATGACAAGAAGGTCAAAAATAGAGAGAATAAGGTGTGACGAGGTATCAGGAGTCCATCCGAAGGGACATTTCAGCCATAATGGGTTTTGGTGGTATTTAATTATTGAGCCAAATACAATTAAGGATTGAAATCATGAGAATTTCTAAATGGACTGCAACTTAGGTTTTTTTTTTCTTCATGGCTGTTTCCATGTACAACTTGTTATCCAAGTTCTACCCTGTCAAACGATGAAAAGGCACCATGCTAGCACCACAGCTAATCAGATATCATTACGGGGGTGGATTATTCTGAGTAGATCGAAGATACAGACATGGTATCGGACAGTAGTGGTATCAGACCGGAGTGGTCCTGCTCTATTGACGGATGTGGTAGAAAGGAATTGTCTCTACTGGTAATCTGTTGCTTCTCTGTGGGACATGTTACGTCTACTGGATACAAATAAGGACCAGTAATGGTTGTAATGGTTAGCTGTAGATTTTTGATGGTATTTGTATTTGGGGGGGATTTCTGTGATGGATTATTTTTTGTTTCTGCACAGGGATGATCTAAAGTCAGTAATTGTGTGTGTGTGTGTGTGTGTGTGTGTATATATATATATATATATATATATATATATATATATATATGTGTATATATATAGCTACAACGCTAGCATAGTTAATAACTTGGTAACACATTCTGATGAATATAATAATTGGCCAAATCTAATCGTTGGCCATGTAAACATGGGTTAAATCCCAATTCATTTCCATTTTCACACACAGCCTGTTCATGTCACTATTTAATGCCCTGTGTAGTGCTTTTAGAACGTGACTACGAAGCCATTTGGGATTGAAGGGCAGCCAGGCTATATGTAATAAACTTAATCTCAGATTGATCATTTCCCACCTGGAAGAGCAATATACAGTAACCAGCACGTGTCATCCTTCTACCGTTAGCTACTATTAGGAATCTGGTAGCATGCTCATATTTAATAGTCGTGTTCATTACCTCTCGTTGCTCTCTCGCTGTTATTCCGGAGTCTGAGGCAGCTTTGACAGTGGTTGCTATTCAGTGTAAATCGAACACTTCTTTCAAACATGAATCTACCGCTCAAGTATTTCGGACAAGCACACAGTCTTAAAAGTGACATTTCGGCATGTTCAAGAGTTCCCAACAGCCGCATTACTCTCTCAGCAGGCTGCCATTTTGATTCAGACTCGACCAGAAGAGCGACGGTTGGCGTTCAGGACAGCGAGATGATCACAGATATATCGAGTTCCATATCGTTGCTGTAGTGTTAGCTACAACTAATATTAGAGGCTATATGGTAGTCTAGCTGAGAAACATCCATTCTTAAGAATTCAGTTTGCATAGACATTTGAATTGTTCGTTAGCTGTTTAAGAAATAAAACTTTTAGAAATAAACTTTTAGAAATCAAACGTGTGGTTTACCTGTATACCTGTAGGTGGCAGTCTTCCCTAGTATTCCTTTATAAGTTTGCCCAGTTTTAGAAATTCAAAGGCAGTTGGTTGTTTGACATGTATTAAACTTTCCTCAAGTCAAACAAAGAAGCTAAAATCACACATATATACACTGCTTATGAATATAGAGTAGTAATTAAAGTGAACTAACATGCTTGTTTAAAAAAAATTATAATAATAAAATTGGCCAGTGACCACATTTTAAAGCCTCCAAATTCTAGTGACTGCTTAGCTGGGAAATAATTCCTGTAGTGTGTGAAAGGTCGGCTGTGGCTCAGGTGGTAGAGTGGGTACTAATTGTAGGGTTGGTGGTTTTATTCCCAGCTCACATGGCTCCACATGCCAATGGGCAATACACTGAACCCCAATTTGCTACAGGTGGCATGCTGGCACCATGCATGGTGTGTAAGTGTGAGTGGGTGAATGAGAAACAGTGTGAAGCACTTTGTAGAACCGCTAAGGTTAAAAAGTGATAAGTGCAAATCATGTACTATTTAAAAAATAATAATTATAAATTCAGCATATTACTGCAAATTAGTTCACAATTTACACAATGCTAGCAAATCAATATACAAACAGACAATAATACAAAACATATATCATACATGATATTTAATTATGATGATGATACTGTATTAAAGACCGGGAAAAGAGCACATAGATTTGTTTTAATTATACACCCAGCAATGCTTTTATGAATCACCATGTGCAAGTGGCACTTTGCACATGTCTAAAAAGAGGACTGGGCTTGTGCATCACACTACAGCTTATTAAAGTCAAGAGCCAAAGTCAAAACTATGCATCTAATCTAGATCACTATGATTTGATGCACACAAGAGCAATGAACCTTTTATCCCCTAGAAAAAAGTGTTAGCAAGTTGTTGAGTTATTCATGTTCACTTGAGAAGAAGAACCATTTATTTGTCACATATACATTACAGCTGAGTGAAATTCTGTTTTTTTTTTTTCAACATATTCCCAGCTTGTTTGGAAGCTTGACTTGAACATTAGAGTGTAGAGGATTGATTTCTGTAATTTCTTTCACAGGTTTAGTAAATGTCTTCCTCACATAACAACTAAATCACTCTATCCACTTACACATGTTACACAGGAACAGTGAGAACCATCACACATCACAAGACCACAGCATGGCTCAATACAATACCACAAACATCCCAAACACTCAGTTCCAAACAGGAAACTGAAAAGCAGATTGTACTTTAAACAAAGAACTATGCCTACCAGCTAAGCATGCTGGGAAGTATTCAAATGAGCAAATCCTTAATTTGATTTACAGTGACGGCAGAGGTCTTACTTGTAAGGTTTACTTTGTTAGTAGTACAATACATTTGGCAATGATAGTTATGATGACTGTTTGAAAGGGTCATATTTTGTATTTGTTTATACTGGGATGGATTCTGAGCTGGTTTTTGGTTGGCCAATGGGACAAGGTTCCGCAACCATAAATAATTTCACTGATGGCTTTGATATACAAATTTATGTCTGTCCGTATGGTGATCAGATATGATTGGCTCTGAACCATCATGTGAAAAGAAATATAAATCTATGCCTATTAAAATATGAAATAAGGAACTTTGAGGGTGTTGGGCTTCAACTTTCTATTAAACAATATGATTTTTAACAGGCTTTTCAACAGAACATAATATTTAAGAAGCGTGTGAAAACACGATCTAAGACTGGTGTGAAATATAGTCTCAACACTACTGTTAAGCATACCTCACATTGTGACAGCTCACACAGTCAGTAATAGTGGTCAGCAAGTGATATGTGTGTATGTGTATGTGTGTGTGTGTGTGTGTGTGTGTGTGTAAGATTGTAGGTGGCAATCCGAGGGTGTTTGGTGTCACAGTTCATGAGCTTGCCTCCTTTTCGTTTTTGATGTTTTCTGGCCCTTGTCGGCGTCTGCCACTTAGCGCTGGTGTGACAGTCATTGCCCGGGGAGAGAATGTCAACAAAAGAAGAGAAGACAGGCATTCAATCCTGTAATAATAGATCGACCAAAGCAGGTCCACCATTCTCATGGACTTTGATCACAGGACCTGCATGCACACCTATGTGGGAACTGTTTATTTGTTTTGCAGATTTGAAGACATTCAGTTGGACAGATGAGACTTTGTGTATGGTTCTTGTTAGATAATGCTTTTGACATCTGTGACCCTCAGGAAAGAGAAAAAGGGAGCTTGGAATACTGAAGTAGCTCTTCACAGTGACTTGAAGTCTGTCTAGACTCTTTTAAAATTCAGTCCACAAGTTTTGTATAATTAAGGGTTCTATTACATATTATGCTGTACAATATATCGTTAATATTCATTTACATATGTTCCTTTAATATATCCCTAATCCTGTAATTCCATGTCAGTTAGCAAAGTTTAGCAAAGGCTACATAAGGGAAATTAGCCTTGAATTTTTTTTATTTTTTTTTTGAGGACTGAAGTAATATTCAGGTAATTGAGTAATTGTACTTCATTATTATACTTTATATTTTTTATTATTTTGGCATACTTGAGTATTATTGCAATTTCCAAGAAAAACAACTTACTTTTTACTCTTTTTACTTTTATTTAGACCTTCAAAGTACTTGTTACAGATCTTGATGGCCTGGTCTCTCATCAAGCCAGTGACTGTACACTATATATCAATCAATTTATCAGTCAGTTTAGCATCCAGCCATTTTAGTTTAGATTCCAATCAAGTTCATTAATGTGGAACAATCAAGAATTGTGTCAATTCGTCATCTGCTGTGAACTTCTCATCAAACACAATGTAGTTAATGCTACAGTGTGTAGTTTAATATGAATATGGATAAGTCACTGAACTGCAGTGTCAGACTTGACTCCTACTTGACTCCGCATCACTAGAAAACACACGCGCATGCGCACATACGCATGGGTTGTATAGGGATCAGGATAATTATGCACAGGTGAAACTACTTAGTATTTACCCTCACCTTCATCCACCAAACTTTGTCCAAACTTTGTTACAGCCTTCACTAAAACCACACCAGAGTTAAAACCACACAGGACAGTTTAACTGTGCAAATTACAAATAAATTCCTGTTGTCTCTTGTTAAAGTACCACAGTAAAGCCATAGTATTCTCATGGTTCAGAGACTGACCAATAAATTCATAGTGCATTGTCTCTGAGTGAACTGAGGTTTAAGTGGGTGCCAAATGTTCATTTCATGCTGGCATGTTAAACGTACGGCTGTCATACAAGAAAACTATTATGTCTTAACAGTTTACACACCACGTTTGGCCTGGAATCAGTAAAATGCTCTCTAGTGTTTGTATTCTGGATATCTCTCCTATCAGCTGGGGTGGCTCATATCATTGTTGCTATGGCTACAGGGGCTAAACCACCCTTTTCTTTTGAAGATGAAAAAATATATATATTTTTAAAAATATTGCAATATATTTTTGGTATCCACATCGTCTAATTTGTGGTTAACAAATGTTTTTAAAGTAGATTATGTATTTATTTATTTTAAACCAAGTGCCATTGGATGAAAGGACAGAAGACAGAACTGTAAGTTTAGTGGTTTTTGTTTTGAACAAACGTGTTTCAGCTTTTCTGGGTTTACTATTCAGAGGAAACATTCCATGGACCAGAAGAACATTACAGGTTTAAAACATTGTGTGTATGATAATAATAATAATAATAATAATAATAATAATAATAATAATAATAATGATAGTAATTGTCTCCTGCCTTGTGACCTGAGTCCTCTGGGATAGACTCCAGGCTCCACGTGACCCCGTGTACAATATAATAACTATTATTATTATTATTATTATTATTATTATTATTATTATTATTATTATTATTATTATTATTATTATTGTTGTTGTTGTTGTTGTTGTTGTTTCTTTTTTATATCTTATGACTTTGGGACATAATCTATTGGTAGACCCTAATACTTTAATTGTTGTGTTATTGATAGATTTTATCCCTCCCATCTAATATCACCACCAGTCACCACTGCCCTATCAGATATGCCACGTCCACTCTTTTCTCTTCAAAAATCTCTCACTCTGAAATCTCTATTCATTGTAGGGAAGAAGCGTGCTGTTGATCAGACAGATTGCCCTTATCACTGATACTACAGACAATAGAGCATGGTCACGAAGCAGGAAATGCAAATGGTGCCCAGTGGTGGCGGTGGCAGTCAGGTCCTGAATTAGAAACAGATGTTTATACAGGCAATCCTGCAGTGTGCCATGGAACTCATCTTGGGCACCTGCTTTGGAGGAAAGACAGGAAGTTGAAAATGGACATGAGACGTCCTGAATACCTTTATTCAGATATTACACATGCTGTTTTATTTTTTTTCTTAAGGGAATGCTATTATTTAAAAAAGGGGTGTAAACTACACAGCCATAAAAGAGGGCAGGATAGTTTGTTTAGTGTAGTGTGCAGAAAAACTGTGTCAAATATTTAGCTGGGAAGGAAGACAAAGCAATAAAATAAAGACACATTTAACAACCGAAAACACTAGCAGCATGGGCGATAAATAAAAGGAGAGGCAGAGTTGAAAAGCGAGTCATGGGAGTTCTAGGATTGAAACGGTGAGTTCACAGGAGAGAGAGAAAACAATAATGGAAGCTGTTTGAGGTATATTGTCGGTACTAAGAGGGAGGTCGGGTTTCAGGCTCTTTTTGAGGACTTCGATGATACAAAACAGGCCTCATTACTGAGATATTATCTCCATTCATACACTTCCAGAGCTGCTCAGAGCCCTGCTGGGAAAGATTAGGTTGCTTTCGCTTGTGAACATCCTTCCCAGCTGCGGAGGTTTTCTAAACTTGGGGCACACCCAGACATTCTAAAACACCATTTGAGCACACAGAGCTGTAATATGTGTAATATGTGTTTATTTAGGACTCAAACATGGGTGTGAAATAGTGATCTTTAGAAAAATATTTAATATATCAAAATCTCTCTGGTGGAAATCTTTCTGTATTAAACATGAGCTTTAAGGCCTCATCACTTATATTTCAAAATGGTACAGTAGTATGCAAAAAGTGTGATCCTTGTACTAAATCTCAGGGATCTCACCATACAGTAGTATGTTAAATGAAACAAAGTGTCCTTGTTTGCACCATGTTTCTCAGAGCGGTGACCAGAGTGCACGGCTGAATGTGGGGATATCTACAGCCACATCTGACGTTCAGATGGACGACGAGACTTTGTTCTTGACCCCAAGGGCACACAGGCTTTAAAGTGAAACATCTTACAGTGCCCAGAATGATTTTAATTACCATTAATTTCCAAAAGGAAAGGGGCACAGAGACTTCCGGGGTGGTTTAGTGTTCCGGAGGGGCAGAGATTGCCTGCATGAAAGGGTTTCCTGCTCATATGGGATGGCTGAGAACAGACATCTGCTCCTAGGCTAGTGGACGGAGGACATTTCATTTGTTAACAGCACATAATAAAAATGAATCACCCACAGGTCTACGCAGGATTATTGCTTACTTCCAAATCATTTGGACTCATGGCGCTAAACAAACTTCTTGATGGCTTTGGTCACCTTTAAGGAACGCAGGGAATGATTTCCATCCCCAGGGGTTCATAACAAGATCTGAGCATCCTTGAACAATTACACAGACAACCTGTAATCATTCAGCTTTCCTAAACACAACTTCAAGTCATACATTATTTTTTAACAGATGGTAAATTCAGCTCTCATGTAACCAAACCACAGTCAGTCCTACATAAATGCCGTCGTGTTCCTTATGCAAGAAGAAACTAGCGTGAAGCGTGGCAATTACGATTGTTCTGTCCTGCTGTTTTGTGTGAGGACAGAAGATGGTTGTGGATGCTGAGAGCACTTTGGAAACACTGTGGTGAGGTTTAATTGGGGGTAAAGGGCTGTGAATTGTTTTATGATGCCCAAAACTGATGAAATGGTTTGGCGCTAAAGAAAACCTTTGATGCCCAACACCCAGAACCCCAAAGGCCAACCAACACAAGTGGACAGGATTGAGTGAGGGGCTGAGTTCAGACACTACAGACTGCTGTCTCCACCAGGTTTTATGAGTCAAGTGTGAGCCCCAATGTTTCTTCGTGATGTTTGTTAACTACCTACTGTAGTAAGTGTGAAGTGACTGTAGCCCCTCTTCATCAGATAGAAAAGTTCCTTTTCCATCCCTTTCATCCTCAGTTCTGCACCTTATAAAGGGATGAAAGCACTTCCAATGAGCAGAGGCTTCATTAAGCACTACTGCTGAAGCATGCAACAACCAGTGTAAATAAATGGTAAATGATTAGCAAATATTTGACACTGTGTCTCTGTACATGATGAGAAATGGGTTTCATTCGTTCATTACTTTCTAAAATATCATTAACCTGATATATTATTTGAAGTAGGGGTTACAGTATACAAAAAAGTTAACAACAAAGAAGTATCAAATAACATGTTAATACTAAATTCCACAAATAAATGAATGAACAAACAAATTGACACCAGATTAATAATAAAAAAAATTAACCAAGGTTAACTAAGACAAAATGAATACAAGATAATGATTTGCTTCATTTTCTCCAGTCTGTTCCCACCTCCTAAATATAGGTGTGAATGAATGTGTGTGTGTGTGTGTGTGTGTGTGTGTGTGTGTGTGTGTGTGTGTGTGTGTGTGAGTTGTGCCCTGCGACAAACTGAAGTATTCCCGAGTCACACCCAGATAAGGTGGTTACCGAAATGAATGAATGAATGAACAAATGAAGGAAGTAGTGAATGAATGAATGAATGAAACTGAATGAAAATAACAAACAAAAGAGCACAAAACTCATTAGTTTAATTTATAGTTAAATCTGTACCAAACATCATATCAAATAAAAGTGGCATTGCAGTGATATCCATGTTTATCTAAAGCTTTCTATATATATGATACATCTTTTGTTATGGTGAATTATTTTACAAGAACATCTGGATAAGTCATAGTGATTGTAGATCATTATACACATATAACACTAATATCAAGACTAATAACCTTGGGATACTTTTATATATTTATTATTGCAATTCTCATTCAGATTTTGTAACATGGTGGCATGAACCAAGACATCAAATTCATATTTGTTCAGCAGTCACATTCTTCATAGTCTCCCATTATTATTATTATTATTATTTTTTTATATATATATAATAAAACATATCATAAACTCATTAAAATAAAACTGCATGTGGGCATAATCATAAAAGGAAACAGTTCTGTAGGTTGGAGCAATTAATAACACACACACACACACACACACACACACACACACACACACACACACACACTACTCTTGCCAGATGCTGATTATCTTTAAGGGCATGGCAGTATCAGACAATAGGTGATAAATGATTGAGAGAATTATACTTCTGCAGTGATTATGAATAAACCTGGACCCACCTATCTTCATTAGTCCCTCTGATACAAGCCCAGCCCAGGATAAAATGTGAGGGAAGAGAGAGCCACACCACCAAAGAGCAGACAGCAGGGCAAAGAGAAAGAGCGTGGACACCCAGCTACGGCTTTACAGCCTCTTTGGATCACACAGACGTGCTCTCACTGCTTGTTCTCTCTCTCTCTCTCTCTCTCTCTCTCTCTCTCTCTCTCTCTCTCTCCTGCGCCACTCTCACTCCCTCTCTTTGACACACACACACACACACACACACACACACACACACACACACACACACACACATAGACTCACAATTTGCTCAACTCATTCACAGACACGGGTCAGGGGGCCTCACGTTTCACCTTGCTCTGCCCCTGGCTGGAAGGAGAGGGAGCCTCTGCAAGGTGCAGCCATCCCGCAGTGGTTTCACAGCCGGGTAAAGTCAAGTCAAGAGACCTGAGCACTCCAGAGAAACTTGAGAAGAGCTAGAACCTTCTTTGGAGATGGAATTACAAAGTGCTATATCACCTCTGCAGTGAAGGAGCAGGACATCCAGGCACACAGACTCAAGATCTTGACTCTTATCAATTTTGTTTGCCATGCTCTTTCCGAATGGTTCCTGGTGAAAGCAGCTGCTGTTCACAGGAACTGTACATAGTGGGGTGGCGAATGGGGAGCAACATCATGCCAGCTGTTTGTGCAAGGTGCACCTTGGGAGTGTGACCCAACATGTGCAAATGGACGGCGGCCGTTGCTGCTCACTGCGCCGACCTCAGCTCTATCGGCTCAGACCATATCAGGCTACCTCTTCTGCCCGGTGCTCTCCCTGTGCGCCTTGCATGCCTCTCCTTACTCTTCTTTCTGGCCAGTGCAGCTCTTGCAGGATGCCCGGCCGGACTGGGTCATGACCCTCTTCACGTGCTGGCGAGGAGCACAAACTGCTCATGGACTCTGGAACGCCACACACGCAGTTACAACCACCTGGAGGGTGACGTGCGTCTACGACGCCTGTATTCCGCCAACAAGTTCTTCCTCTGCATCGACAAGACAGGCAAGGTGGACGGCACACGGCGCAAAAACTATCCTGACAGTGAGTACGCTACAGCGATCTTTCCTCTTAATCTCCTAGAAAGGGTGTGGAGGATATTATGTATCAGCCTTCACTTTTATTACCATGCATGCTCTTTTTTATGGCTTATTTTTTCACTTGGGATGCCTCTGCACTTGCTCGGGTCAACAGATTTTACCTGCAATTGGTGTCATTATCTGCTGGTGCAAAGCATTGCTAGAAAGCCTTTGGAATATCCATGGGAAAGCCATGACCATGTTTACAATAGAGTAAACTTGATGGCAGACGTGTGCGATGATTGGACATAAATACGAGAGCAGGGAATGAGTGCTTTTGAGGAAACTCACCAGAAATTTGGCCCCAAGATATTATATTCACTTTATAATAAGGGTGGAATGATAGTGTCTGGTAAGAATAGTATCATGCAGTATTTTCCATTACTCCAACATTTCACCTGTAGTTCCAAATTCTGGTTCCGAATTATTCACAGTCATAACTTTCCCATAACTTTTCCCCTTTTTAAATCACAGGTGCAACAGCTTATTCATTTTCCTCAACAGTTACTGGGACAAATTGCCTACATTTTCCTTTTGTCATTGGCTTTCATGCTTCTAGCAAATCATAGTCACGTATGATCTACCACATTTAATTTTCAGCAACTGGAGATTTGTCAATATGAGATCATGTCAAGGGGTCAGTGGTCTGGCTTTGGTTTTTAACGGTCATGAGGCTAAAACATTGTAGTGGTTTGGGGGTCTGACCTTAGTTTGACCAAAGTCTTAATTTGTGTGTTTATATGTGTTGCTGAGTACCCTTTTTGCAAACAGTGTGAATCATCTCTTCCACACCACTCACTCCAGCTGGGAGCACAGCTTTAGTCTGTTGGTGTACAGCTGTCCAGATTCAATAGAAGTACACAGAATTTCAAGTGAATATCATTGCATGATACTAGGTGTGCAACAACGAGAAACACGTGAAAAGCAATTTGATAGACTTGCGATTTCAGGATCAGGTTCCGGGTACCCATGTGGACGTACACATGACCGTAAAAACCGAGTTAGTATCATAAAACTCTAGGTGTCTGGTCATTTCTGCAGCCAGTATTGTGTGATATAGACCCAGGGAATGTCCGTCACCAACAATTGCTTTCCATAACTGTGGATTTTCTCAGTTTCTAGTTTCCAGGGCTCTGTCACGTCTGCTTAGATGTTGCGCATGGGTTTGGTGAGGTGAAATAGTGCAGCCCTCCAATGCAATTTCCACATGCATATATATGCACTATACTCTCATTTCCTGCTCCCAAATTTCAAAAGTGCCCCTTGAGTAACAAGGGCCTCCTTTACCATAGTATAATATATCTTGCGTAACTCATAAATTGTTCTTATAGGTGCTAGTGGAAAAAAAACAACAACACCTTTTCTAGCATAATAGATGACTTGGATTTATTGACAGTTTTACTGAGAATGAAAGGCAAGGCCAATCAAAGCATGTTAAACATTAATCAAATCAAACAAAACTACTGTGCAGAATGCACCTAAACATAAACCTGTTCAGATCTGATCCTTATTATTTATGTATTGCTTAAAAATGCCTTATGTAATGCAGCAAATACACCTTCATAAAACAGGCTTGAATGAGCTATTGTGTAAGCGTATTCTCATTTACACATCAGATCTTATTTCTTACATATACACTAGTGCTGTACTCATGGGTGGAGAGTGCTGGTAATGGTGCCATCCACCTTCATCCTCGGCATAGCCCCTGTGATCTGTCAACATGCTGCCATAGCCCAAACAGGGGACGTTCGTGCCCACCCCTGGCCCTGCTCACTTTTTCCCTTTTTCCAGCCCCTGTTCCTGACTGCTCAGGTGCAAAAACAGTCAGAATTAGTCAACGAGCCCTCAGCTAATTGAGGTTGGAAAATACTGTATCAATCCCAGTGGAGTGGAACAAGCAGAGGGGAAGATGCAGAGCCATGAATTCAAAGAACAGAAACAGAGAGAGAGAGAGAGAGAGAGAGAGAGAGAAAGAGAGAGAGGAACACCGGTTTAAAATATAGAAAAGGTTGGATGAAAGAAGAGACAGGAGGTTTGTGTGGGAATGATAGTAAGCCAGAGCAGCTTTTGTGTCAGAGAAGCGTTTTGGTGAATGGAACAGTACCAATCTTGACTAGCGCTCACAGTTTGAACTAAATTAAAACTTGGCCACAAGTTGAAGCAAACACTTTTTTTTTTCAAATGTTCTGAGTTTAGCACTTGTTTGTTGCCATGTCTATTTTAGGAAAGCTCTAGTTTAGCCACTATGAAAGATATAACCCTGACTCTGGGGAAACAAGTCATTTCCCTTACACAAGGAAATTCAATTCTTTCAAACACCTTGTGCTGGCTATATTTCCTGAAGTTTGGCTTTGTTTGAAGTTTTGTAGTACAAATTGGTTTAGCAATAAAGGGTTGAGATTAGGCAATTACAAGGTTGATGGACAATCTGTGCAAATCAAAGAAGTCTTTCAGCATTTGATAAAGTGCTTATTGGTGGAACTCCACTTGTTCTGAACAGGATATAAAAACTAGCAAGGATGAATTATGGTTTAAGAGGTCATTCACTAAACAAGAGATTTTTTGAAGAAACACCGATCTTAAACTCTATTCTGTCCTCTCAAGGGTCAAGAGATCAAACAGCTAAAAAGCATTCATTATCTTATGTTCAAATGTTGTATTATAGATGGCATAGTTCTGCTGAATGTGGGAAAAACACACCTTATCCACAACTCTTTTTCTCCAACTGCAGTCCATTTGGAAGATTTTGCTTAGCCAAAGTTGTTTTCCTTTTCATTATTCATGTCACAGGTACTTATAAAATATTGGTGGCAAGCAGGGCCAGCTTGCACAATAATTTTTTTTTCCCTCTTAAATGAGACTTTAAAAGGACACACTGTTTTGGGTGTGTGTGGGTAAAAGACCTCAAATGTTTGATTCGGGTCCAGGCGGTGACACTGCGCTCAGCCCTGTGGAAATAAAGTCATGTAACCAGCATAATCAGAAAAGTCACTTGTGTTAAAATATGCTCACTTTGCTGTGTGCCAGGCCCTGTGTACCCCCGCTCTTTTCTCTCCCTCTCTCTCTCTCTCTCTTTCTCGCCTCTGTTTCAGCTGTATTTCCAGGGGCTTGTGTCATGTTTACCAAGTTTCCCCGTCGTAGTTCGGCATCTCCCTTTGCATGCTGCCCGTTTCCTTTGCTGTGATTTCATAGGCGTGTTGCGCTTGGCCCCAAGTCACAGGAAGAAAATCATCCACCCGTTCTGAATATATTGTGGAATTATTTAAAACATATTTCAAGAAGCAAGACTGTCAGCCTACTGAGGCACAGACAAGCCACAGTAGGGAGATTGTACACAGCTAATGCTGGCGCGTAGGACCTTTAGCAGTCAGCAGAGGTGAAAAGGAATGTATAGAGAAGTTATATTCATTATTTTGGCTCAAACATGTCAAATGAATCGTATTTTTTTGGAAGAATGTGTTTTTACATGCATTAAATTACTCGTGTCCAATAACAAAGTGTGTCTCGGATTCACAGACTCATGAATTCAACACAGAAATGACAGTAATTATGGGAAATACTTCACTAGTAATTGAGCGGTCAAGTACTGTATTTTGATAGACAAGATTGAGACTACATACAGGCATATGTGAGGCTTTTATTCTACTTTCCATGGGTTGATATTGATGTTGTAACTTACTGCCATATAGTTGCACAAAATAATTTGTTGACACGTTGATTTTGGAACAGCTCTCTTTCAGCCAGGTCTTGCTATTTCATATCAATGCCATGGGCCTGAGGAAAAAATAGCATATATATGACCTCTGCACCTTTCCTCATGAGACTCTGTTAATATACAGACACAGTACTTCGTTAAATCTATAAAACTGACCACATTAATTGCTGTTTTGAGAAGGTAATATCAGTGTTAGAGAATATCACTTATGTTAGCTGGCTAACTTGTTGCTAACACTACTAGCTATTGTCCATTGGCTAGTTTGTTGCTAGCGCTATTCGTTATCGTCCACTGGCTACCTCGTTGCTAAGCTACTCACTATTGTCTTTCTTACTATTGATGTACTGCAATTTCGATCCAAAATATTGTACTGCTCACTATAATAGAACGGTAAAAATAGCCACTTAGGCCTGTAACTATAAAAATGCTTTTTATAAGCTTCACTTGCTTTGACAGAGCAAACAAAAGCCACACGTTCATGGAGACACCCATGGTTTATTTTTTCCCACTTTGCATGTTGAATGTGCCAAGGTTACTTACCACATACAAGGCACCACAAATACAGCTTTATCATTTTTTTCAAAATCGCAATAAGTGATTTTACTCTCCAGAACCAATAGCTTTAAAACAAACAAACAAACAAACAAACAAATAGACAAAAAAACAAACAAACAAACAAAAAAAAAAACAGCATTTCCACCATTTGAGGTTTTTGGACAGTATGGAAAGGTATAATAATACTACCAGCTTTGCAGTCAGAAATGCTTTCCCAGCAGCAATCATCATGAAAATTCAGCTGGATGGTGGATTATTTTGGTGATTTTGCACTGCTCAGTTAAAGTAGTTTCTAATTATCATCAGCATTAAAAAAAGACTGCTCTGTTGTTATCTTTTTGAGTGAATACTAGTGTATGAGTTGTAGATTTATTTGTCATGTGCACTCCAATGTTAAATTGTGAGAGTGCACTAGAGATTGTGGTCCTGATTAAGCAGACATGCATGCCAGATGATTCCAGACGCTTCTCTGAAATCTTAGAGTGTTGCTTACTTTAAGCCCAAAGAGAGTTCCTGGGGCATATGGTGCCAAAGAGATGGAGAAAACTGCCCATTTAATCCTTTCAAACAGGGACATTGGTTCCAACTATAGTGGGAAAATGCAGAAAGTTCATCTCTTGCCAGTTGTTCTTGGCACTGAATAGAGACAAGGGAGAAACATGAAAGACACACACACACACACACACACACACACACACACACACACACACACACACACACACACACCTTGTAGGAAAAGTGTGGCACTAATATTTTAATTAGTATAACCAAGAGCCAAGTTTGATACCATGAATGGACACAAAAAGTCGCAATTAGCGGTTACACTTTTCTTTTTCCCCCTCCAGTTTACAACATTTGGCTTCATACTTAATTTTACTACATTCATCAATATGTTTACTGAGTCTGACAGAAGGATTTTTTCTGCTTAATATACAGGGTACTTAATACGGAGAGCGGTCTTTACTAGCAATGATTGAATTATCATACACAACATTGGGAGTCAGAGCAAGCTGTGCAACACATATTGAAGCTTTGTGAATGAGGTCAGACAAATTTGAATATTTAAAAGGCTAAGCAAGCCTATTTTAGCTTTGGTGTTTTAATCAGCTTCAAAAAGATCAATTATGTATGTAGTTGTGGTTCTGTGATTCCAGATAACTGTGAGGATAACTTTGTAAGGATCGCCTGGATCCTTCCATGTGCATATGACACAATATTTGCAATAAATACTGCTGGCATACAGCTGTCTTCCATGGAACACTTTGACTGAGCTTTGATCAAAAAAATAAAAAATAAAAACCTGCCAGTTACCACAGCTATATAGGCAACTCAAATTCTGTTTCACCCTACTTATCCACGATGGGTAGTGAGAATCACCTGGATAACACATGCCTCAAAGTGGAACCGACCCCACCTTAAGATTCTCTGGAATGGTTTTTGGAGATTACCACCACCCTCAAGCCACTGTGAGGGATGAGGTTAAACTTGTAGAATCTGAGGAAGGTGCACTGCTATGGCCAGGTAGGAGCAGTGCAGAATTACTGGACTGGCATATCTCTAAGTATTGCGCATGAGGAAGAAACAGTCCTAATAGAGCAGGGGTGTCCAATCTTATCCGGCATGGGCCGGTGTGGGTGCAGGTTTTCATTCTAACCAAACAGAAGGTACACCTGAGTCTATTGAAAGCCAAGATCAACTGATTAAACAGGTCGAATCGGGTGTGGCTCCTGCTTGGTTGGAATGAAAACCTGCACCCACACCGGCCCTTGCCGGATAAGGCTGGACACCCCTGTCATACAGGGTCTGAGCATCCAGCCCGCCTATAGGCCTTGGTGATGATTTACACAAACCAGTGGGGTACTGTTCCATCTAAGTATAACTATAGGTCATGCACTGGGCACATCAGAGAACGCTCTACATTTTTGCCTTTTAGAACACTCCAAGGTTACTTGGTTGCTTTACAAAATTGGGTAATATCACCAAAAGGACAGAAACTGGCATCCTTCTTCTGAATTAGAAATTACATTGAGTAGTTTTTGTTCTAGACTCTGGTGTCTACCTTTTCCATTTTCTTGGGTCAGAGTGACATTCTTGATTGGGTCTGATATTTTTAAGGTCCTGTGCTCTGAGAACATGGGGGCCAATCACAGAACTGTAGTTTGTATGTGCCTGTTGAATCAGTGTCTAACATTCATTGACTAAACTAGCTATATATAATTTAGTTATATAAGCAGGGAGGTTAGCTAGTTAACCATAAAGCAGCTTCTAGCAATAGCCTCAGTACATGAAATTTACTTATTTGTTATTACTCCTGGGTTTGAAGACCAGCATGTCAACATTTGTCAAACCCTCAGAGAGCTCTGATCCACTGAACAATTATAAGTATCCATTATAATGCTGCATTCAAATTTGAAAATAAAGCACCTAAGAGGGCAGCGTTCTGAGTGGGACAGTCAAAAGTGGGAGTGCGCAAAATAAATATACCTAAATGCTGCCCAAATAAATATATTTTATGTACATATACAAAATCATTGATATAATGTTAGAATGGGTATTGCTCCACTACACCAACAATGTGCTAAACCAGCTAAATGGTGACGTTTATTGAGAACTGATCCAAGACCAATTTTCTTTCCCTCAATGAAAAGTCATTAGCACTGTTATTATAATGTTTTTATGCAGGATGTAAAACAACTATTAATTAGATCAGTTGGGAATCTGCTGCTAGGCTTACTCATGCAGCACCATATGCTGACTAACATCTGCCAAAGGAAACTTTGCCGTTCTTTCTGCCTGCTGAGGCTAAATGAGCGAGAGCAGACAGGCGCTGACAGTCTCAGCCTCACTGTGTCAAGACTGAGGTACTGGCAGCATCTCTTTAGAATGCTCTGTGGGAATTTTAGGAGCTCTGAATTGACCTTTTGATTAAGATGCACGTTCACCCAGACAGTACAGTATTTTTTGGAAGCTGATTTCTCAGGACTACTGGGGATTCCCTTGTATTTGCTTATGAGATTTCTGAGTTGTAGGTTCTTCTCAGACCTACTGAGCAAACTAACTGAGTCTAACTGAGAAGATTGTGTGAACTAGCGATTTAATGTAAGCTTTCCAGGAGAAGAGCGCTGAAAGCGCAGAGGTTTATTACCTTCATTAATCTTGAGCTATAACATGCATGAAATGGCATGCATGAGGCATGATCGTCACACTTTTCCTCAACATAGGAAGAAAGCATTTCAGGGCTTGAGAGACTTAACCCAGTCTCTGTAACTCATGGCCTATTTGATCATGCAAAATGGCTCCATTGAAACCAAGCCATTGTTTCACTGCTGACTAAAGACAAATATGACATTACAATTCTCAGATGGCCAAATGATAGTAAGAGGGTGGCACACCCACAATTCAGGTGTTCACATTTCAGAGAGTACTGCATGGACATTCAACTGATTGAGCTATAAAAAGGCACAAAAGGCAACTATAAAAATGGATGAGTCATAGTAGGCATATATAAAAATATCTCCAAAGCCACTCTATACAGAAATACAGATTTCATGCCTTAAAGAGTAATCAGTGTATACTTCTGATATATATATATATATATATATATATATATATATATATATATACACACACACACACACACACACACACACACAATGATCCTTATAAATATACTTCAGATAATATCCTCTATAATGTGATGTCCCACGTTTGATTGACTTGACTTGGTAATTGTATAGCCAGTACATGCATCCCATCCATTCATTGTCTAACATTTACACCTGAATTTGAATACATTTCTGCATTTGATTCACTGTGAAAACAAATCCAGATGAACATAACAAATAAGAAAGAATCAAGAACTACACACTTTTTCCTCTCTAAGAACAAAATTAATCCATATCCAAAGGAAGAGACAGGCCTGTTTACCACTGCAATTCATAAGGATCTTTGCCCAGCCGTCTTTGCCCAGCTGTCACTTATCCATGTTCATAAATAACATGTAGGTAGGTTATAAAATCGTCCAGAATATGCAATATAACTTCTTTATAGCTTCATCTGGTGCTAATGTGGACAGGGTTGACCAGACAGTCTGTAGCTTGTATTAGAAGTAATCATGACCTGTTATAATTTTCTTAAGCTGTGTATTAGTGTAAGTTTTTTTTTGTTTTCTTTTTTTTGATAAAGTATAATCTCTAAAGGCTTGTTTTGTATACAACAGTAACCAGGAACAAACCTTGTTACCTGATAAAAATCTGTGGTTAACAGAGACTTTGTCTTCAAGGAATGTATTAAGTTGCTTGCGTACCTGACTGAGACTAAAATAGAACAATAATTGATTCTAAGAACTACCAACTTCTCAGTCATAGGAATTGTTCAGTAAATGATACTTAATACTTTGACACTTGATACCAGTATTATTCATCACATGTTCAGTAACAAAAGGTATATGTCAGTTCTGTATAATTTATTAAATGCCACTTGCTATTTGGAAAACAGTTGTTATAAATATTTGGTATTGACACACACATCACTAGCTTTTTCCTGTTTGGCTAATTACCTGAACAGGTGTCCATAATGAAGATGAAAATTATCTGTTATACTAAAAATAGTATTTTGATATTTTGTTTGCAAAGGCCATCCAGAAAAGTAACACAGAGTAAAACACAGTAAGCAGTCTTCTGCAGTCTTCTGAATTTTTCCAAAAAGAGCCCTCACTTGACTTCACTGATAGTTTGAGCAGGTCTCAGTCACCCCCTGTGGAGGATAGGGTTAAGGTCAAGGCCTCTGTCACTGCTGAAGACATTTAATGGGACTGACAGGTGGCCGATAGTACTGTTGTGTCATCTGTCACCTCCCTGTCTAGTTTATCTCAATTCAATAATGAAGAATAGATGCTGTCATGTGTCAGCTGAGGGTAACATCCTAGACCTTGCTTTGCTGCCCTTCTCTTCTCATATGTATGGAGCTGTTTTTAGGTTTTCAGGTTTTGGCATAAGAAAAGAAGTAAGAGTCATGTAATTTATGATAATCTGGTTTGTCCAAATTTCAAGTTTCAAATGAACATGTCATTCTATGCCATATGGTCAGAGCAATGATGACAAAGGAGTAACATTGTGTTCCTCAAAACTGTTTTTGGACAGGCCAAGCAGCTGCAGAAGCAAATTGGTGCAATTAAGCTCTCCTGAGCAATTAGCTCCCTCTGAGTCTCCCCTGGGCCTATTGAGAGCTGCTGGAAACAAGCAAATCTCATCAAATCTGTCCGTAAATGCCACAGCAGGCCTTTTGATGCAAGGCCACCCTCTCCTTAATTAAAGAAAAGTTCCTTCTTGGGCTTGATTTCTGTCCCCCACAAATAATTCAGTACCACACAGGAGTAGGCTTTCTTAACCACAGGTTCCTTAACCTCTTTCACCTCATTTGCCCTCAAGTGAGAACAAACTTTAAACCTCCAGTACTCCACAGGTTAGGGTTGGAAGGCAAATGATTTTTTGGTCATTTATTTAGTAATTCCAGTTGGTTACATTTGCTAGAGAGGCATTACGGAATCTTTAAATGCTGAATGTTGTTAAAAACTCAAGAAAGGTTACACACATGAATGCAGCTACTGAGACAGCTCTCAACCCTCCTCAAGCCTACATATCGGCATTCATCCAGAGTTACTTCTGAACTGTTATGAGGCACGTTTCATAACACTGATAAGATTACCGCCCTTGTAATCAGTTTATGCATGGTGCAGATCAGATTCCCTTAAGATCACCTACAGAGCATTACAAATCCCTGTCTTTAATCTGTAGTTCAGGAAGTCCCTGGATGAGTGCTGACTGATTGTCAGAGTGCAATTCTAAGAGTGCATAAGTCTGACCGACTGTGTTCATCTGAGGAAAAGATGGCCTCTGACCCCAGGAACCATTGACTGTGGAAGTGGTCTATTTATCTGGCTCGGTAATTGACTAATGAAAGACTTCCTCTTCTCCATATGTCCCCATATTCCACTGCCTCAAGAGGGGGTGCGACTATGGGTTTTTCTGAGGGACTGCATATACATAGAAAAGCTTTTCTGAGAAACATTTCTTTAATTCATTAATTATTTACAGATAGTAAGGTTGTAACAATGTCTGTGGACATACCTATTCAATCCGGCTTGTGCTGATATTATATTTGTACCTGGCTGTAATATTTTCTAACAAATTTAGTTGGTTCCCTTTCCCAATATATAAACAAACCAGTAAGCATTTACTAAGGCTACTGTAAATGAATCATGTTCATGTTAAAGCCTAGTGCACACTACATGATTTTAACCCTGATTTCCCACTAATTTTGTGGTTTGGTGTCTACCCACTACCCGTTCGACGACTATGCTCACAGCAACCACTAGCAATATTTTCAAACATGTTTGTATTTTCTTGCCGATCACGGTACTTCTTGCAGTGCACTCACCAATGGAGGTACTTCATGGAGCCATTAGTGCCTGAGGTTTTGAACAACCAATTATTCTTCTAGACTCACATTTCTAATCTGACTCGGTCATGCAGGTTTCTCCTTTACAATATCTGTTATTTCCTGTGGATAGAGGCCACTCATGTGCTTGTTCACTCATTGTCATTTCAAGATTGGACTACTGGAACTCGCTTATGGCAGGTCTTCCATCAGACCCTTGCAACTGATCCAAAATGCTGATGCACTTGTTTTTAATGTCCCTAAGCTCTACCACACCTCATCATTGCTGCGTTCACTGCACTGGCTTCCTGTAGCTGCCCGCAACAGATTTTAAACACTGATGCTTGCCTACAAAGCCAAAAATGGACCAGCACTCACTTACCTTAAAAGCTATTATCACGTCCCATTCTGTACAATGCTCTTTCTGATCTTCTAGCACAGCTCAACTGGTCCCACTATACTTAAGGATACAAGGAACACATGAATCAAGACTCTTCTCTGTCTTGGCACCCAGGTGGTGGAATGAACTTCCCCTGGCTGTCTGAACAGCTGAGTCACTAATGGTCTTCAAACGAAGACTAAAAAACTACCTTTCCACTATGCACTTGAATTAACATGTCTATTTACCAAAAAATAAATTAATGAATAAATAAATCCCTTGTATTGTGTCTTTTCTTTCATATTGTACTAACCCTCTACAATAACTTGTTAGCTTGATGGTATTCTTAGTCCCTGACCTATCAAACTAGCATGAGGATGTTTTTGACAGACTATGTGGCACAGTTGGTAGAGTGGGTTGTCCACTAATTGTAGGGTTGGCGGTTCGATTCCCAGCCTGGGTGACCCCACATGCCGAAGTGTCCTTGGGCAAGACACTGAACCCAAAGTTGCTCCCGATGGCAAGCTAGCACCTTGCGTGGCAGCTCTGCTACCGTTGGAATGGGTGAATGAGACACAGTGTAAAGCGCTTTTGGATAAAAGCGCTATATAAGTGCACATTTACTACATAGCACTTTTGCAAGTCATTCTGGATAAGGGCAACTGCTAAATGCTATAAATGTAAAAAAAAAAAAAAACTATGTAAAATAACCAATGAATGCAAGAGGAAATCAAGAGGAAGTGCAGGTGTAAGAGGAAATGAAATGAATCTGCTGTCATGTGCAGCAGATCCCTGATGTAAGCGCAATAGTAATGCTTCTATAAGAAGAATTGACATGTCATACAAATTATTGGATTTTATACCCTCTGGTATAAAATCCTAACTGCCCAGAATATCCTCACTGCCTGCATCTCCCAAACCAATTTTACCTCAATATTTTTCCCCCCTTATTTCTATTTTTCTTGTTTCCAAACAGAATAGTGAAAAAAGTCATTTGATAGATAGCTCTCATTGTGTGCATTTAGTCTGATTGATTGTTTAGTGTGTACTAGGCCTTAATGAATGTGGTCTTTGCTTGTCCCTCAAGTATTATTTCTAACCACTCGCTTACGCCCTCTAGATTTGTGCATCTCCTATTTGTATCTGTATTTGGAACACATTATTTGGTTACAAGGAAACTCATTAATATTCACAGCAATTTTTCAAAATTACCGTAGATCTGGGCCAAGACACGTCATGCGACATCACAACATGATTTAACTTCATTACAACACGCCTTCAGACAAAGCCCACTTCGATTCATGTGCATTGAACATGAGATAAAAGGTCTCATTTACGAACAAACATCACTGTGAAAGACAGTTTTGTGCAGTCACAATTGTATCACAAATTTTTTTAAAAGCCCCAGCAAAATCAATAATTTTTGGCCTCAACAATCACAGAAAAACTCTGCAAAATCCTGTATGGACTGGTTTTACTTTAACACTTTTTAGAACCAAAATGAGGAGACATTTACCTCTTTTACATAGATCATAATGGGACTTTTACAGTAAGAAGGTCCTTGGCTTTAGGTGGGTCTACCTCTTTGTCCTTGTCTGACCCCTGCCTCTGTGCCTCTCACCTGGCCTATCTGTGTGTGTGTGTGTGTGTGTGTGTGTGTGTGTGTGTGTGTGTGTGTGTGTGAGCGCGCGCATATATGTGTGTGCAGGGGGTAACGGGATACCTGTCACTGCCACTAATGGCCTTTGAAGGACCTGGCTAATCCCTAGAGCCTGCATTCAGAGAGGCATAAAGGGGGAACGGGGATCAGGGCAGGCCCCTGAAACCGTACAAGCAGTGGATTGTGTGAGCAGGAACGTCACCCAAGTGTGCAGCAGTGTGAGAAAAGAGCACAAAGATCCCGCTGCCAGCGGTGCCAGGTCATGCTGCCCTAATTACTCGCCTAATTTATACAAAATGTCATTTGAAATGTACCATTTTGTAAGCAAAACTGATGACCTCTATTAATCATTTGTTAAACAAGCAGAATAAAATCACAGTGATCACTACCTTACTGGAGTGTGTAATAAGTTCAGGAAAGGAGCACAGTGATAGACAAGGAGATGGAAAAATTGACAGCGTCAGCATTAAATGCAGTTTCCAAACGGAACTCTTTGGTGCATTGACTATTCCTTTCACTTTCAGGACAACTTGAGTGAATGTGACATATGTTTTAATATATTGAAACATGATGAAGGACAAAAAAGAAATAGAAACTGTGTCTCAAACAGGTGTTCCATATTATAACTCGAGTAAATTTATTAGGTAGGACAGAATGCTCTGCAAAGCCATTAAACTTTACTGGGTGTGACATGGTCAATTTTTTATTTATTATTATTATTATTATTATTATTATTATTATTATTATTATTATTATTATTATTATTGTTGTTTAATTTTCAAATCACCATAGGCTGTAGAAAATAAAACTTGAAGATAAAAATCCCTGGATTTATTCTATCAGTAGACAGAATGTTGTACAAATCTACATTATTATATATGACATTGTCTAGCAGTGAACTTTATTAAATAGCATGATCTCATTAAGATGTCTTAGCGAATATTATTTCATTTAAGTATGGAATAAAACATGACTGGGCATGCTGTTATAGGAAAGTAATCAACAATGAGGTGGTGTGATGCAGCTATACAGTGGGTGAAAAAAGTATTTGATCCCCTGCTGATTTTGTATGTTTGCCCACTGACAAAGAAATGATCAGTCTATAATTTTAATGGTAGGTTTATTTGAACAGTGAGAGACAAAATAACAACAACAAAAAAATCTAGAAAAACACATGTCAAAAATGTTATAAATTGATTTGCATTTTAATGAGGGAAATAAGTATTTGACCCCTCTGCAAAACATGACTTAGTACTTGGTAATGACTTAGTAATTACTTTTAATTTTCAATGCCCTGGCTGAGGGAAGGAGGTTCTCACCCACTCCAAACATGGCGAGTTGAGTTGATGCCAAATAGCTCCATTTTAGTCTCATCTGACCACCAGAGGACAACTGGGTGAAAGTGTTGTGGTCAGATGAGACCAAAATGGAGCTCTTTGGCATCAACTCAACTCGCCGTGTATGGAAGAGGAGAAGGAATGCTGCCTATGACCCCAAGAACACCATCCTCACCCTCAAACATGGAGGTGGAAACATTATGCTTTGGAGGTGTTTTTCTGCTAAGGGGACAGGACAACTTCACCGCATCAAAGGGACGATGGACGGGGCCATGTACCGTCAAATCTTGGGTGAGAACCTCCTTCCCTCAGCCAGGGCATTGAAAATGAAAAGTAATTACTAAGTCATTACCAAGTACTAAGTCATGTTTTGCAGAGGGGTCAAATACATATTTCCCTCATTAAAATACAAATCAATTCCTAACATTTTTGACATGCATTTTTCTGGATTTTTTGTTGTTATTTTGTCTCTCACTGTTCAAATAAACCTACCATTAAAATTATAGACTGATCATTTCTTTGTTAGTGGGCAAACGTACAAAATCAGCAGGGGATCAAATACTTTTTTCCCCCACTGTATGTGAAGCAGAGGTATTTGTTTATTATTAATAAAAGAACAACATGCCATGCTTTTTATGTTACATTTATTATTACACTACAGCAACAGTTGTTCCCTCATCAACCTATAAAACAAACAAACAAACAAACAAACAAAAAAACTTGCAGCTTTGTTACAGAGAAACGGCAAAGCACTTCTGTCCTGAAGACTTCCCTGAGGTGTTTCAAGTCTCTGTGAATGATCTGTTATTATAGAAATGATAATAATAATTCCAGAGTGAGTGCATTAATGTAAACGTTTGAACGTTGTACTACTGTCAGAGCATGAGAACTGAAAGAACACTCAAGTCTCTTGTGCAAGTGAATAGGTTTACAGAGATAGGGTGTTATCAGTGTCAGCACTGTTTATTTCCCCCACGAGACAGCAAGAATTTGGGACAGAGAGTACAGAGAGGACATAGGAGAAACAGGCCACACAATCACTGAACTCCTTTCCTTTCTCCTTACTTTTTGTCTTTCACTCTTTCACTTTGTCCATTTCTTAAGCCGGTGACATAATCAGTGTGTTTTTCTTGAGGTCGAATTGAAAAGTCTATTATCAGTCCATTAACATCCATATCAGAAACGATTTTAATGTCTCCATTTTTCCAAACCTCATATTGAGCTGAAACAGTTCATATGCAGTATATGTGTTTGAAAAATGGTTTGAAACTAGATATGCATGATACTAAATTTCTCAGCCAATACCGATAACCGATTATTCAGAGTGATATCGGCCGATACCGATAACCGATACTCATAGTTCTGCCTTTTATGTCCTGCTAAATCCTCCTGTTAGGCTTCACAATCACTCACCATATACAAAAGCATTTCTACTTCATCGCTGGACATAAAACTGGTAATATATAATATAGTAATAAAGTTTTTATATCTCCGGGTACTATGGTTTCCTCCCCCAGTCCAAAAACATGCATGGTAGGTTGATTGGTGTGTCTGAAGTGTCCGTAGTGTATGAATGGGTGAGAGTGTGTATGTGATTGTGCCCTGCGATGGACTGGCACCCAGTCCAGGGTGAACCCCGCCTTGTGCCCGATGCTTCCTGTGATAGGCTCCATGTTCCCCTTGACCCTGAAGAAGGAATAAGCGGTAGAAGATGGATGGATGAATGGAAGTTTTTATATATTAACAGTAATTTGATATGAAATATACTACTCTAGAAATTAATTTTTCTGTGCAATGTATACTTTTTTGTCAACTCACCTTCATTTAAATCTTTCAACAGTGTACTGGTACTTTTATTCAGTGCAAGCAACACGGCAAAAAAAAATTTGACTTAACGCCGAAACTTTCCCCTCACTTCTGTAGTGTCCTGTAGTGTACTGTAGTGTAAACTTTTAGCAGTGTGGAGCTTACAAACTGCAGTTTTGTCATCATTCCACACAAAAGACATCTTCCATACACTCTGCACGAAATCAATGTGTTTTCCCATGGTCAGGACCCAAGGTTTCCCAACAGAACATTGCCCAGATTATCACACTGCCTCCACCAGCTTGCCTTCTTCTCATAGTGTGTCCAGGTGCCATCTCTTCCCTAGGTAAGTAGCCTGGCCGGCCACATGATGTACAAGAAAATGTGATTCATCAGACAAGGCCAGCATTTTCCACTGCTCCATGGTCCAGTTCTGATGCTCATGTGCCCATTGTAGGTACTTAGGGTGGGGGATATGGGTCAGCATGGGCACTCTGTCTGAAGCTAAGCAGTCCCATATGCAGCAAGTTGTGATGCAACGTGTGTTCTGACACCTTTCTATCTTAGCTAGCGTTAACTTCAATTTGTACTACAGTAGCTCTTCTGTGGGATCAAACCAGACAGGCTAGCCTTCAGTCCCCATACACATCAATGAGCTCTGGGCATCCATGACCCTGTCGCTAGTTCATTGTCCTTCATTGGACAATTTTTTTGGTCCTAACCATTATATTCCAAATACAAGACCTGCCGGAGATGCTCTGACCCAGACATCTAGTCTTCACAATTTGGCTCTTAAAAGTCGAGTAAAAAAGGATCTAAAAAGTCACTCAGATCCTAATGCATGTCCATCCTTATGCTAACCGTATCCTGCTTCCAACACATCAACTTCCTGAACTGATTGTTCACTTGATAAATGGTAAATGGCACACTTATATAGCGCTTTTATCCAAAACGCTTTATACTGTGTCTCATTCACACCTTCACACACACACCAATGGTAGCAGAGCTGCCATGCAAGGTGCTAACTTGCCATCGGGAGCAACTTGGAATTTCAGTGTCTTGTCCAAGGACACTTCGGCATGTGGAGTCATGTGGACCGGGAATCAAACTGCCAACCCTACGATTAGTGGACAACCCGCTCTACCACCTGAGCCACAGCCACCCCACCTGAGCCACAGCCGCCCCACTTGATGCCTAATAAATCCTACCGCTGAACAGGTGCCATTGTAATGGGATAATCAATGTTTTCACTTCAATTGTCACTCATTTAATGTTATGGCTCATTGGTGTATATTTTAATAGTAAAAGTGACAGCACACTGCAGAATTAGGAAAAAAAGGTTTAATCTAGTACGCATCCTTTAGGAAGCAAAGAACCCCTTAAGAACCATTGAGAAACAAATTGTCTAAGGCTGTAACCCATTGGTTTCACTTAAACTGTATAGATTCCCTTTCTACATCAGCCACAGACTCAAACACGAGTTCACTTCCTCTCACTTTTCCTTCCACTAACATTATTTTTGGTTAGCTTTTGTAAACAGTAGAAATTATAAGATCATTAATTATGAGAAGTTGTGTTTATTAGTGCTGTGGGGTGTCATAAGCCTTCATTGTAATCACTGTAAGCTGTGAAGAATTACCTCATTTGAGGAATTGAATGTGGGACCAGCCCATGGCAACTGCAATACAGTCAATATTGTGTTTATGCAAACCAGGATGGGTAAAAAGGTCATATATTAAATTCCAAATCAAACTCTGGAGGGAAAAAACAGTATATGGATGTTTGTGTGTGTTTGGGGGGTTTATTTATTTAAAATAAATAAACAAACAAACAAATATGCCAAAAGGCTTCCATTTGTTTACTGCGGTTAAGGTTACAGTTAGATTTAAGTGTATCTTTAAAAAAAAAAAATGTCAATGGAAGGTCCTTGCAAGGATAGTACATATGTGTGCATGTGTGTGTGTGTGTGTGTGTGTGTGTGTGTGTGTGTGTTGTGTTCAGTGAAACGTTTCTCATAGCCTGTTGGGTGGGATAAATGAATCTCACTCAACTTCAGACGCTTACTGAGTATGATGCACATCCAGAAACACAAGTGTTTTCCTCACAGCTCACCCTGTCTAACATCTCTGCGGAAAACTCCAGGTTACTCATACAGCACAAACCATTTTTAATGGAATTTTGCATTTCAAACCCCTTGATGAAAAAAAAAATCACATATATGTGTGAAACTATGTGAAATGTCTAAAGACCACATATGATTTACCTAAAAGTCAATTATACCGCATATTAAATCTTTATACACTGACATTTTATTTAAAACACCTGGGTGACTAGGAACAGGAAATTGTTCAACATGACTTCCTGTTTCACAGGGGTATAAATATGAGGTAACACAAAATGGGAAGTGGTTATAAGAATATAGCAAAAGCACTAAAATGCCCATTTTCACCATCAGGGCAATAATTAAGAAGTTCCAGTGAACTAGAAATGGAATTGGACGTGTGTCTATATTGTCTCATTGCACTGTGAAGAGGATGGTTCGAGGCCAATAAATCTCCAAGGATCACAGCTGGAGAATCACAGAAGTTAGTTGTGTCTTGGGGTCAGAAAGTCTCCAAAACTAAAATCCAAAGTCACCTACATCCCCACAAGTTGTTTGGAAGAGTTTCAAGAAAAAAAGCCTCTACTCTCATCCAAAAACAAACTCAAGCGTCTTCAGTTTGCCAGACACTACTGGAACTTCAAATGAGATCGAGTTCTATGGTCAGATGAAATAGAGCTTTTTGGCAATAAATTCCAGAGGTGGTTTTTGGCGCACCCAGAGAGGCAGCTGTATGGAAAAGTACCCCATGTCCACGGTTAAAAATGGTGGTGGCTCTTTAATGTTTTGTGGCTGTTTTTCTGGACCTGGTCATTTTATTAGGATACATGGCATCATGGACTCTATCAGATATCAGCAACTATTAAATGAAAATCTGAATTTTGCCGTTGCCAGAAAGCTTAAAATGGGCAGTGGTTGGATTTTCCAGCAGGACAATGATCCAAAACATACATCAATATCAACACAAAAATGGTTTACTGACCACAAGATCAAGGTCCTGCCATGGCCATCCCAGTCCCCTGACTTGAACCCATAGAAAACCTGTGGGGTGAACTGAAGAGGAGAATCCACCAGTGTGGACCTCGAAATTTGAAGGATCTGGAGAGATTCTGTTTAGAGGAATGGTCTCAGACCCCTCACCATGTATTCTCCAACCTCATCAGGCATTATAGGAGAAGACTCAGAGCTGTTATCTTGGAAAAAGGGAGGTAGCACAAAGTATTGAGTAAAAGGGAGCCAATAATTGTTGCACACCTATATTTAACAAAGATATTTTTGGATAACCCTGTGTTTTGTTTGCAATTGTTTGATATCCATGAGAGCAGATTATTTTTGTGAATTTTTTAAACAAAAGATCAAAAGGTTAAACAATAAAGACAATTTTTCACAGTCTTCTTATTTTGTTCTAGCATGTTATACCGCTCATATTTATGAAAGGTGCCAATATTAGTGGAGTTCACTGTTGAAAATAATCCTTAAATAAAATGAAAATAAACTGATACCGATGCAATTGTTTTTTTGTTTTGTTTTGTTTTTTATATAAATTATGTAAAATACTGTTACATGAAGACATTACAGAACATTTTTTTTTTAATCTTTGCTCCTCGGCAGGACAGAGCATCCTTCACTTCACAATGACACCATTCTACTGCTCATTGTCACCCTCTGTGATGATGTCACTGCAAACCCAGCTCATTCATAAAGATCATGCTATCATGTTGCAGGTTCACAAGCTTGAATGCCAAGTGTTACTCAGCACCTCAGCAGCAGGAATTCTGCCATTATGGACATGATATGTCAAATTGTGACACAGGAAAGTTGTGATGAGATAGTGCATGACCTACAGACAGTTGAAGCAACAGTTTGGTCAAATTAATTAAGGAAACAACTGCCAGTTTAGCATCGTGGCTAAATCACACATCTATCTTATCTATAAAAATTAGTAAAAGTAGGAGTACTATGAGCAACCATTTGTGGGCTTCACTCAGAAAGGTTTTCTTTTTCTTTTTTAATTTCATGAAAAAACTCTATTGCTGACCTTTGTTATTTGTCAGTTGTTTACTGTGAAATGATTCTTGTTCACTTATGAGGTGAAGAAATTTGTCGGGGAAATGAACTATAGATTTGTCCAATTAAAATGACATCAAAGCAGTGAGGTCTCGCTAATCAAGCATTTCATGTTATATAACAAATTGTATAGCAAAGAAAAAAAAAAGAAGAAATTAACCATGTTTTTGTGGTGAAACAACCCACCAAGTAGGATTGAAGTAAACTTGTCAATCTTTTAGTTTGCGTAAATGTTTTCGTAGGCCAAACCGAAACAAAAAAAAATTCCACTAGATTTGCAAAAGTTCCGGTAATGCTGATTTCTTCATACTCAAATGCGTATGCTGATAAATTCTAATCGGTCTTAAATTGCCAAGTAAAAATAAAAGACTAAACAGCAAAAGAGTACCTAATAAATATGTTCCAGTAAAGCAGCTTATCCACTGCAGTATGCAAACTATGAAAGACACGTACTAACTTCTCCTCCTTTTATACAGCAACATATATTTTTTTTTATTCAATTACTAGTCTAATTTTTTTAAAACGTGCATTTGAAATAAATAAGCTATTTAAACTTGATAGCATAATCTGTATATAAAATTGAGTGCTTCCTGCTAATTATATATGATCAGAAGCCGATCAACTGAAGATGACGGTAATGAGTGTCCTTATGCATAAATTTACACCAAAGAACATTTTTCTAGGCTAACTCAATTTTCATGAATGCCACATTTCTTGTGTACGAGCTCCTTCAAATGATTTATGAAAATTTTTGTTCATATCCAGCTTGATAAATGAGGCCCAATGTTCTCGAGTCCCAGAGAACCCTGAAACTGTAACTCTCATGAGTCGGCACCAAGCTGTTCATAGCGGTAACTGGTGTGGCCTTTTTATGGTGTGAGATCTCACCACACACAGGCCAAGGCAGGAGCCGGCTCGAGAGCACATCCGCGGAGGCAGATCAGATCAAAGGTCCTGGTCACGGCCATTAGGGCCAGCAGAGAGGAACCCAACATGAAAAGCCTGTGTTTTGAAAGAGAAGCAAAGAAGAGAAAGAGAAGGAGCAGAGAAAAAAACAACAGTGCCCTCTCTTAGCAAACTGTGAAATAATTGAAAAGGTATGTCAATCAAGGGCAAGCGTACCGTTGGAACCGAGAGATTCCCATGCTTTTTTGTAGAGGGGGCGACAGGCCAGGGAGAGATGATGAAGGGGGCGACCTGCAAAATTAAAGACCTCCAGGCAAGTTGGGAAAAGCTAGAGAAACTCTGCCCAATCTTTCACCCGGGCTACCCCCTCCTTCCCTTTTAATTGAGGTGGGAGGAACCTTGGTTTTTGCAACAAAAGCCGGGTCATTAATAAGTCCTTGTCGGCTTCCAGATCTCAGGTAGGTAACAAAGGCCTATTCGTAGCAAAGGGCCAGTTGAAGGAAACATAATTTTATGACCCCCCTGACCCCTGTAACCCCCCCTACCACTACCACCAAAACCTTCTTACTAACCATGTACAACTCTTAGCCCTCCCCTTCTCCTTATTCAACTATAATTTTGACAAAAGGAACCCAGTGAGAATTCTCTTTTCTCCCCTGCTTCTCTTTCTACCTATTTTCAAGGTCAAAAAAGACCCAATGATCTGACGATGGGCTCACTTCCAAAAAACTGTACAGACTGGGGGGCTGAAAGAGAAGACTGAATGAGGAGACAAAACGAATAAAGAAGACTAAGCACAGGACTTGTTCCATGCTTTTAGAAATCCCATGCAAGATCAGAAAATGTCTGGTCCACAGTTGACTAAGCAGAAGCGAGGATTTGCTTAATTGACAGTTTTGGCTAAAAGGTTAAGAGAGCACAGACACACAAAATGACCCTTTTGAACGATCTTTGGCATTGCAAACCTGAAGCATAGGTTACAATGCTTTTTTTCCCCTGTCTATAATCCAGTTTAGTATAAAATGGATTATGTGGGCCAAGAGATTAGAGATGTACAAGCTTAAGAAAAAAGATTTCATCTGGAATCCTAAAGGATTTTTCCATTTGTCCCTCTAGGGGAATCCTTAAGGCCTGTCCACACCAAGGACGATAACTATAACGATAACAATAAAGATATAGTTTTTAAAAATCTCCCTAAATATAAAAGAATAACAGAGTCCACACCACAGCTATAACGAGAACGGAACAGAGAAACGATATCGTTCGAATCACTTTCAGAACAATTTTCCCCTGCTGATGAATACTAAAAACATTGACAGCCAATCAGAATCCATCCTGCTTTGAAGAGCTCGAGCATTTAAAGCAGCAGAGGACATAACTGCAGTGTGCACTTAGAATAATCAGAATGATATATTGCGTTGGTGTGGACACTAATATAGTTATCATTCTTGCCGTGAACAGGCCTTTAAGGTTATACAATGAACCCCAACAGCGAGGGAATGAAAAACTCTTAACTTTCCACAGTAGCAAGCACCCAGGAGTCCGTTAAGTATTTTTTAAAGTTTGGGTACGGTGGGGGACGGATTCTATCCCAAGATCTATCCCAAGCTAATTTTGTTTTCTCTTCAATAATCATAGAGTATTACTCATGTCTTTTGAAGCACACTAAAGCTAATCCAAAAGAGGTCAATTATATGCCAATGAGGAGAGGTCTTGACACCCTGGGCTCATGCCTAATTACAGAGATTAGGAGTAGTAGCACTTTCAGGCACCAGTACTTTTCAGTTGACTGGCTCAGTCCTCATAAACTCATTGTGAACCCCAGTCATCTGGGACGCTGTCAGAGAGGATTATGAGCTGTACACATGCTTCTACCGCATGATGCTTGCAACACCCAAAGGAAACATAAACAGGAAAAAACACACTGGTCTTCAAAGCACAGGCATTTCTAATGGAGATGATGAGTTGGCTCTGCAGCTGGTGGAAGCTACCTGCATGACCTGCCAGTTTGGCCTCTAGCTTTCATCCACATGTCAAAGAAGAAAGCCGCTCAATTTATTTATTTACTTTCTTCCTTCACCTGAAGAGTGTCATGTCTTGAACTGGCATTCTTACATGGACACGTGGCTGCTTTCTTTTGCTGTTTTCAGAGTCATTACCACAAATGGAGCCAGTGATCGCTTAAGATTAAGTTTTCCAGGTGATACAATATTCAATAATAAAACATGGAATAAAACATGACAGGGTATGTTTTCTATAAATAATGTTGAAAATAATCAATGATGGGGTAGTTTTACTGTTACTGAAACCGCCTCAAAGATTTATTATTTTCCAATAACAACATACTTCAAGGTGTTTCTTCCCTCCTACACAGAAATTTGCCAATGATTACCATTTATATTTATTAAAGAATGACACATCATACAGTTTATTCATTTATTTAATGTTGTGGAACTTCCAAAAAAACAAGTAATTACATTGGCTATTCATCAGTTTAAGCTGGTCCTCTATAATAGATGCATATGCACAAAAGCAGCTAAAATGATTTCTTTGATCATACAGAGTGTGCCATATCTGATACAACCTTTCAACATAAGCTGTTGGTTAATGTTTTGCTTAGAGAATGACTTTTTATCGAGATTTCATCACAAGTTCTTCAAAGATTCTTTGGGCAGTTAAGTGTGTTTTTATTAATTTAAGGGTTTCCCTAGAAGTATTCCACCAAAGAGCCCTTAAAAGTTATACTTTTCTCCTAAGAATGTAGTATTTACTTTGGTTTGACTATTAGAAATAACACAATTTGCTAGGAAACTATCCAAATAATAGTAGCTTCTTCAGTAGCTTCCTTAATGTTTGAAGAATATTTTATGGGTATTCTCGTTGTCAAATTCTACTTCTTTAAATATACAGTATATCTGTTTTTCAAATAACAAGTTGTTAAGAATTTGAGTTAAGAAGAACGCCTCCCTTAAGTCATGCTCCATCATCTTTTCAAATGACACTCAATTGTGAAGAGTGTTTAATTTAGTTACTCTTGCCTTCATTTCAGCTCAAACCAGTCTGGTGATTCTCCTCTCTCCTCTCATCAGCAAGGCATTTGCTAATCTCTTTAGCACACCATGGATGTTTTTTTTTTTCTGCACCATTCTGTGTAAGCTGTAATGCATTGAAAATCCCAGGAGATCAGCAGTTGCTTAAATACGCATACTCTAAATGCCTGGAAGCAAAATCTGAACTGGTGAAAGTCACTAAGATCACATTTCCCCCATTTTAATGTTTCATCCAAACATTGATTGAAGCTATTTTTGAAGCATGATTCTATGTATTGTGTGACCGTCACATGCCACATTGGCTGATCGAATAACTGCATGACCAGTGTACAAATTCAGTAAGTGAATGAAACTAAGCAGTGGGCCGTGTTTGGCCTAAAGGTCTTAGGTGTAACACGTATGATCTAATAGTTTAATGCCTTCAACCGGAGCTCAGACTCTAAAAGCCTTGAAGTGGCCTCTGGGTTAGTTTTTGCATTTGCTGCCTGCATTTCCTTTCTGGCGCTGGGTCAACATCTCATTCAGCACCTTCATGTGATTCTGTATTTACAGTCCAGCGCAGGCAAATGATTTGTCTATGTCATTTCCCCTCATGACCCTCAGCGGAGACTGAATGTTTCTTAGGGTGTTTGCGTTTTTGCTCTTTGAGCTAAGTAACACAGCCTTTAGGTAACAGGGATTATCCGAACAGATAGCACGATGCATCAGGGATCCTTTGTAGGTGAAACCTGAAACAGTGTTGAGATGAGTGCCTCCCGTACAGCAATCAGATCCCATTCAGATGTTGATGGACAAGCACTGAGGTTTGTAGTGGACTATCTGCTTTATCGTTGTGATCTGGCTTCCAGTTTTAAACAGAATCAGATCAGTAAAAAACATGGGCAAGGTCTGATTTCTAAGAAGTAATTACAGATAGTTTGTGCTCTGTTAAATGATAAAATAACACGGGTGGAGTGTTCACAAACCCAACGTGACGCATTAAAAAAAAAAAAAAAAAATTATTCCCACATGTCAGTGTATTACTATAAGTACAGGATACAGGTGCAGCTGCAGGTACACAAGTAGACACATACCTGAACTATGCTTAACTTCTCAATAAGTAAAATAATTCAAAAGGGCTATTGTTGCTTGCCCTATGTTTTTCTACTTCTGGGGAAAGAAATATTCCTAGCACATGGATGGCTGTTTTTCTAATCGGTAATGATAGAGTAGTTTTTGATGGGGAAACTCCCCCTTCTCTAACCTAGGCCTCTATTTTCTGTTTTCTTCTCCAGGTCTGATGGAAATTCGATCTGTTAGTGTGGGAGTTGTCGCCATCAAATCTGTCAGCACCGGCCTGTACTTAGCTATGTCCAAAAAAGGCACACTGTTTGGATCGGTAGGTACATCTTCAGTCATTTTACAAGACATTCTGTAAGGGCTGCAGTCCAATCTCATGAGAACTAACACAATACAGTATTTGTATTTAGAGCAATGGTATATGGTTTACTTTTCAATACGGTACCTCATATTGCTTGAAGTGAATTTAATTTATCCGTTTAACCTGGATGTGGTTGATTTCTGTCTTCGCCCAAAAGAAAGAATGAACCTAGCAGTAAATGTCACAGAAATGCCGCTGAATTTAAAATGCCAGAAAATAAGTGCACTGACCTAAATCCCATTTAACTGAGCTCAGTGAGCTTTACGAGAACTCTTTGAGAGCTCCTGCTGGTCACAGTCTTGTTCCTGTGAACCTTGTGCGTGCCATCAGACAGTTGTTTGTGCCTCGTTTAATGAGCGTGTGGTGCCTGAGAACTTTATGCACTCTATGAGACCATTCAACATGACAATCAGTCACCCAACGATGATAAGTCTGCCTTTCAGACAACTCTATTATGAAAGTAAACAAACAAACAATCCATGTAGCACGAAAACGTCTGATTTCATCCCTGTTTGAAGCTCACCCTAATGACTATTAATCACAACACTCACTCAGGAGCTGATCTTATCTAAGTGCAGGCAGCGGGACGGCGCTGATAACATCCTCTGAGCGGAAACCTGAACCACATTGTCATTGTGCCATCTCTTCTTCTTGAGATAAGAGCTCTACCCAGCCGTAGCAGAAGAGCAAAATATCACTATAGTAGGGGTGTAATGCAATACCACTATCTATATCTTTTTAGTGTATCCGTATTCAGATTTTAAAATGCCAGCACTGATTGTGGTCTGTGAATTCTGGCTCTGACAGTTTGTCAACCTCAGATATTACAACAGATGTATGTGGCACAATTTTTTTTTATTTCTTTATTATTTTGTCAAATAGTTATTAGGTGTCAAGCCCTGAAGGGGTGAAGAGCCCTATTGTCTTTGTTAGTTTTCTTATTATTCTGCTTCTGCTCTTGAGTCTATGGCAGCCTATAGAACCGCCATACCATTTTCGAATGGTGCTTTAACGAGTTCGACGGTGAGCACGCCACAAATGAAATGAGGGTATATCTCTGTAATGCTTTATCGCATGCATATCAAACTTATTATTTGCCGTAGCCATCATGACTTAAGGGTGTCTGCACAGTTTCGGAACAGTGCCCCTTAGTGGTCATGAGATATGAAAAAAAGCAATTTTTTGCTTATAACTTCACAACAATTTAGCATAAAATCATCAAATTGGTCTCATTAGATTCAGTGGGACAAACCAAGTCCAAATTATGAAAAATTCCAATGCCGGCCATTTTGGATGTTGGCCATTTTGAATTTAGTCATAAAATGCTGTACTTTACAAACAACTTTGGACAGCACCACCTTGTGAACAAAATTATAATGCTATTTCTAAAAATGATAATAGTTTTCGACTCCTTTTGCCTACTCCCATGAGACTGAACTGTGACCCTGACCAGGCAATTACTAAGGATGAATGCAGTAACTCATGTTCACTTTCACATACTCTTATTTTTTCAATCTTGTTCTATTTTAAGTGTTTATTTCTAAAATGAAGCAATATGATCCGCTAACAGAATAAGAAAATGTAAACCTTGTAATTATTAAAAAAATATATAGAAGTAAGATTATTAATCTTATATTTGGCTTATTATAATCGTATTATAGGAAATACTAGACAAAGTCAACTATATTCAAGATGTTTTCCCTTGCTTTTTTGTAGGTAAGATATAGTCCAAGTTGCAAGTTTAAGGAGCGCATTGAGGAGAACGGCTACAACACATACGCATCCTTGCGCTGGAAGCACGGCGGGAGACAGATGTTTGTGTCACTGAATGGTCGAGGGAAACCGCGGAGGGGCCATAAAGCTAGACGGCGACACCCTTCCACTCACTTCCTCCCAATGCTCCCAACATAACTGCAATCTCTAATTAGCTTTTTATTATTATTATTATAATTATTATTATTATTAATGTCATACACATATATAGCTGTATATGTATGCTTGCAGAGGATTCTTTCTACATCATTTTTTTTCATTGTCACATAGTATATTAACTTATTCTTCCATCCCTGTTAGCTTAAAGCCTAATAAAGCTGTTGTAAGATCTTTAATATTATACATAAGCAATTACCTGCCATATTCACAGTATGTTCTTGCCGGAGACACTAAGCATTTACAACATCTCTAACCAGCAGTTGCAAATACATTATCATATTTACGTCACGACAATAGACTAGTAGTTAACATTTTAGAAACAAAACATCCTCAAACACGTTATCTTAGATATAATGGAAAAATATTTGTGTTGTAACATTTGTGTCTTCTGTTTTGACAAAAACACGTTTTCTTCCATCCCCCCTGCAAAAAAAAAAAAGAAAGAAAGATTTTGTGTTCACTCAGATGTGTATTTTTATGTCAGGTAGATAAATACGAGTGGAAGTGCTTCTAACATCTTTGCTGCAATCAAATGACACTTAGATTAAACAAAGTTACATAGAACCCTAAAGGGTTATCAAGTTTGTGCATTTGAGGGAACCCTTAACAGTTATATGTAGAACCCTAAAACTGAGTATTTACATTTCAGCTGGCAAAAGTATTTCAAAAGGAATTTTGTGTATTTGAATTATCACATTAAATAAAATTCCACATTTTTCTGCTGTGTATTTAATATATTTACATTTTTGCCAATGTAGTTTTTCTTTGTTTTGAACTTGATTTTCCTTTTTAAAACCATATAATTCAAAATTACTTGTTGTGGTTTTGAATTTGAAAACATTAAACCTATAAAAACAAATCACAAAAATGCAGATATATATAAAATAAGCCCACTGGATTCCAAGGTAGTGATCACACTCAGCATTTAGCCAGTCATGCTTGCACCAGGACCAAGCACCTCAAAAAATGCTCTATGTTCCACAGAAGTAGCTAAATTCCTGTTAAGCAGCTCGCTTTGCCAGCAAGCTAACATTACTAGGCAGATCATTAGCTACAACAGGGGCGTTACCTGGACAGTTAATCATCCAGGGCTGAGCCCAGAATGTTCTCCATCAAAAAAAATTTAAATTGTACTGTTTCCATGCATTTTTTCTTGCATGTGAAGGCTAACTGCTTAAAAAACATGAAAATTATCATAAAACTTGCCTCAGGTGTTATCACTGTTTGCAAGATTACCAGACAGATAAAATATAAAAGTTTTTACCTATCTAACATGAGACTAGGCACAACTGAGCTATCATTGTGTTGGTTTAGCTTCTACAGCGCCATGCAAAGTGCATTAGCTGTCCTTATGCTCTGCTCATATCATGTTCACGTAAACTGGAACTCATATAGAAATTTACAATCCTTGATATCCTGCTTTGAGGTTGTTAGTCTTTCAGTTTCAGTTTGGTAGACAAAATGCAACACTCTGTTCACTGAAGATACAAAATTACAACACTGCCATCTTTTTTTTTTTTTACTGACATTCAGTTAGTAAAAGAAGTTCAGTTAGTTCAATTATTCGGGCTAAAGAACAGCCTTGAAAGCCCAGGCCAGGTTATGCCCAAAGCTACATAGCTAAAGTGGGTATTCAGTGTTTAACATCACTGTAGAAAGAAATATCTATTTTAGTAGAATATAAAAAGTTTTCATTCGTTTAATGACCGATTTACTTTTCTCAAGATGATTCACATTTGGCCTAATTTATATAAACTTTACACTTTATAACTTTATTATATAAATTTTATATAAAGTTTTTAATTTTTGAGATTTGCATCAAGGTTTTGATTTTATGTATTTTTTATCTGAAAAAGGTAAACCTGTAGTTTCATGTGTTTTAAAGGAAAACCTTATTAAATTTCAAACCAAAGAAAAAAAACATTTAGTAAATTTCCTAAATCCTAAATCCATCATGTTTAACATGATGTGTTTATATTTCAAATATACAAAATTCATCTTCAAATACTTCAGTCAGCTTCCAAGCTCCATATGTACAAGAATAATTTTAGAGTGCTAGAATTGTTAACCATCCAAAATGCTCTAGAGGAAACTTGTTTTTTTTGTGTTTTTTTTTTAAACTGTAGAGTTATATCAGGACTAACCACCACAAAACACTAGATCAGGAGTTTATATAGGAGTTGAATTTTCTCTTCTGTAACACACCTCATTCAGCTGAGTGTTTTAGGAGCAGGAAAAACACTAATCAGTACTGTGTTATATTCACTGTCAACTTTTCTCAAAGGACTCTTGCTGAAATGATGGAGCTCAGACTCAAACACTGCTTCAAACCTCCACACACAATTGATCATCCATTAGAACAACGCACTGGATTGACAGCTTGTGTACTGGACTATTTCTTTATATGACACTTTGTATTATTCATGTTTAAATCAAACTAACATTTCCCTCACAACCTGTTGCAAATGCTGCATTTCATATGTTTCAACCTTACACATTCTTGAGTTTAGAGGTGGTGTTCCTGTCAATTGTTTGTCTTTCCAAACTGTTGGCCTGGTACATGAATTACTGACTTCATGCCGTAAACCACAATGTGCTGATCTGACAGCTAACACTGAACATCATATGACTGGCAGAGAGAGGAAATCTAAAGCCACTGGCTGAATTCTAGCTGTTCTAATAAAGTATTTATATGCTGGAGTGCAAACAGAACCCTGCTCACAGCTGTTATGTTACCTTGCTTCTACAGGCTTTAGAGAGTTGTGTTTGTCTAATGCTTAAAAAAATAGATTCCTTGATTATTATTATTATTATTATTATTATTATTATTATTATTATTATTATTATTATATAATTACTATAATAATAATAATAATAATAATAATAATAATAATAATAAAAACCCAAACAAATTATACATGTTGCAAAAGAAAAACCAACATATATTACACTAATATCTTCTGGATGAGACATTAAACCAAGGTCCTGACTCTCTGTGGACATTAAAAACCCAGGACACTTCTCATAAAAGAGTAGGGTTATAACCTCTGTGTCCTGGTGAAATTCCCCCATTTGGTCCTTATCTCTCATGACCGCCTAATAATCTTCATCCCTGAATTGGCGACATCACTCTCCTCTCCTCTCCACCAATAGCTGGTGTGTGGTGGGCATTCTAGCGCACTATGGCTACCGTCGGATCATCCAGGTCGATGCTACACACTTGTGGTGGTTTGAAATTGCCCCTCCATACAATGTAAAGCCCTTCGAGTTTCTAGAAAAATCAATATATAGATCTAAGGAATCATTATTATTATTATTTTCTTTAGTATTATTCTGTCCACTGATACATCTCTATGCTCCATCAAGTGCACTTAGTAAATGTCAGGTGAATAAGATTGTACAGTGCCATTCACTGGTAAAGCATCCTAATCTGAATGAAATAGGGCTTTTTAAACTACAGTATATACCTATGCAAGACAAGTTGTGTAAATTCATCATTTGTATTGCATAAGTATAATCATTGGCAGATTTTTGTGGCATAAGAGGAATAAAACACTTTGGAATGTGCTGATATAGGAAAATAAGTACTGACAGAGTGGTGTAATAACAGCACATTCCTAAGAGTTTTATTCCTCTTATACCACAGCAATTTGCTAATGATTATACATTGCTCTTAATTAAACCATGATGTATAGTACTCTTATCTGTTTATAGTACATTAAAGGTTGTGGAACTCCCATAAAACAAGTTAGTTCTGGTTATGTTTTAACATCTATAAGTAATCATTTGTTCACCAACCTCTATTTTTTTTAACCATCTCTTGAACAAACGCAGCTTGTCTTGTTATAGAAAAAACTGTCCTGAAGACTTTCCTATGGTGGAAAGCTTTCATTTAAAGCTACGACTTTGCCTCTGACTGTTACAAAGGGCTGACACTGGAGACAGTTTCAACAATTATACACATTTTATATGAAGTCCCTGTATACACTGTTAATATAAGACACATTAGAATGAGTGCATTAATATAAGCCTTGCGGAGTTGCTGTTACAGACAATTAATTAACCTTCTGACCAAACAAAATTCAGCAAACAGGGTCATAGTATAAGTATGTTTTAGTTACTGCAGTCCATGTCTTCAATAAATACTCAATAAATACTCAAATGATGGCATTCTTAGCAGTTTTCTACTGACCAGTTTGAAGGCCAAATCATTATGTGATCAGAGGAGGGAGCTTCTTAAGATGGCTGCATGTGTCACAAAAAAAATGTCTGTGATTGGTCCAAATATCACATGGTGGATTATGTCACTACATGGATAGCATAGGAATAGTTGTAGCAGTTTGAGTCCTGTTTCTGTGTGTTTGCTCGAAGCTGTTGAAGCAGCAAGCCCAATATGTTCAAAGAAAACTTAATAAAACAACAATTTTTCTGTTTTCTGTTCCTTCTTCACTAAATAAATCAACACAGCCAACATCTCTCTGTCACATGTTGCTTATTTGACCTCAACTCACCCATTGCTGTTCATTGTGCATTTGTTCTGCTTATAGTGTTGCTAGGTCAGTGCTACAACAGTAGCAACAAAAGGAGGGAAATAATAAAAAAATTTGCAGCTCCTGAACTCTATAACAGTAGAACTACTAGGATTGTACTTATGACCACTACTGTCAAATCCAAGACAAGGTCAATACCAAGACTAGCTGAGTCTTGAGGGGGCAATGACAAGTCCAAATGAAAGTGAGTCAAAATCGAGACCAAAAACCATCCAATCCTTCTCGAGGCCAAGCCTTTACATCAATTTCATATATGCTAGACCAAAATTACTTGACAACTACCTAAAACCCTGCAGAATCATTATGGACAATAAATTAGGCATTGAATTGGGCTACCATGAGAAGACAACACATTAAATGCAATGCAGTATTTATATAATTCAAATATCCAAATTTCACATACTTTTTTCAGCTTTCATACCCCTACATCTGTATTCACTGGGATTCCAAAATTGGGACCTGATAAATTTTCTTAGTCGTGTTCATATAGAAACTACAAGTTCTTAAAATTGAACATGGGCATGCAAAGGGCTTGACAAAAGGCAGGTACTTACAGTAGTAATTATAGTTCAAATGGTGTATAGCTAATGGCATAAAAGTGGTGCCTCCGCTAATGCTAACTTCTCACGCCCACAAATACAAAATGAAATAGAATAGCAACAATGGTAACTGTGTGGTGTGAATATGAGCAGGTGAAAGATGTTTCATATAATAGACCTCCCAGACCCTGTTAAGATCCGCTACTTCTGAGCTGAAAGAGCACCATGGGAGTGCTATTTAAACACCAGGGCTCACAGCATGGGAGGTCACCAGCCCATTAAGACTCCAAGGCAATCAGATAAGGACGAGAAATCAAAAGGCTGCATGTAGAGGAGAAGATCCAACCTTGTGCAGACTGGACTGCATTTAATTCAGTTTTGGAAGGGCAACAGATTTCATTCCTGTGATCTATAAATGATTTCTGGATTTTACTGAGACAGGGGCATGGCCAGATCTTTTACAACAGGGTGGCCAGGTTAGACCCTGTATTGAGGTAGTGGGGTGAAATACTAATACCATAGAAAATGACATAGGATCCCCATGGAACATAAATAGCAAACACCTTTGTCTAGCAAACAACAAAAAAAATCATAGCTAATATATTATTAGTCTATACACTAATCAGCCGTAATATTAAAACCACTGACATGTGGATAACACTAATTATCACATATCATATATTAGGCAGCAACTGAACAGTCTTGAAGTTGATGTGTTGGAAGCAGAAAAAAATGGGCAAATGTAATACTCAGAGCGACTCTGAAAGGGCCAAATAGTAATGGCTATACGACTGGGTCAGAGCATCTCCAAAATGGCAGGTACTGTGGAGTGTTCCCTGTATGCAGTGGTTAGTATCTACCAAAAGTGGTCTAAGCAAGGACAGCTAGTATACCGGCGACAGGGTCATGGGCACCCAAGGCTCATTGATGTGTGTGGGGAGCAAAGGCTAGCCCTGCAGACCGGTCAGGTGGAGTAAGTGTGATGGTCTGGGGAATGTTATGCTGGGAAACCTTGGGTCCTGGCATTCGTACCACCTTCCTAAACATTGTTCCAGATCAAGTACACCCCTTCATGGCAACCATGTTCACTAATGGCAGTGACCTCTTTCAGCAGGATAATTTACCCTGCCACACTGCAAAAATTGTTCAGAGATGGTTTGAGGAATATGACAAAGATTCCCCAGATCTCAATCCAATTGAGCATCTGTGTGAAGTGATGGACAAACAAGTCCGATGTCCAATGCTAATGTCTTGCTACCAGACATCACAGCTCACCTACAGAGGTCTTATCGTTTTGGCAGCACAAGGAGGACCTACACAATATTAGGCTGGTGCTTTTAATGCTATGACCGAATGGTATATCTTATGTCTGAGGTATACTAGTGTTATGATTTATCTCTAGCTAATGGTAACTAATAATAAGGGGTATAAACCTCAGCCTTTCACAAAATATGATATGATTTTGATTCATTAGGCAGTGCCTTGATATTTGAGAATATTTGGCAGTGGTTTGATATTTGTCCATTCTGTTATGATGACATAAAGGACAAATCAGAGTTATGTAAATCACCTTTCTAACCTATTATATAGTTTACACAGCCATTTACATACATACACTTTTTACACACTCAATTGTTGCCTTTTAATTCGATACATTGAAATCGTCAGATCTTTGCAACCCCAGCCTAAAATGAACTGAAGAAATCCAAAGCTATGCCCCAAATAATGAATATCGTTAACATAAAAATGTGTGACCAATGTTTGCTCACCTTTTTGTTTGTTGCGTTGCGTGGGGCCAGGGAATCATTCATTCCTATGTTAGCTAGCTAAACTTACTTGTTCCTTCATGACAATATGCTCACTGAGTCTTGCCATTGGAAAATGATAAAATTAACTTTCAAATTTCCCGGTGATTAGTACAGCATGTTCTATTACTATTCAAACTAGCCTACACAGCTAGATTAGCAAGTTATTCAGTTTCGCATCATATGACACTGGTGGCTGCACTGAAAAGAATAATAATAATAATAATAATAATAATAATAATAATAATAATAATAATAATAATAATAATAATAATAATAATAATAATTATAATAATAATAATAATAATAAGGAGGAGGAGGAGGAGGAGGAGAAGAACACCCCTTAGCTATGCTCATGGGCTGAGGGCAAACAAAGCAACTTCTATTAGCTTCTGATGTAAAGAATTCCCCTACTTGTTAACCACTGAGTAAATAAAGTCTATAGAAAACAAGCCACTGTTACAGCATGCAATTCTTCATATTAATCCTATTTTCCACATCTTTAGTATCTAGCGTAAATGACTTCTAACCTCTCTCTCTTCATCCCTTATGACAGTTAAGGAATTCAGATCCTGTGTCTTTCTCCCTTCTTCTTGGCTTTAAGGTAAGGCCATCTGTTCATGCCAGTCTTTTGCTCCAGACGCACAGAAACAAAAACGAGGAGCCTGTAATTATCATTGTTGCGCTACTGTCCTGTCAGTTCCCTCGCCAGAGAAACCAGAGTGATCTCTTGGCAGCGCTGGGGCGAAAGATCAAAGCGGAAGACCTTTGATCATCAGCTTCTGCATGGAAAATCAAGGTGGAATGCTTTAAAGAGAGCAGTGCAGAAGGGCATGGGCAGTTCTACAAGATGTCCTCCTCCAACATTACGGTTGCATGTCAGTACACGGTACTCAGGTGTTGGGTTTTAAATTCAGGCTGTCAGGTGACAGGCAATTGAAGTTCGTTTATTGTGTGAGATGCTTGGACCGTCGACCGTGGTTAGTAGATGGAAATCTTGTTAGCAGATGGTGGACTACTTGAGAGGCTACAAATTAACTTTGCTGAACTTTCCTGCCCCTTGCAAGGAAAAATCAAAGCTTTTTTCAATCTACTGTCTTTTGTATGAGAGATACAAATATATTTTTAAAATGCTATATTTTTCAGTTATATTTTGAAGTGGAGTGCCTCAGTGAGCTTGTGTTTTGGAAGTTGACAGCCTCCTAGGCCCTGAGAAAAGTGTAGGGAAGATCATTAGTAAGTCGCTGTGTCTCTTAGAGAGTCACACTAATCCCCCGACTTCTTCATCACCATTCAGTTCTCTGAATTTAGGATTAGGTGTATTTTTTTGTTGCTATACCTGACAAATTAATAGTGAATAGCTGTGCCAGTGGCAGAAAACTAAACTTTTCTCTTCTCTTCTCTTCTCTTCTCTTCTCTTCTCTTCTCTTCTCTTCTCTTCTCTTCTCTTCTCTTCTCTTCTCTTCTCTTCTCTTCTCTTCTCTTCTCTTCTCTTCTCTTCTCTTCTTGTTTAATCTCTTGTCTTCTTTTTTCTCTTCTCTTTTTTTCTTGTCTTGTCTCCTATTCTTGTCTCTTCTCCTTTTTCATGTATCATTTCTCATCTCTTAAGAGAAGATACAAGACAAGAAGAGAAGTAACAAGAAGAGATATTTGTCTCGTCTCTTCTTGTCTTCTCTACTCTTTTCTCTTATCTCTTCTCATCTTCTCTCTTCTCTTCTCTTCTCTTCTCTTCTCTTCTCTTCTCTTCTCTTCTCTTCTCTTTTTTTGTCTTCTCTTCTTATCTAATCAGATTCTCTCTTCTCTTCTCGTCCCTTCATTTCTCAATACGTTCTCTCTTTCCTTAACTTCTGGATGACGTGATTTAATTTTTCACATGATATCAGTTTTTCATATGGCTCATTTATTCTCATAATTCTCACGCACTTATGTTAATTTTTCACATGTAATGCATGTTTTATTATTTTCCTTAAAGAGTCTCTTCTCTTCTCTTCTCTTCTCTTCTCTTCTCTTCTCTTCTCTTCTCTTCTCTTCTCTTCTCTTCTCTTCTCTTCTCTTCTCTTCTCTTCTCTTCTCTTCTCTTCTCTTCTCTTCTCTTCTGTGTATGTGACCAGCACACATTAAGAAGAAGGAAATGTCCTGGCATTCATGTTCAGTATCAAACTGCAAAGTCTCTGCATTTGTTTACAAGATGGATTATCCGGATAAAATGTAGCACAATTGGAGTCATTTCTGTAAGTCAGTGTTTGGGCAATCTGTAACAGAACACATGTTGGGTTAATTTGACCACACACTGTTTAGTTATGTGTAAACCCAATGTGGTGTGCTGCTTTAATTACCCCAAAATTGGTTCATTGTGACACAGTCATGGTTATTTTGTACCCTTATTTCTGGGTGGTTTAGCATATTTATGATTATTTATACACCATGTTGGGGTCTTCAATACAATGTAAATAAAAAATAAATATGTAACAACAACAACAATAATAATAATAATAATAATAATAATTATAATAATAATAATAATAATAATAATTATTATTATTATTATTATTATTATTATTATTATTATTATTATTATTATTATTATTATTATTATTATTATTATTATTATTATTATAGGAAGCTTGCTTTTGCAATTCTGGAATGTGTTTTGCCATAAATGTATTTTAAATCTTTGCATGAAATTCAATGAACAGCAGCCACACTAATCCTCCATTTGTTTCCTGTTCCTGAATCAGTGAATGTGTCAGCTCCAATTCAGAACCAGCCTCTACAAAGATTTCAGATTCCAGCCAATGCTCTACACGTGTTGCTCCTGGTGTTGGCCCCAGAGCAGTGGGCCTGGACCATCCTGGTGCCCTCCTTCTGGAGTTCTTGTCGCTTGGAGGCCAGTCACTGTTGCTGAGGATGGCCCCACATGGACAGCCTAGGGACACTTGGAAGCTGTGGAGATGGCACTGGACTGCAACTGATGTGGGCAGTTTTGGTGCAGTGTCTTTTTGCGCCTGGGTCTCCATCAGTGGACAGTGTATAATTTCAACAGAGTAGACATGTAAAGACTGTGGTGAATCTCCTGATTACACAGATGCACTTTTGTTTTATCATGTAGCACATAGTTATAGAAGGGATTTATTTATAATTACACTATCCGTTGGTACCCAGATGACAGTCTGGTTCCTCTCAAGGTTTTTTCCTCATATCCTCTCGGAGTTTTTCCTTGCCACCGTCGCTGTCACCTCTGGCTTGCTCATAAGGGACAAATTTATTAACTTAAAATTTAGTTTGAAAATTTATATATTTCTGTAAAGCTGCTTTGTGACAATGTTGATTGCAAAAAGAGATATGTAAATAAAACTGAATGGAATTGAATTGAATTAAAGTACTTTTGCAAAGATTACAATTACAATTACAAAGATTAAAATAATACAATTAATATTAAACAACCAATATTAACATTTTATTTACACGTTTTAAACATATTTAACTTTTACATTATTATGCATTAGATTCAGCAGGGCAATACTATGAAATTTCACGTATATATATCAAACAAAAGAACTGTTCATTGATCATTCACTCATGAAGACATCTCGCTATTAATCCTAATAGCTTTATTATTTCTCCCTGATGATGGGAAAATCCCTGCTATTTAATGTGGCATCATTCATACCTGTAGCATTTTGACATGACACTGCAGTTTAGAGCGGTGAATCTCGGTTCAGAAAAACATGTCAGGAGAGTGTTGTTGGTAGGTGATTTTGCAGACGTTCCTGCTGTTCAGGATTGTTTGTGCCATCCAGCTAACTAGTCCTGCCAAAAAAAGCAGACTAATTTTAACCTACTTATTATTTTACATAAAATAAAATGCTGGAAGTAAGGAACTTGCACATATTCTCTCCGTCGTGTGTTTCATCTTTGATTTGTTGTCTGAAATGCTTGGTTGTTGTCATGTTTCTGTGGAAAACTTTATCCCAAATACAGGGTTCTAATGTGTTAACTATGCAAAATGACCCAACCCATTCAACCCAGTGACTGGGTTATGTAAATATCCCAGCGGTGTTTAGAGTGTTTATTATGACACTGCAAAGTCCCTGCATTTATGTTTATTATGCAAATTCAACATATTTGTTTTTATTCCAGTACAGCAGGTAAGCAGGGGTTGCAAGACTACTAATTTTTTTCAGAGTTAATGAGCATTTAAAAAAAAAGGAGTCAGCTAGTCATATTTTCCATAAAGCAAAAACTCTGTCATGGTCCAGCTATTTTCAGTCTGTTTTATTTGTGCAGAAAGAACATGTCAACCTGCACTTCAATTAGTTCAATTCAACAGGCTACAAATGAAATTTCCAGCTTCAATGCTGCACTGTTAATGATGAAACAAAATAAATTGGTGCAATAAATGTGCAAATTACACTATATAAGGATGTGCCAATTCCTAACATGTACTTTTGTGGAGAAGCTCCACCAGCTGAAATCTCTGATTCTGAAAATGAGAATGTACAACACGGCATGGAAGCTCTTTATAGCTACTGTATATACACTACTGGGCCAAAAAAAAGGTCTCTGGTTGGATTTAAATAAGCAAATACTTAAGAGCCTATGATGGGATCATTATTACAGTGATTAATATGTTTCCGCTGCCAACACTTCTTTCAATCCTAACTGATGCAATGTGTAGCTTCTCATTTCTTAAACAACACCATGTTGGAAGACAGATCCTGTGGTCATGGAAAATATGTTACTATGTTTCAGAAGGGACAAATTATTGGCCTGCATCAAGCAAAGAAAACAACTAAGGAGATTGCTGAAATCCTTGGAATTAGTTTAAGAACTGTTCAACACATTAATAAAACCTGCAAGGAGAGTGGTGAACTGTCAACTTTGAGGAAGAAATCTTGAATCATGATTGGAGATCTTTAAAAATGCTTTGAGAAGTAACATTATAAAAAGAAATCGACTATGTTTAATAATGAAAGTAAGAGCATATCCACATGCAGAGTGTGACAAGAACTTACAGGATTGGGACTAAACAGTTGTGTGGCCTAATCAGTGTGAGGTTAATCAGATAAAAACCACTTCAATTTGCTAAGGAGAGTAAAGATTGGACTGTGGAGCAATGGAAGAAGGTCATGTGGTCTGACGAGTCTAGATTTACCCTATTCCAAAGCAATGGGTGCACAAGGGTAAGAAGGGAAGCACATGAAGCATTGTACCCATCATACATAGTGCCTACTGTATAAGCCTCTGGAAGCAATGTTATGATCTGGGGTTTCTTCAGTTGGTCAGATGAAGACTCAGCAACATTATACAGCAATAAAATGAAGTCAGCTGAGTGCCTGAATCTACTGAATGAACAGGTTATCCGATCAATTAACTTTTTTCTTCCCTGACGGCAAATGTATATTCCAGGATGACAATGCCAAGATTCATCAGGCTTAAATTGTGGTTCAAGGAGCATAAGGAATCATTTTCAGTCATGAATTGGCCACCACAGTGTCCTCACCCTAACCCCATGGAAAGTCTTTGGGATGTACTGCAGAGTGGTTCGACTCTCCCATTCTCAATACTAGATCTCAGTCAAAAACTAAAGCAATGCTGGATGGACAATAATGTTGTCACATTGCACAAGGTTGTCGAAACAATGCCATGATGAACTCATGCTGTAATCAAAGCTACAGATGGTGCAACTAAATTTTTAGAGTGTGTGACTTTTTTTTTTAGGCCAGGCAGTGTATGATGTCTATAGCAGCATCTGGGAGGTTTTCCTGTTTTCCTCATCCACAAATTAGTCCTTCGAGCTGGTATGCACCGCTGATCTTACAGTATATTTATTTTGCTTTAAAGGAATGGGAGGAATTCCTTTGGGAGAGCAGGGGTTGGGATTAAAAAACAGCACAGCTTTCCACTTCACGCAAAGTGATACCAAAGTCATAGTGTCCCATTAAAGTAGACGCAGAATACATTTTAAAGAAATCTTTTCCCAGTGAAGTCCTGTGCAGCTGAATGTCAAATTGGCTTCAAATTTTTTTTATATATTTTTTAGACTAACAAAGTACATTTAGCCTCTGTTCTTTCATCTGTGCCTCACTGTTTTTTTTTCACCACCACAGCTAGTCAACATACCCACTATATGGTGACTAGTGAATGTATAAGTCAACCAGCAACTTCTACTGCAAAGTACCTGCATTTTTGCTTATTAGGACATTGCATAGTACCTGTATGTGTTTTCAATGCCTACACCACTGGTAAGTCTTCATGTTTGTGATCATTGTGTTATTATAAAGTCCTCACATTTGTGTTCATTCTAGCACTGCAAGGGTCCTTAGATTTGTGTTCATTATTTCAATGCATGATCTTCACATGATGCTGATATTTTTTGTACCAGGAGAGGCCAGTATTCAAATTCTACCCCTCCTATAATAAAAGAATTCCAGTTATAATGAGACATCCCCAGTTCTCATGCTCCAGAATGTCCTGCTCTCTGGTCCATTTTGGCAAACACAAGCATATCTGTCACAACAGCCCTTTTCATCGCATTGTGGATTAGTGTGTGTTGTCTGAAACGACTGGAGGCAGATGAGAAGCGGCGGTCTTCGAGGCACACGCTCACCGTGCCCATTTAAAACCCTGGCGTGCCCCTGCTGAGGTATGTGCCGCCACTGTAAAGTCCCCTCAGCCTTCGGCCCCGAGCTGCCATTCCCTGCATGCCTGCGGCTGAGTCAAATGATGGCGGATGTGCTGAGTGTAGAGAGGAGCCGGAGTGCCTTTCACTCTCTGTTAGACAGCTTTGGCCAGCTGAAGCAGCCTGGATTTTGGCTGCCATCCCAGTCAACATCACAAGGTTGTCTTTGGCTTTTGGGGGACTGGAAAAGGTATAAGTCAGTATGGGTTCAGGCAAATCTAGAGCTATGCCAAACCCTTGTCTACAATGCACCTCAAAAATAGTGTGTGTGTATGTGTGTGTGTGTGTGTGTGTGTGTGTGTGTGTGTGTGTGTGTGTGTGTGTGTGTGTGTGTGTGTGTGTGGTGTGCGTGGGTGTGCGTGGGTGTGCGTGTGTGTGTGTGTGATCTATCTTTTTTCATTGTATTGGCTGTGATATTTACTTAGAGCTGCAGCACAAACTTGTAGCTCAAAGATTGCACCAGTATTTTTGTTTCTTTTCCAATGCACAACTCATTCAGCAAATGATTTATGTTGGACAATTTCCCAAGTATCTATGTATATTGCACACATTCAGATTGTAGTTTCCAAACTGTCATTAAAAAACATGCCATCTAAATTCTTAATTTAAACCCAAGTTACACCCAATAGGCAGATTGCACAAAAACTGATACCCCATACACAGAAAAAACACTCCAGTATGCTTACACTATTAAAATTCTTAAATGATATAAACAGTGACATTGATCACCAGTGATGGTAGGCTGTAATATTAGATGGGAGAACTAAAATCCATAAATCTATAGCTTGTCATTAATCTATTAGGGTTGATTAAGGAATGATATCAATATGTCACCTTTTGGCAGCTACAGTCATGTTGTCTAATTGTTTTTAAGTGTAACAAGTGCATAATTCTCTACTGGTTTCATTCAGTGTTTCCTCCAAACACCAAATATAGTAAACAGAATAGTTGTAACCCTTTCTTTCTAACAACAACAACAACAACAACAACAGAAATGCCCACTAAATTGAACTGTTCTGTCATCAGCCTTTATGCGTAATTCATACTTTGATTGGACAATGCGTGCTTAGTTTGTTTTAGTTTCTCCTCCAAAGGAGTAGATAATCAACCTTGTTCATGGTCATTACACCTGCGACACATGCACTTTCTCAATCCTCATTGATGATGAGGTTATGCTTGTCATGAACATATCAGTGCAAATGGAGATCAAATCCAGGGACTTTCTCTCACTTTTTCATACCATTCTATGTATTTTTCTTATAACTGTTTTGGTGCTGTTGCACTTGGCTCTTCACAAATCCAAAATAATCCTTGAATCTTTGATTAACAGCAAATATTCTGATGTGGATGCCAAATTTAATTTTATATTGCTAGCTTTTTTTTTTTTTATCCATGGAAGACAATTGAGTCTTAGCCCTGTTGGCTCATTTATTCCAGCAGCCCCTGGTTAAAAGCTAAATTCCCAATGTTAATCTGATACTGACATCTTTAAAGCACTGAGCTGAATCTCTGCAGATGTCTAAGTGTAAGTACAGTGAATTTGTGTCCTATGTTCAAGTACAATATCATCAGTATCAGGTCTGTACATCCTTAGTCATAGTTTGTGGTATGTAAAATTTGATTCATTTGTTTCTTTGATATATATTTGTATATGTTGCTGTGGTGATCACTACGAGCTACTGTTAAAGGTGTTATGGTTATTAGAGTAGAGATACTGAATGGATATAATACTTGAATATAATCACAATAAATCAATAAAAACTGTTTTATCCACATTGGTTTGAGTAAAAAGTTAAGGAATGCAATGGGCCAATAAATAAATATGATGGTACACTGAATAACTATTTGAATAATTGGATTATGCACATAGAATAAATCTGTGCTGTAATCATAACAGGGTCTGTGGAAATGTATTCACACTGGAATGAGTCTGTGACCACAAAAAGTTTAAGATCTCATGAGCTAAACATTATTTCCAACAATATAAGCACTGAGTATATAAATAATAATTTTAATGTGTTTCAGTAACAAGAAACAAAACATGAGTGGACAGCACTCATCAGACACTTAATGGGATTCTGGCAGTATCAAAGCTCGACATAAGAGAGAAAGCCTCTCCTAATCTATACAGCCATCCAATTATAGTATTAGAGGGCCTTCTATTTGTGTGGAAAGCGTTTGTAGATCAGAGAGAGAGAGAGAGAGAGAGAGAGAGAGAGAGAGAGAGAGAGAGAGCATTGGGGACAAAGACCTGAAGATACCGGAGCAGTTCAGCAGCATAGAAGTACCTCCTGTCTTTTCTCTCTTGTCCTTTCATTTCATGCACGAGCCCAGATTCTCTCTCTCTCTCTCTCTCTCTCTCTCTCACACACACACACACACACACACACCCCATTAAATATAGGATTTTTAATTTTATTAAACCACAGGAAAGCTTAAACATTAGGTCTGGTTGCCCACACTGAGGATGAGTTATGAGGTAGGAAATAGATTCGATATTAGCCGGACTTAAGTTGGTTTATAAAGCTAAATACTATATCAATAATAAACATGGCATCTAACACCATAGAGCATTATCCATCTATCCATCTCCTATACCACTTAACCCTTTTAAGTGTCACAGGGAAACCTGGAGCCTATCCCAGGGAGCATCAGGAACGAGGCAGGGTACACCCTGGAGAGGGTGCCAATCCATCGCAGGGCACAATCACATACACACTCACAGACCCATTCACACACTACAGACACGCCAATCAGCCTACCATGCATGTTTTTGGACTGGGGGAGGAAACCGGAGTACCCGGAGGAAACCCCCACAGCACGGGGAGAACATGCAATCTACGCACACAAGGGTCACTGTGGGAATCGAACCCCCAACCCTGGAAGTGTGCGGTGAATGTGCTAACCACTAAGCCCCATAGAGCATTAATCACCATAAAATACAACAATAATAAATATTTCAGGATTTCCATGTTATAACAGAGTAAGATATTCAGGTAATAGGTTTCCACTTTTTGCATAATTAATACGTTGTTTATAGGGGTACCATTATTTTTTTAATTTAGTCACATAATTCAATTCTGATGCCAAATGAGGGAATTTTAATCTAGCCTTTACCCATTAAAGATTCAACAACAACAAAAAGTATTTGTCTCTAGTCTCACAACGTGTTTTGCTGTCTGAAACTGAATTCGTATTAATACAGAATTTCACTCACGGTGCTTTAAGAATAGAGGCATTCTTCACCATCTCTGTGGCTCCATCTTCTGGCACAATCCGTGTATTACATTTCAGACTGCAGGTGATATTGGGTGTTGTTTGCACATGCGCAGAGGACTGGCTGCGTCCGAACTCGCATACTATGACAGTACGTACTGCCATTGACATTAACAGTACGTACTAATTACGTACTAACGGGGCGGCTGTGGCGCAGTTGGTAGAGCGGGTTGTCCACTAATTGTAGGGTTCGGTTCCCGGCCCGGGTGACTCTACATGCCGGAGTGTCCTTGGGCTAGACACTGAACCCCAAGTTGCTCCCGATGGCAAGCTAGCACCTTGCATGGCAGCTCTGCTACCATTGGTGTGTGAATGGGTGAATGAGACACAGAGACAAAGCGCTTTGGATAAAAGCGCTATATAAGTGCACATTTACCATTTAATTAGTATGTTTGTGTATTGTGACTACAGTCCCGGATATACTACATCCGCTATGTTTTCACTGTCTGGTGACCTTCGACGTCATCATAAACACAAAAATCATAAACAAGTTAACTATTTATTCGGGTATTGTTAACCTGTTTAATCAAGGTTTACTAACGAAACGACGAAGTGGCTTTCACACGGTGTTCATTGTTTATCTCATTAAAATGGTCTATATACTGGATATGCATGTTTACATTTATCTGAACACCAGCTGAATTTAAAAGTGCAGTGGATGGAAATAATTCTATTGTGTTCGGCTGGCCCTGAACACACTAATCAGGGGAAAGCCTCAAGCTCAAATAAGATACATAGAAAACTTACCTTTGCACCAGTAGAAGTTAAACTTACACTATGATTGTAATCAATATTTGGGTTACAGTAGGAGAAATCATTAAAGTCCTTTTGTCAGAATGGGTCAATGGTAATATCATCAGTGAGAGTAACCCTAGGCTCCTGTCAAATTAAGTGTTTTTCACAGTTAATTGCATCCTTTTTTGGTTGTAATTTGTGCTTTAAAAGGTGGCATAATCTTCCTCAGTATCAATAGCACCCAGTTGATCTCATTAAAAGAGTGGATGGACACTTTGATGACTTCCTCCTGGCCCTGGGACACGTAATTGGAAAGTGACCCAATAGATTTCCTCCATGTAGGTCTTTCAGTGTCATTGGCACCTTTATCCTTCCAAACCCACTTCTGAAATAAAGAAACTCCTTAATAACAAAATTTTGCAATTGCTTATGCGTATACGTTGAACTAGACCTCTAGAGTTCTGTAATATCATGGTTTTTGAGAGTGCGACATTAGAATAATACAATTTTCACTTCCCCATTCAATAAGAAACCCAGAAAACAACTTGAGGCTTATAGTTCAATTGTTGTATTACTAACACCACTACACCAGATAAGATTGTAACTGTAAAATCTCTCTTGCACACAACCGCAATAAGTATAATACACTTTCAAGCACTTTGCAAAACAAACCTCATGTATGAAAAGCAAATTAGATGTTCTATAGTCACCTCTGGTTCCTGATATATTTCTGTTCATTTTAGCTTACAAACTTAAATAACCTGGCTGATATTTAAAACTCAACTGAAGTTAGTTTATGCTAATTCTTTTTGTAGGAGGTCAAGACAGTAGGAGGCTTTTAAAAAGTACCCAGGAATACATAAAATCAAAGTATTGAGTCATTGATGGAAAGGACACTCAGTCTTCTGTTAACCATCAAAAATGTTCCATGTGCTCAGCACTGCCTACTCATTGCTGTGATTTTCATTATGAGCCTTTTTTCTTCTGAAAGCCTGCTTTATAATACAATTCTGTTTGTATCCATTATACACCTTATTGTCTGTTGGCTCATTTTACATTCTTCTAGTGAGAAAAGCGTTACATAATAAATAAGCATTGTGCGAGATAACAGACTACAGATTTCCTGTTTCGACCCTGTTATGAAAGAAATGAGTCAGCATGTTAAAACTAAAGATAAAATGTCAGCAGTGTACCTTTGCAACAGTAACAGCATCCAAACTCGATGATGAAATTGTACATTCACTTTAGTTTAGTAACCTGGAAACTTCATTACTGTTTTAGTGCACCAAACAAATCCAATGCTCAAATGCTGGAAATAATACTCAAACAACAATCGATTAAGCAAATCAGTCTGAACACAACTAATAATTCTCCATCTTTCTTAATAGTCGTTGGCACTGATTCTTTGTTCTATTAGTATGAGAGCTATGGCCAGTATACTGTAGTTGGACACCTGACCATCACACCCATGTGGTTCTTCCCCAAACTATTGCCACAAAGTTAGAAACAGACAACTGTATAGTATATGTTTGTATGCTGTAGCATTACAATTTCCCTTTGTTGGAGCTAAGGGGCTAAAACCTGTTCCAGCATGACAATGCACAAAACGTGCTCCATGAAGACATGGTTTGCCAAGGTTGGAGTAGAAGAATTTGAGTGGACTGCACAGATCCATGACCTCAACCTTACTGAACACCTTTTGAGATGAACAGGAACACTAAAATTGCACCCTATATCCAGTGCCTTTGTGGTTGATTGGACACAAATCCCCATAGACACACTTCAAATTCTAGGAGAGAGTCTTCCCAAAAGAGTGGAGGCTGTTATAGCAGCAAAGTAGGGACAAACTCCCTATTAATCCCAATGGTTCTGGAATGGGATGTTCAGTGCTCAGGTGTCCACATCCAAATGGCCATGTACTATAATTTCCATTTGAGTATGATTGGAAATGTTGCCCTTTCGGGAAAGAGCTCTATGATGTCAGTTCGCTGCAGAATGCAGTATTCTACAGAATGTGTGAAGCCGTGTTTGTGGTTAGCTGATTTGTTCAAGACAGTATTTAAACCTCTGAGAGAAGAGCTCACTGTGTCTGATGCACAATGGCTCTCCTCTCACTGTTTCTGTTCACCTCTCTCCTATCTCACATAGGGCACTGTGGTAAGTTTGTTTCTTTTTTCAATTATGTATTGAATTTGTTGATGGTGCACAGAGTATTGCATGCAAGTTTTAGGATTAAAATCTACCCAGGGTTTTTTGCTAACTGCTTTGACAAAACATTTCTGCCTTTTTAATATCTGCTTAATAAACTTTCATATTCTATGCATGTCATTACATCTAAGAATTTGATGTTTTCATTAGCAGTATTATTGTAGTGGAAGCGCTCATGCAAAACTGTTTCACTTCTTCAAACAATAAAAGGAAACAATGCATTTTCATCTCTCTCTCTCTCTCTCTCTCTCTCTCTCTCTCTCTCTCTCTCTCTCTCTCCCTCGAACAGCTTATGTTGACATGGGCATAGTGAATGGCTCGGTGGTTAAAGCAAATTCCAGACCCTACATGGTTTCTGTCCAAAAAGACGGAAAACATTGGTGTGGGGGCTTCCTCGTGTCAGGGAACTTTGTCATGACAGCTGCACACTGCTGGGAAGCGTAAGCTTAGTAATTTGCTGAGTAATTGTTACACACTGAGTCAGTGAAGTGTCTGAGAGGGTCTTGTCACGTTTTCATATGAAATGAAGTGGCTGAGGATTTCTGTGAAAAGGGTCTTCACACTTGTGTAACCACTTTCACAATTACACGTTTCATCAGGCAGAAATATTATTTACTACTTCAATTGCTTTTAGAAATATTATAAAATAACTGCTATAAATAATAAGTAACTATATGATTGTGCCCTGCAATGGACTGGCACCCTGTCCAGGGTGTACCCTGCCTTGTGCCCGACGCTTCCTGGGATAGACTCCAGGTTTCCCTGTGACACATAAAAGGATAAGTATAGAAGCTGGATGGATGGATAATGCTCTATGGGGTTAGAACTTGGAATTTCAATTTATTTTCAATATGTACTGTTATTTAGTCATGAAGATAGTTCAGAAATATTTAAGCCCACTTCATGCAAACTTTAATAGATTATATAAACTCTAGCTTATAATGTACATTATAGCTTATACACTCCATAGCTTATAATATACACTCTGAACTTTGTTATATACCTACTCTACAGTTATACACACTGGTTATACACACTCTGTAGCTTATAATATACATTCTTTATGTTATATACTCTATACTGTAACTTATAATATACAGTCTATAGTTTATAATATACACTCTATACTGTAGCATATAATATACCGTGCATAGCTTATATACTTTGTAGCTTATAATATAGGTTTTAACAAGATTTGTTTTTGTTTTTCTTTCAAAACTGGGCTACCTTTGATTTGCAGGGTTTTTTGGTCTATTGGTTGGGAATTTTGCATAGATTAATTACATAGATTTTATGCAGGTAAATGCACAGACTATTACACATGCATGTACTGAAGCTGGAAAAACTTACTCAAATTGATTAATTAATTAATTAATTCCTTCATTCACCTTCAGTAACCACTTGGTCAGGGTTGCTTTGTCTCCAAGGCCTATTCTTAGGAACACTAAGCGTGAGGTAGAAATTCACCCCGGATGGAATGGCAAATCATAGCAGGGCATCACACACACACACACACACACACACACACACACTTAGGGGAAATTTAGTATAGCAAGTGCACCAACCATGTAGCGCATTTTTTTGAGGTAGGAGGAAACGGGAGAACACTGAGGAACCCACACAGACACAGGGGGACCATGTAAATCTCCATACATTCAGTAGTTCAGAATTAATTTAAATCATTTCAGCTGTATTCATGGTTAGTTTAATACATGGTTGTCTGTAATAAAATGTCTTTTCTATGATATAAATCTCCTCATTGGCAAATAATATGTTGCTCTCTTGTTCTTTCTAACAGAGGGATGAAGCTGACGGTTGTAGTGGGTTCTCATGAACTGAAAAAGAGCAAATCAGCTATAACTCATACGGAGGTGAAGCTGTACCACATCCACCCGAATTTTGACTCAAAGAATTTGCTCAATGATATCATGCTGCTGCAGGTAAACCACCAGACACAATATGTTTCTCAGTATGATGAAAATGAAACACAGAAATATCATTTATGGAACGTAGTAACGTTTGTGGTAGGTGGCTTTGGGCTGATATACTTTAAAAACACAGCAGTTTCACAGCAGATGTGGTGTGGTTAAAGGGTGTGTTTTCTCACTGGCCTACAGTTTGGCTAAAATGCAAAAATAGCCAATAGTTTATAGCTATAATGTTAGAATATCTTAATGAGTGCAAGTGCATGTTCTAATTTTTATAGCATGCACAACAGTACCACAGAACTGTCGAATTCTGATTGGTCCGAAGGATTAAATTATTTTTCTATAACCAAAAAAACCACAATCATTGATATGGTGAATATTTCTTTAACAGTTATGGAAGGAGTCTCTATAGTGTCAGTAAAGTTTCGGCCATGAGAAATTCTTCAAGGCAAAGGTGTTTGCACTTTATAGTTTCTCAGAAACGTGACAAGCTGCAGTTTTCTTTGTCCCTTTAACTTCAAGTGAGAGAAAAAAAATAGGCTAGTGAGGAATTGACTATTTATAGCTTCTATAATGTAAGCAATGATAGGAACTAACTGGTCTTGTGAACATTCCTTGATAGAAAATGTAACACTAATGTAACACTAAGACACTAATACATTTTTTAATCACAGTTGAACAAAACCATAAAAAAGAACAAGAATATCAACTGGATCTCCATACCAAAAAAAAAGAATCAAGACATTAAGTTCAAGCAAGTCTGCAGCATAGCAGGCTGGGGGAAAAAAATGGAAAATGGTGGATCAAGTGATCGTCTCATGGAAGTTGATGTCACTGTCATAGACACAAAGGTCTGTGAGAAAAAATGGGGAGAACCTTTCTCTGTCTCCAGTTTGGTGTGTACGGAGGGTCACGGAGGGTTTTGTCAGGTATAAAGCCATGCATCTTACACTGTTTTAAACACAGACATTACACTTATCACACAGGCTATATGGAGAGACATTTGTGATGTGCATCTTGTTTACAGGGTGACTCTGGAGGTCCTTTGGTGTGTCAGAACACAGCCGTTGGAATTGTTTCATTCACAGATGATGACTGCAAACACCCAAAAAAGCCCTATGTCTACACAAAAATTTCACCATTTCTGCCTTGGATTAATTGTATTTTAGGACATGTGAAGTGAGCACTTGGCTATTATTAAATATTTTGTGTTTAGGTCCCCCCCCCCTTTTTTTTTCATGAAAAAACTTGTGTCAGTGTGTGTGTTTGTCTCTTGTATATGGAACAGCTTTCTATTTATGCTCCGACCTCATAGGGACTAAATATTTGCTCTCGAGAAAAGTAAAATGTAACTAAAATGAAGGCATTGTAAAACAGGGGAGCAGCAAAAGAACCTCACAAATCATTTTGTCACTTTGTTGTGTTTACAGTATGTGGGCAAGTCACAATTAAGAATTAATTAATTAATTAAAAATAACTAAATAAAATATTAAAGGCAAATATTATTTTTTCTGTCATATTCTGTAATATTCTTTTATTCTGTAATTCCTCAGTGGTGGAATGAACTTCCAACCTCAATCCAGACTGCAGAATCTATCACAATCTTCAAAAAATGACTAAAGACCCACATTTTCCGTGAACACTTAACTGACTACTGGTTTTTATGTAGTCTGATGGCTTTAAAACTGTTTTTCAGTCTGGTTGTCCGTGATTAAAAGCAAAGGATGTGTCCACCCTGTGGCAGTTTTGCAAACAGGTAGTGAGCAGGGTGGGTGCAGTCCTTAATGATACTGCAGGTCTTTCTCAAATAACATGTTTGGTAAATGTAAGGCCAGGAGCTTATTTCCTGTTCTCATTAATTACTGAAGATCTTCAATGACATTAACTTTGTTAACTTTGAACATGTGCTTTTGTTATGATTATGTTCGGGCTCCGCCCCTGTTTTGTCATTGGTTGTTTTCCGAAAGTGTGTCATTTTCAGCTGTCCCGTGTTTTACCCATGATTACGCTGTTATAAAAACCCTCGTGTCTCTGTGCACATTGCATAGTGTTGAGTGTCTCTCATTACCAAGCGGTTGTTCATTGTTTCTCATTTTCATTCATGTTATTGACCTCGTTTCTCGTTTTCAATTTTAACATCTCCTAACCTTTTGCCTGTTATTAGACCATGCTTTGGATACTGTTTTGGATTTGTCTGGCTTTCTCACTAATAAAGGTCTTTTACTGCACTTGCATCCGTCCTAACCTCCATTACCTCTATGACGTGACAATGTAACATTTTACGTGACTTTCAAGACTGAAATCACCGAATGCTAATGTTTAGGGGTGGGCGATATGACTACAGTCTTATTTAACAATATGTTTTATCCAGTAGGTCTACCAGTTGTATTCGAGTAAGAAATACTATGGAAAATAAATAAAGCAATTAAATGTAAAATAAAATACACTTCACTGCATGGCATATACAGGGATTCTTGTTTAAATTTGCTGAAGTTATTCAGTCATAGGAATGAGTGATTTTCTCATTGTCTTTTGTTGTTTGATTAACATTAATGACACAGACAGCAGCAGGTTTATTAGACTGCTGTCACTTTAAGACCTAAAGCACAAATTCAATACACTATATTGACACACCTCAGATTTTTTCCCAACTGTTTACATATGCTTAACATATAACTGACTGTGCTTGCATGAATACTCAGCCAGACCTGCATTTTGACATGATGTGTGTGTATTTATTTGACCATCGAAGCATAATAAGCCACTAAAGAGAACTAATTTTGGTTCTCGCAGGATGAGGCGACTTTCTGTGCATGTGTATCAAGTGTGTGATTCCCCCAATCAGGCATGGAGACATTAATTAATTTCTTGCTATATTCTTTTTATGTTGTTATTTATTTTTTATCTTTCTTTTCATGTTACACATGACACAGACTCGACTGTATTCGGAAAACTTTCCAAGTATGTGTCAAGTTCGAGTACAAATTTACCTGAGTGGGTGACAAGTCCGAGTTTGTTCATAATTGGACTCGAGTCTAAGTCTAGGATCGTGTTCCCCAACTCTGAATTTAGTGCCAACTGCATGAATCCATAGACCCAACCTGCTTTGTGTCAACAGTCCAGGCTGGTGGAGGTGGTGTAATGGTGTGGGGAATGTTTTCTTGGCACACTGTGGGCCCATTAATAGCAATCAATCAATCAATCATTTGAATGACGAACTATTAGAGTATTGTTGCTGACTTTGTGCATCCCACAAAACAACAGTCATCTCAAACTGGTTTCATGAACATGACAATGAGATCAATGTTCTTCAGTGACCCTCCTAGTTACTGGATCTAAATCCAGTAGAATTCCTTTGGGATGTAGTACATTTACATTTATTCACTTAGCAGACGCTTTTATCCAAACTGATTTACAAATGTGAAAAATACAAGCAAAGCGATATATCAAGCAGAGAACAATACAAATAGTGCTACCATACAAGATCCATTAACTGAGTTCCAGAAGAAGCAAAGTGCACAGAGTAGAGGTGTAAGTGCAAATATTTATTTATTTATTTATTTTTATTGAGTTGGTTAGGTGTTCAGGGAAGAGGTGGGTCTTTAGCGGTGTTTTGAAGATGGTGAGATATTCTGCGGTCCGGATTGAGATTGGAAGTTCATTCCACTACTGAGGAACAGTTAGCATGAAGGTTCTGGAAAGGTACCTTGCGCCACGCTGAGTGGGAACTACTAAACGCCGGTTGCTAATCAGTCGCAGATTGCGAGAGTGAACGTAGGCCTTCAGGAGACAGTTGAGGTAGGAGGGTGCTGTTCCTGACAAGGTCTTGTAGGTTAGCATCAAGACCTTGAATTTGATGCGGGCAGCTACAGGAAGCCAGTGGAGGGAGATGAAGAGGGGTGTGACATGGGTTCTCTTGAGCTGGTTGAAGACGAGGCATGCTGCAGCATTCTGAATCATCTGAAGGGGTTTGATGGAGCTGGCTGGTATGCCTGAAAGCAGTGAGTTGCAGTAGTCCAGTTTAGAGATAACAAGAGCCTGGACTACTATCAGCCACACAGGTGTTGGTGATCAGTTGTCAGGTGAACTTGAGCGCGGGCATGGCTGGGAAGTGTAGACCCCGTCCGCCATGTCTGTAGGTGGCGCTGCCCTCTGAGTATTGCGACCGCGAGTTTGCCGTGACGTAACACAACCCAGTATTCTTGTAGTGCTCCTACTAAAGTGAGTGTATATTTTATACTATATTAATAAAATAAAATAACATAAAATCTTAGCAAAAATAACAATAGCTAATTAATACTTAACTTTCTTTTTCTGTTTAAAAAAATATATATTTATGAAATGTGCTTGTTGTAACAGAAGCTTTTTGTTATTGTTGAAGACAGGAAGAGGAAATTATTCATCTCTCAACCTGACAGGTCATCTTTAGAGTAAAGAGTGTAACTCATATAAGTTAAAGGAGAGCTGCAAAAACTAAATGTTCACTACATATTACACAAATGATAAGCAGGGGCTGAGGAGGATACATAATCATTTTCATATTTTATATTGTCTTAACAAAAATAAACAAATCATTATTTGAGAAGGTGGCACAGTGGTGCCAGGTCGAGGGGCATCAGGCTCAATCTTATCTGGTTACTGTCTGGGTTGACTTTAACATGATCTCACCATGTCCAAGTGGGTTTCCTAAGGGATCTCTGGGTTTCTTCCCACCTCCCAAAACCATGACAGTAAAAAATCACCCCAATGTATGAATGAGCCTATGTGTGTGTGTGTGTGTGTGTGTGTGTGTGTATGTGTGTGTGTGTGTGTGTGTTTGGGATGTATGGGGTGCATGTGTGAGGACTCACCAGTCTTAGCGGGATTGTCAGATCCAGTGCGAGTTCTCTTGTTTTTACTGGCATGTACACATGTACTCAGCCCTCACCTGTGGCTCCTAGTAGCTGTGACATGTGCAGCGGTCCAACCCCAATAAACCGCTTGACAGGTGGGCTAAACCATCTGAGGGTAGCTGGCGGGCCTCGGCTTACGGTGATTCTTCCTTGGGATATACCTGTCCTTACATGTACAGTCTGTTTTAGCTTCAGGAGCGGATGAGGTCACTATTGACCCAACGATCTCTCAGACAGTACAGAGACGTATTCGTGGTATGCGTAGAGCAGGATGAGGTTCAAAGGAAATCCTGGTCAACCACTGCGCCCGAAGCCATCTTCAGTCATCTTGACCCTGTCTTGCCACTGGATTATGGTGGTCACTGAGAAGTGAGAGTGAGGCCGATGCTGCGCAAGTCTTCCACACTTAAATAAAATTCACGCACAAGTCAAGTTCCATTTTTGTCTCATTAATTCATGAAGTGATCTTCCGGATTTCAAAAGCCAGCTGCGCTTTCAGACGTCTAAGGTCATCAGTTTGGAATTGACGTGGAGTTAACTTCTCTGTGAAGCTCTGTATGTACAAGGCTGTCGTTTTATCCTCCATGCTCTATGGCTCGGAAACTTAGACCGTCTACCAACGGCATGCCAAAAATTGAATCACTTCCACCTCAATTGTCTTCGATGTATACTTGCCATCAAATGGCAGGACAGAATCCCAGACACTGAAGTTCTGGAGCAAACAAAACTACCCAGCATCTTCGCAATGCTGAAACAAATTCAACTGTGCTAGCAACTACGTTAGCGGAATGTCGGATACGCGCCTTCTCAAACTCATCCTATACAGTGAACTTGTACCTGGATTACGATCTCGAGGTGGACAGAAGAAACTCTTCAAGGATATTCTGATAATGAACATGATGGATCTCAACATCGATCATAACAACTGGGAAATTATTGCACAAGATCAGAACACCTGGCATAGAGAAGTGAAACTAGGAACTGCAGACTACAAAGAAAAAAGAATCGACGAAGCAAGATGGAAGTGCCAAGCCAGAAAACAAGCCGGAGGCCATGTCCTAACACAGGAATCAACCAGTCTGCCCACATTGTGGTCACACATTTCGTGCCCGCATGTGGCTTGTTGGATATTTGCACGTACATAGAAACACCACTCCACTTCAAACATCTCTATAATGGAGGTATAAAAATGAAAAACTTCGGTCCTCATCGAAATTGATGGACGAACTCCTATGTGTGCGTGTGTGTATGTGTGTGTGTGTTTTGCCCTGTGATGGACTGGCATTGCCTTCTGGTATCCACTTGACCAGGATAAAGTTACACTGAAAAGGAATGAAGGAATTATTTGAGCAGAAATGATATGAGTGGTTTAATCTACATGGTGTAATGACTGATTCAAGTATATGTGGAAAGTTTTTTAGTGTTTTGTGAAGTGCTGTGCAGCCCTGACCAATGTTTATGAAGTTTTATGAATGTTTATGAAGGTTCCTTGTGTTGATTTCTGGTTTTCTGTTACCAATGTCCTGTGTTGGTTACTGTAATTGCATTTTAATAAGTAAAGATAAGCTCCTGAGATTCCTCAGCTCAGCAAAGAGAGAATGAGAAGGATTGTTAGCCACGATAGCTTTCAGCTTCCCTCTCATCCTCTTCTCAGTCACTTCCTCCACACAGTCCAGTTCAATCCCCACCACAGAGCTGGTCTTCCTCACCAGCTTGCTCAGTTTGTTGGTACCACAAGTCTCAATGCTAGCTTCCCAGCACACTACAGCAAAGAAGACATCACTGGCCACCACAGACTGGTAAAATATCCAGAGAAGCCTAGTGCACACATTAAAGGACCTGAGCCTCCTCAGAAAGAACATCCTGCTTTGTCCTTTCCTATAGAGGGCCTCAGTGTTGTCTGACCAGTCCAGTTTGTTGTTGAGTTGCACCCCTAGGTGTCCACAATCTCCACTCCCTCACCCCTTATGGTGATAGGAGAGGGGGGGCTCTTGCTATGTCGGAAATCCACCACCAGTTCCTTGGTTTTTCCCATGTTGAGCTGAAAGTGGTTGTTGTCACACCATCCTATGAAGCTTTCAGTAAGGTCTGTGTATTCCTCCTCCTTATCATCGGTTACCAGTATTGCTAGTCATCAATACTGGTCAGCCTTGCACCCTGACATAGTGTGGCCTGTCCGTGAGATCAGTCAGTGATCCAGGACACTTGGTTGCTGCAGTTAGCTCTGTGCAAGTAACTGAAAGGTTGTTAAATTAAATCCTAGTTGGACCTTTCAACCTTGCCTTCTTGCCTGCATTTATTGGTTTGATAAAATGTGTCTACCAAGTGAATACATTTGTTTGGGTTAGCTTGAAAAGTAAAATTTTTAACTTTCACTATTTTTATTTAGTTTTTATTCCCTAAATCCAGTCTAGCATTTCCCCAACTGGAAGCCATTTCCATCAGTTACCATCTTCTTATTAAAGAAGGGCCATGGACCTGTGGAAAGAAAAAAACAAACAAAAAAATAACAATCCCACTGACATGGGAATATTAACATGTAAATATATTACTGAATACATATACATTTTCTTTCAGGCTAAGCATGGGGGGCCCTTTTAACATTTTCTGTCTGTAAAAGACCACCACAAGCCACATGGCTCCTTAAGCTGCGTCATCTGAAGCTTTGGGTTGGAAACGTGTGGTTGACTTTGCACTACAGGGTGGTTTTTTTTGCACGTACATAGAAACACCACTCCACTTCAAACATCTCTATAATGGAGGCTTAAAAATGAAAAACTTCGGTCCTCATCGAAATTGATGGACGAACTCCTATGTGTGCGTGTGTGTATGTGTGTGTGTGTTTTGCCCTGTGATGGACTGGCATTGCCTTCTGGTATCCACTTGACCAGGATAAAGTCACACTGAAAAGGAATGAAGGAATTATTTGAGCAGAATTGATATGAGTGGTTTAATCTACATGGTGTAATGACTGATTCAAGTATATGTGGAAAGTTTTTTAATGTTTTGTGAAGTGCTGTGCAGCCCTGACCAATGTTTATGAAGTTTTATGAATGTTTATGAAGGTTCCTTGTGTTGATTTCTGGTTTTCTGTTACCAATGTCCTGTGTTGGTTACTGTAATTGCATTTTAATAAGTAAAGATAAGCTCCTGAGATTCCTCAGCTCAGCAAAGAGAGAATGAGAAGGATTGTTAGCCACGATAGCTTTCAGCTTCCCTTTCATCCTCTTCTCAGTCACTTCCTCCACACAGTCCAGTTCCATCCCCACCACAGAGCTGGTCTTCCTCACCAGCTTGCTCAGTTTGTTGGTACCACAAGTCTCAATGCTAGCTCCCCAGCACACCACAGCAAAGAAGACATCACTGGCCACCACAGACGGGTAAAATATCCAGAGAAGCCTAGTGCACACATTAAAGGACCTGAGCCTCCTCAGAAAGAACATCCTGCTTTGTCCTTTCCTATAGAGGGCCTCAGTGTTGTCTGACCAGTCCAGTTTGTTGTTGAGTTGCACCCCTAGGTGTCCACAATCTCCACTCCCTCACCCCTTATGGTGATAGGAGAGGGGGGGCTCTTGCTATGTCGGAAATCCACCACCAGTTCCTTGGTTTTTCCCATGTTGAGCTGAAAGTGGTTGTTGTCACACCATCCTATGAAGCTTTCAGTAAGGTCTGTGTATTCCTCCTCCTTATCGTCTGTTACCAGTATTGCTAGTCATCAATACTGGTCAGCCTTGCACCCTGACATAGTGTGGCCTGTCCGTGAGATCAGTCAGTGATCCAGGACACTTGGTTGCTGCAGTTAGCTCTGTGCAAGTAACTGAAAGGTTGTTAAATTAAATCCTAGTTGGACCTTTCAACCTTGCCTTCTTGCCTGCATTTATTGGTTTGATAAAATGTGTCTACCAAGTGAATACATTTGTTTGGGTTAGCTTGAAAAGTAAAATTTTTAACTTTCACTATTTTTATTTAGTTTTTATTCCCTAAATCCAGTCTAGCATTTCCCCAACTGGAAGCCATTTCCATCAGTTACCATCTTCTTATTAAAGAAGGGCCATGGACCTGTGGAAAGAAAAAAACAAACAAACAAATAAATAACAATCCCACTGGCATGAGAATATTAACATGTAAATATATTACTGAATACATATACATTTTCTTTCAGGCTAAGCATGGGGGGCCCTTTTAACATTTTCTGTCTGTAAAAGACCACCACAAGCCACATGGCTCCTTAAGCTGCGTCATCTGAAGCTTTGGGTTGGAAACGTGTGGTTGACTTTGCACTACAGGGTCGTTTTTTTTTTTTTTAAGGTTGGTGGTCTAGAATCAGAATGCTTCAGCACAAATATGAGCAGTTTACCGTAAGCCTTTCTGACAACAGGAAAATGATGTGTGGTGAGTAATTCTTACTCAGCAGGACATGTTATAGTCAGAGGGTCTACAGCTCAGCAATAAGAACTCTTATATAATCTCATTATCGATCATTACACAATGATGATGGATATTATAACACATGTAGGAAGTAGTAGAGTACAGCTTGGTAATAAAAAATTAATCACTCATATGCATACAATTCAAAAGACTTTCATCACACTAATGGTTAATTGTTCCAGTTTAGATCACCAGAGGCCTCTTTCATGAATTTCCTGTTCTGAGACAATGACCTAGTATTTAGAAAGTTTTTATATTTAACCATTAAAGTTGCAGTTTATTTTCTAGCAAAACCACTAGCAAATCTGATGTACTCATAAGATTAAGATCTACAAAGGTCAACAGGTCTTAGGACTTTATGTGCATGCATGCAACTATTTAGTGAGCATACAGTGGCTTGCAAATATTCAGTGCACATTTATTGCCCCACAACCAACCAACTTCTCAAAATATTGTTTATAACCACCAGGAACTGAAAAGGACTAAGCACAAAGTATCCAATATAAATGAATTTGGGGATGAAAAATAGCAAAAGCAAAATAGCAAAAATTATTTTTAAATAAAAAAAATGTGAACATTGTTAGTGCATAAGTATTAAACCATTATTGGGGAAACACCTAAATTAGTTGCCCTCAAAAGTCACATAATTAGTTGAACTGAGATACATGTGCAATTAAAAGTTTTTTAGAGAACATACCTAAACAAAACAATATTTTCAAACAATATCACAAAATCCAAGGAGCTACCAAAATCAATTAAGGACAAAGTTATTGAAAAGTTTCATTCAGGTTTTATCCCAACCTTTGAACATCCCACAGAGTATCATTAAATTATTATTAAAGAATTTCAAGGATATGGCATAATCACAACTCGATTATGCCATATCCTAGAGGAGGTCATCCATCAAAATCAGTTACCAGTTATGAAAGGCATTACTTGGACAATAAAACAAGGGGAGTGAATACATATGCAAGCAACTGTATCTGTAAAAGAGTACAGCAAATGATGGAATGCATCTAAAATTGGTAGTAATAATATGTGTCATCTTAAGAGGAGAATTGGAACGTCAAGCAGATAAGTGTACATGCTTTACTTCAAGTGCTGCTTTTCACCAATTCACAAACAATTAAACCTTTTGAGTCAATGAGGAAAAATATTTTGAATTACCGGAGTCATTTAAAACCATATGTAGAATAAGAAATAGTTTTGTATTTTATTTTATTTGATGCCCAAGTAGGTGGCATATACCACAGCAGGTAGCATTGCTGCCTTGAACCAGTTTGATCCTGAGTTTGGGTTACGGTCTCTTATGTGGGTTTCCTCTGGGTTTTTTGGGTTTCCTCCCACTTCCCAAAAACATGTTGGTAGGTGTATTGGTTACACTTCATTTACACGAGTTGTCAGTTTATTAGGTACAACTACATTGTATGTAGACTCCTAGACTATTTTATCAGGTGAACCTAGCATATGGAGTGCCTCTGTGGTCATTCACAAATGATCAGTTCTTTTCCCCATTTGAATGCAAAGAGACCACCACTGAACAGAGATTATTTGTGTGGAGGACAATTCTTAGCACACCAATGACACTGGCATGGTAGAGTGTGCATGGCTTTCTGTATCAATCACAAAAGTGGTGCTGGGATTTTTAAGCAGGATGTGCATACTGCACTGTTGATCACCTTGAATGTGTTTTTATTTTTACATGCACATATGTGTTCATCATCGGTCACCCATCATCTGTGTCATGTTCTGATTGCATGGCTGAATATGTCTGTTGGTGTTTTTATGTACAGCGCTTTGAGAAGCTACTTTAAAGGCGCTTTATAAAATAAAGTTTATTATTATTATTATTATTATTATGCTTAACTCAGCATTGACAATGGAGTGTTTAAAAAAAATGTCAATAACCCCTTAACCTGAAATCAGTACTGAGAAAATCTCAAGTGAAACATGAAAAATGTGCACTGTGGTATCCTAAGAAGCAACTTGTAGCGGTTCAGATTGGTTAAAAGGGATTAAAAGTACTGTGAGAAACAGGTCAATGTGTATAAGTAATGAGTAAGAGGTGACTGTGTTTGTGGCAGGATGAACATGCTGCATGACTCTTCTGCTTTCTGCGGCTTTCCGTGTCATGGTACATTATGTGCTCAGTTGTAAATGTAAGAATGAAAACTGCAGCATTTTTCCACGTAATATGCTAAGCATTCTGTATGGTCTTATACTCAACTTTGTACAAATTGTAATTATGATACTATGCAATCTGTAAAATACTACAAAAATCAGCAGACCTTCATACTCAATATTGAGTGTTGATAATTGGTGAGTTTGTGATAGCAAAACAAAAAAAAGTCTAATCTTTCTTGTTACTAATTTGTATGTCTGAAATACACCTTAAAAACTTCAAACTGGAAAGAAACTACTAAAGAGAAACTATATACCCATGAATGAGACTGGACATCAGTTGCCCTTCCTGGTTGCAAAAACATAGTTGGAGAGTATAGTGATTTTAAAACCATGACAGAATATAGCATATAAAATGTTCCTAGCATAGTGCTGTTGCGGATCAGAATCATAAAAATGTTACTGTTGAATATGACACCTTTCCAATCCAACAGAAGATGGTTTTGCTTACAGACAAGTAAGGGTTATAATTGGTCTGAGGAGCTTCATCTTTCCATCTGTCCATCCATTTTCTATACTGCTTATCTTTCAGGGTTGTGGGGAACCTGGAGCCTATCCCAGGGAGCATTGGGCACAAGGAGAGGTACACCCTGGACAGGTTGCCAATCCATCACAGGGCACAATCACACACACAAACACACACACACACCACACACACACACACACACACACACGCACACCCCCATTTACACACTACGGACAATTTGGACATGCCAATCAGCCGATCATGCATGTCTTTGGACTGGGGGAAGAAACCGGAGTACCCAGAGGAAACGTGCAAATGTGCAATTAGAGAACGTGCAAACTCCGCACACTCCGTGACAGGAATTGAACCCTGAAGGTGTGAGGTGAACATGCTAACCAATAAGCCACCGTGTGCCAAGCTTCATCTTTGTTGCAGCAATTTCAACATAGCTAAAGTAGTTAATTATCATATCATATCATATTGCGTTAACAAACCTACATAGCTCACCTAAAATCCACATGTTCTTTCTGATGAGTTGACAGACACATGATAATGGACTGGTTTAGATGTTTTGTTGTTTCTGAATGAGCTTGTGTTGTTTGTTGTTGTTGTTGTTGTTGTTGTTGTTATGCACTCCTCCTTACCTTATACCCATTATTATATATTCTGTATTGTCTATTTATTGTTTTGATATGCACCGTCTCCAGAGTTGCCACACCTTTATACAGCACCTCAGCTTTCAGTGCCTTAGTGTTGTAGTCATAAAACATTATATCTTGAATGTACAACAAACAACAAAGTTGTAAGCAAGTTGTAACCTGAAAACATAACGAACATTTTCGTCAGCTATGCCCCTATTGATGGAGCCTCTGAGGGTTAACATACTCTATCTTCAAGGTTTGTGCGTGGTATCAGGAGGCCCACGTACAGACCACGCAAACCTTCCTGGGACCTTTCTATGGTCCTGGAAAGTCTGTCAGGTGCCCCATCTGAGCTCTTAGAGTCAGCCTCAGAGAAGTTTTGCCTAAAAAAAGAAAACCACAATAAGTGGTCATGCAATGAGTCTGTGTGCAAGATGCACATGTCTTTCACTCCTTGGCAAGATGAAGGCATTGCACATATTGCTGCTTACTGCAGCTTTCAGCATCCACACGTTTAAAGGTAAGCACTCATTTCTGAATAACAATGAAGAATACTGCACAGTTTCTAGAACATATTAAAACTTTTTGTAGGTTGTGTACTTTGTATCTTCTTAAAATGCACAAAGTGTTCCATGGTTTGTGAATATGACAAAATGATAAGTCAAACCAATTCTTACAAGACTAATAAATCTTTTCCCAGCCACACATGGAGAGGAAATCATCAATGGCAAGAAAGCCAAGAAGAACTCACTGCAATTCATGGCATCTGTGCAGTTGAATAACAAGCACAGATGTGGAGGATTCCTCATAAGCCCCAGTTACGTGCTCACTGCTGCCCACTGTGGCACAGAGTAAGCTACCCATGTTGTGTGTTTCTTAATAAGCAGAAATGTGTAGATTTATTTGTTTCAATTTAATATGATATATGCCTCATTCTTAAATATACAGTAACCTTAGCGTGGTCCTTGGAACTCAGAACATTGATGAGAAAAGGAATAAACTGAGCAGATATCCAGTGAAAAGCATGCACATTCACCCATCATACAAAAACCCACGTTATGGGTCTGACATCATGCTCCTGAAGGTACAGATTAATAATTTAAACTATATTTGCTTAGAACTCATAGAGTGCCCTATATAATTATAATATAATATAGAATCTATATAACCATCATTATACCACAAGCCCTGTCGTATTTTATTGCTTACATATAAAGTGAATTCTGTTCAAATACAAGTTTTCAGGGAAAGTCAATCTGAATAAAGATCTGAAGGTCATCAAAATCTCAAGCAATCGCAAACATGTCAAGCCCAATACCAAGTGCCAGGTTGCAGGATGGGGAAAAACTGAAAACCAGAGCATGGTAAATGACCTCATGGTGACTGACGTGCCAACCATAGATATCACAGTCTGTAAGAAGCAGTGGAATAAAATGGAAGTGAAACTCCCAGCTAATGTTTTGTGTGCAGGAGGCTACGGAACCAAAAGTGGAGCATGCCAGGTATGATAACAGATATATGTTTGCTTCATAATTTTCTTCAACAATGAGAATGCTGAAACAAAACGTTTGTGCAATTTGTCCTGTTTTAACAGGGTGATTCTGGTGGGCCTCTGGTGTGCAGTGGTCTTGCAGTGGGCATCGTGTCCTTCAACTTTAACAACAATTGTAACTATCCAGATGTGCCAAATGTCTACACTGAGATTTCAGCTTACGCAGACTGGATTAACAAAGTGATCAAAGGAGATGCTTGAGATGTATTGTGTGTTTAATATCATGTGATTGCATAAAATTTGTTATCCTCTAAGTACAGTTCCAGTTAATGTCTGATGCTTCTGCTTTGTAAAAGTTGTTTGAAAAAGCCCACATTCTCACAAACGTGACACCTAGACTATTCAACAGAAACCACACTATACACCACATCCTTTAAACAGCTGTCAAGAGAAGGGTGAAAGTCAATTACTTAATATAAACTCTCACTTCTGTATATAAACAGAACAATCGGTGTGATTGCTGTATGATTGTATTACTGTCGGCTTAGAAAACAACCGCATTCTGCCTTCTTTATGAGCAATAAATGAAAATGTGTGAAATGTACCATTTGTTTAGCACAAGTGATAATGTGACATTGCTTTTATACAACAATTCTATAAACAAGAAATGAATATAGAGTAATTTATATTTCAGACACAGTATGGGCTTTTTGTTTTTATGTTTGCTCTGTCAGCTAATATAGTTCCCAAAGAAGCCATAACTGGATAGTGTTGTGTGTTGCCATGCATACAGACTGCCACATGTACAGATTGATAAAATCAGAACTGGAAAGCATTGCTACATAAAATTCCAGATAGTGGACCAGAACTAGCTGTTTTGTAATCATCTTTATACGTTTTGTTAAATCTGATCAGAAGCTTTGACAATCATGCTGGCTGCAATGTTATTTAACAAAATAAACAATGTTTGTATAAACGTTCGTGTGGTGAAACTTTTCATAAGGAGCCATGTATTTAAAAATTCTGGAAGGAATCTCTAGTGTCAGTGTTTTGTAACGGTCAGTAAGTGTTCCACCACTGGAAAGTATTAAGGATTGAGGGGTTTGTGTGTTTTATTGCTAATGTAAGTACATTCTGTACATGCGTATTTTATTGCTAACATAAGTACATTCTGTTACAAAAACAAGATTTCAGAGCAAGTCAATAATAAAGATGTGAAGGTTGCCAAAATCCCAAACAAGCACCAACGGGTCAAGCCCAACATTAAGTGCCAGGTCGCAGGATGGGGAAAAAATGGAAAACAGCAAATGGTGAATGACCTCATGGTGGCTGATGTTTCAACCATAGATAACAAAGTCTGTAAGAAGCAGTGGGCCAAAGTGTTTCCACTCCCACCTAACGTTCTGTGTGCAGGAGGCTACAAAACCAAAAGTGGAGCCTGCCAGGTATGATGACGGATATATACGTACGTTTGCCATATATTCTTCTTGAACAATGAGAAGTGCTAAAAGATTAAACATTAGAAACATTTGTGCAATTTGTCCTGTTTTAACAGGGTGATTCTGGTGGGCCTCTGGTGTGCGGTGGTCTTGCAGTGGGCATTGTGTCCTTCAATTTAAAAAAAAATTGTATCTATCCAAATATGCCAAATGTCTACACTGAGATTTCAGCTTACGCAGACTGGATTAACAAAGTGATAGAAAGAGATGTTTAGTGTTTATTTTTATTTTTTATTTAGTTGCTTAACTTGATATCATGTGATTGTTTCAAAATGTGTCATTCTTAAATAAAGACATGGAGGCAGAAAAAGAGTAATTTCTTGATTCTTTCTTAACAGTCACAACTAAAAGCTGTTTTCTGATGCTTCTCCCTTGTTAACTGAAATGTAATATAAAGTTCTCAGAAATGTGTTTGTATCTCAAGTATGATTTTTTCCTTCACTTGATTAACTTGATTAACTAAAAAAAAGCCCAAATTCTTAGGAAAGGTGGGACAAACTTCTGTTTTAATGAGCTAATAGTCTGAGTGAAACAGAAACCTGACACTCAGACTGGAGAGCTGTTCTGCAGAAACCGCACTAAAGTCACACCACCACAGCACACAGCATTTAAACACCGTTTAGGAGTAGGTGAAAAGCAATTATTTAGTCACATATAGACTCTCACGTTAATATATAAACAGAACAATTGTTATTATGTGGTATCTTATTGCACTTGCAAAGTGCTGTACAATCAAATTAGAAATAAATTAAGTTTTAATTAAATAAAGATTTATGTAATAGAATACACAAAGATAACATAAACAGGTGAGGAGAAAATATAAGCAGCCATGAAAAGGACACAAATATAACTGCTAAATATTACACACAATAGCCTCTAGAGTAGCGGTCCCCAACTTTTTTGTGCCACGGACCGGTTTAATATCAGACAATATTTTCACAGACCGGCCTTTAAGGTGTGGTGGATAAATACTACAAAATAAAATGATAGGACCGGCATAAAAACTGGGGTATTTTTAAAATATAATAATAAACGTCAATCCAATGTGAAATCGCAACTTGATTAGCACCTCGTAACATCCTCTCTCCCCCCTAACGCTCTCTGGTCTCTATGGTAAGGTTTCAACATATCACGTGACCGAGACAAGCATCTTGACATGCGTCAATAGTGAGTCATAGAAGGATGTAACGGAGAGAATCCGGTCATTTTTCAGATCCAGATAATAAATAAAATTATTATTTATTCTTTCTGTGCTGCCCGGTACCAAATGACCCACGGACCGGTACCGGTCCGCGGACCGGGGGTTGGGGACCGCTGCTCTAGAGATTACACAGAATGGTGTGAAACTCTAAAAACATCCAGGGAGGGACAGATCTACTGGCTTTCTTGTTCATGTAAGAGCTGAGAGAAGAATGGCCAGACTGGTTTGAGCTTACAGGAAGGCGAGGGTAACTCAAATAACCACTCTTTACAGTCATAGTGAACAGATAAGCAGCTCAGAATGCACAACACATTAAACAATCAGGTGAATGAGTAACAACAGCAGGAGATCATATTGGGTTCATACTATGTATGAACTATGTATGTAGTGTGTACAAGCTGAACAGTTGAAGTCTGGAAAAATTTTACCTGCTCTGATGACTCTGGGAAGGTCAGAATTTTGGGAGGTGCTCAGATCCTCTGGCAGAAAAACAGCCCCAAAACATTAAAGTGCCACCGTCATGTTTAACTGTGGGCATGAGGTACTTTTCAATATGGCTACTACTCTGTGTACACCAAAACCACCTCAGGTGTTGATTGCTCTATTTTGGTTTCATCTGACTAGGGATGTCACGAGAACTGATACTTCGGTACCAAGTTGGTACCAACATTCTTAAAACATGATGGTACTTGTTTTTTTGCAGTAGCATTAGTACCGTTTGTAATGAAAGTAACGAAAGTTACTTTAATCAAATGTTAATGGTAAAATTAATTATTTTTTAAATTATTTGGAATTAAAAAAAAAAAGTAAAATAAAAGAAAAAAATGAAGGGATGTTTGTGTGTGTGTGTGTGTGTGTGTGTGTGTGTGTGTGTGTGTGTGTGTGTGTGTGTGTGTGTGTGTGTGTGTGTGTGTGCCTGCCTGTTTAGGAGTGCACTTCCAGAGACTCATTGTCAGACAGTGTTTGATAACGAAAATACTCTCTCTCTCTCTCTCTCTCTCTCTTTGCCAGTATCAGCCAGAGGAGGATGTCCTCCAGGAGAGTTTTTTTCATTTTGTTTTTTTCATTTTATTTTTTTCATTTTATTTTTATACCACACCGTGGTATCGACTTTGGTATCGAGTATCGTGTACTTTTGGTGGTACCCACCATAGAACCCGATCCCATTTGAAGTTCCAGTAGTGTCTGGCAAACTGAAGATGCTCGAGTTTGTTTATGGATGAGTATAGAGGCTTTTTCCTTGAAACCCTTCCAAACAACTTGGTATGATGTAGGTGACTTCGGATTGTAGTTTTGGAGACTTTCTGACCCCAAGACCCAACTAACTTCTGCAATTCTCTGGTTGTGAGCCTTGGAGGTTTTTTGGCCACTCGAACCATCCTCTTCACAGTGCGTTGAGACAATATGTCCAATTCCAGGTTGATTCATAACATTTCCAGTTGACTGTAACTTCTTAATTATTGCCCTGATGGTGGAAATGGGCATTTTCAATGCTTGTGCTATTTTCTTATAGCCACTTCCCATTTTGTGAAGCTCAAGAACCTTTTACTGCACATCACAACCATATTCCTTGGTCTTACCCATTGTTATGAAAGACAAAGGGAATTTGGACTATATGTTACCCCATATTTATACGCCTGTGAAAAAGGAAGTCATGGTTGAACAGTTTCCTGTTCCTAGTCACCCAGGTGTACTAAAATAAATTTTAAATATCAAAGAGAATATACTTCAAATATATTTTTCTCATAAGAATTCAAGAAAAGTACGTAAATTAGCACATGAAAAAAAAATTTGTGTTGTTTCTGTTCTTTTCTTACTATATAACCTCCCAACAGAGTTTTTTAGGCTGATAGCATCCTGTGACCTAGTGAAACAGGTTTTTTGTATATTGAGATGTATTTTTTGACAGAGATTTCAAATCACATCTGTAAATCACTCTGGATAAGGGCTTCTGCCAAATGCCATAAATGTAAATGTAAATACCAGCAGACCCAGGGCAATGTTTGGAATGAAACAATTAATGGTGCTCAGATTGATCGATCACTGATCATTATCGGCTTAACGTTGAAAAAATGTTAATTATGTTGTTTAAAAATCAATTATGTTGTGTAAAAATAATGATCTGACCCCTTAAGGGATGATGCAAAGAACACGGAAAAGGCCATGATGGATGCCTATCTACCCAGCCTGCCATGCATGGTGCAGATGTTATACCATCCATTAGAGCTTTAACGAGTCTTCTTCAGAAAACAGCACAGACTGATCATGGTGTAAAAACTTCAAAAGCCACATTGCGGGAAGCGGTCCAGAAAAGATTCTGTGACATTGAATCTGAGCGCCTGTATACCATCTCTACAGTCCTTGATCCGGGGTGAGAAAACTTCATTTACACATTCTTCACATTTGTCTGTCTGAGTGTGTGTGTTTGTGTGTGTGTGTGTGTGTGTGTGTGTCGATGTCATAGCGAATTAAATAGCAGGCAAGAAAGCATCCAAATGAGTATTTGTCACGATTCCCCCGTGCAGCAGCGCACCTTGGGTCCTCTGCTTCCGGAGTGATGTCATGTCTTCGCCCCCCCGTGTCATGTGTGACGTATGCGGAAGTGCCCGCAGCTGGTAGCGGTTGCGGGCTAATGACTGTATGGATATATACCGTGAGCCGTGCTTCACGCAGCGCTGTTGAATGCGTTGAATATATGTATGTATCGATGTATGTATGCCATGTATATGCCATCGAGTGCGACTTTAGCGAGTCTTGGTTTCATGTCCTGTTTATGCCATAGCCTTAGCCTTAACCTTAGAATTAGCGTTAGCCATAGTCCTAGTTTAGTTTAGCTTAGCTTAGTTGTAGAGAGAGTTATGTTTCTTGTTTCTGTTTTTGTTTTGCTTTCATCACTTTGTAAATAAAACTCACCATTTGAGCTGCAATTGCATCCTATCTACTTGTCTGCCTCACGATGCATGACAGATTCAACCGCCTTAACCATGGGTACAGCAAGCAAACGGAGAGGACGCTGTGCCCGGGAGTCTATGCCACATATCCCCGCCTTGGATTCTATGAGTTTTGCACAACGGACTAACAAGGGCATGCCTGACCGGTACAATGGTTTGGTCGGGTATCCGGATTATTTTGTAATGGACTGTCAGTGTTACTTTGCCAGCCTGTGTGACCCGAAACCAACTGAAAGACAGTTTATTCTGTTTATCATGTCTCGGTTTTTTGACCCAGCTCGCACATGGGCACAGCGAGTGGCCGCCACGAGACCCTGGGTGCTACAGGATATTAGGCAGTTTCTTGACTTGTTTTTGGTGGAGTTCGGAGAACCAGGGCAGAACTACGACCAGGATAAAGTGCTGATTGAAGCAAATTGGGCGACTAGTGTGGAGCCCCTCTTCCTTGGGCACTATGAGCAGATGAAACATCAAGAGGAGATACACAAGACTCTCACCGCTCATCCAGCGAAGTGAGTTCCGATCATCTCTATGTCTCCAGACCAAGCTAAGTCTCCAGTCCCAACCATGTCCCAGTTCCATGTCCCTGCCACATCCCAGGTCCATGTCCCTGCCACATCCCACGTCCCTGCCACATCTCAGGTCCATGCCTCTGTCCAAGTTAAGTCTCCAGTCCCTGTCCGACACATATCTCAAGTCCCTGTCCAGGCCATGCCTTCAGTTCCGGACCTCCAAGTTCAGTCACAAGTCTCCGATTGCAAAACGCCCAAGTCAAGTCACTAGTCTATGAAGTCATGGCCCAAGCCACGTCAAAGGTATCTGACACCCAAGTTCCTACCACGTTTCAGGTTCCTGACATTCCTACCCAAGCCATTCCCAAGCTCCAGGCACAGTCACTCAGAGTAGCTATGTCAAAGCTACTGAAGAGGGCTCAGCTATGGAGTTGCAACTACAAGCAACACAGGTTTTGCTGCAAGAGGAGACACTCTGGAAACGGGTTCTGAGCATAAGGCTTTGTCAACTAGAGGACAAATGTAATCGACTAAGAATTGGAAAAGAAATTGGAACAGGGGCATGAAATGGGGGCAGATCTGGAGGGTGAGAGGAAACAGAAAGCTCTGGCTGTAGCAGCAAAGAAGAAACTGGAACTTGACCTGTCCGAGCGGGAAGCTCAACTCATCCTAGCCATTAAAGCTCAAGATGAAGCACAGGGACAGCTGAAGGGAGTACAGACTCAGTTAAAGGATCAGTTGCGGGATGTGGATGAACTCTGAGCAGTGCGAGAAGCTGCACAGAGCAGCGCTGAAGAGAGTGAACGCAAAGTCAAGAGTCGGAGGCGGAAAATGTGCGGTTCCATGAGGTCCTGTCTGCAGCTGATCGCAGTCAAAAGCAGGTTCAGCAGGAGAGAAATGAGCTGCATGAGGAAGTGACCAGCTGTAAATCCCAGATATCTGCTTTGAATAATGAGAAACTGAGGTTGGAGGCTCGTATCTCTCAGCTGGAGTAGGAACGAGATGAGGAACAGGGCAACATTGAACTCATCAATGACCGATTGAAGAAGGCAAATGCACAAGTGGACACGCTGAGCACCGAGCTAGCGGGTGAGCGCAGCAAGGCTTAGAAGAGTGAGACTGCTCGGCAGCAAATCGAAGTCTCAAGTCCACGACGCCCAAGTCCAGACCCAGTCTCAAGTCTCGGACGCACAAGTCCAAACCCAATCGCCTGACCCCCAAGCCATGTCTCTCGTCCAAACCACATCTCAAGCTCAAGCCATGTCTCTAGTCCAAGCCATGTCTCTAGTCCGAGCCATGTTGTTCATCCAAGTCATGTCCCAGGTCTCAGCAGGCCAAGCGCAAGTCCTGTCTCGGGCTCCTGACCTCTTGTCCAAGCCGGCTGTTCCGGTAAATTTCGCTCAGCCTCACTGTTCAGCTGAGGACGCCGCTCAGCCTCCACACTGATCTGAGGACGCCGCTCAGCCTCCACGCTCAGCTGAGGACGCCGCTCAGCCTCCACGCCCAGCTGAGGATGCCGCTCAGCCTCCACGCCCAGCTGAGGACGCCGCTCATCCTGTCTGCCCGGCTGTAGTCGTTGCTCTGCCTCCCTGCTCCGCCAAGAACAGCGTGCGGTTGCATGGTGCTGTAGGGGACATTCAGCCCAGGGGCCCGGGCCGCCAATGAAAGGGGAGCACTCTTGGCACTCCAGGAGGAGTGCCTTTGGGGGTGGGGGTGGGGAGGGTGGTTCCATTCCCCGTGCAGCAGCGCGACCTTGCTGCTTGCTGCTTCGCCGGTACGTCTGCTCGCCCTCACGGCTATGTGTACGGTGCGGAAGTGCCCGCAGCTGGTAGCGGTTGCGGGCTAATGACTGTGTGGATATATACCGTGAGCCGTGCTTCGCGCAGCACGGTTGAATTCGTCAAATATATGTATGTATCAATGTATGTATGCCATGTATAGCTCGAGTGCGACTTTAGTGAGTCTTGGTTTCATGTCCTGTTTATGCCTTAGCCTTAACCTTAGCATTAGCATTAGCCATAGTCCTAGTTTAGTTTAGCTTAGCTTAGTTGTAGAGAGAGTTATGTTTCTTGTTTCTGTTTTTGTTTTGCTTTCATCACTTTGTAAATAAAACTCACCGTTTGAGCTGCAATTGCATCCTATCTACTTGTCTGCCATCACGATTCGTGACAGCATTGTTGAAGTTTTTAGTCTAAAGCTACAGTTAAAGACTCTGTTTGTTCTGTCTTTTTTATTTGATTTGATTTTTATGTATTTATTGAAAGTTATATTTGTCAAGCTCTAAGCTGTTCCCAAATAACCAAGCATAGGAAGCTATGGTTTAAGTTAATATGTTGCTTGCCAATAAATAAATAGTTGTCAATTCATGATACTTTGTCATCTCTATTGTTGTTAAATATAGTTTAATAAATAATGCTACATGTTAAATAGAAAGCTTCAAAGACACCATGTGATTGATATCGGATGATACAGCTTCCAGTGATTGGGGCAGGGGCAGTGATTGGCCCCATAAATCCTGAGTGGAGCACTCCTAGAAACAATGAATGAAATACTTCTCCTCCTTGCGGTGCATAGGAAAACCAAAGTCATTTAACTTAAAACAAACAAACAAAAAAGCCTAGTTTTCCATCTCATACATGGAACTTAACTCAGAGCACATGAAGACACAGCCGTAACAATCTGGACAGAGAGAAGAAAGAACAAAAAATAAATATACATTTGAAAACAAGGTTCATATGTGTTACATCAGCTCTGGTTGCTTTCCTTCTGTCATAAGAGAACTTACCTTTTAACTGCTCTTCAGATGCTGCTGCAAATGCCCGATTCTTTCAATTTGAACTGCCAACTTTCAACATTCTTGGTTATAATACACACATGCACAAATTCAAATCAGAGGTCAAGGAGCAAGTAATAAAGCTTTTATCTCAGTTAAACAATTATAGCATATTGTAATACTATTATACTGGACCTACCAATATGATTAAGTATACAGTGCACATGCTTGAATGTGAAATTTTATAAATGCTTGGTCAGATTTTTGGAGTAATTTAAATGACAGCTCACATTTACCAAGTCACATTTCCATGATTTAACAGCACTTCACTCTAAGCAAAGTGGGCTGAACACTATTGGCAAATAAAGAAAACCACAATAAGGTGGTCACGCAGTGAGCCTTTAAGTAAGAGGTGTGAGCGTTGACTCAGTGATTGTTCGTTGAAAGATGAAGGCGTTGCACCTACTGTTGCTTGCTGCAGCTTTCATCAGCCTCACTTTTAATGGTAAGCATTCATTTGTGTCATGTCTTGTGTCAGACATGACTTTTTTCCGATAAACTGAGATCTTTTTATGTTGTGTACTTTATATATTTTTATACTTAAAATGCACAAATTGTGATTTAATGTCTACTTTCTTAATCTCCACCTCTTCATGGAGTGTGAATGTGAGAAAATAACAAGTCCAACAAGTCAACTTTACTAGACTAATAAAACTTTTTCCAGCCACACATGGAGAGGAAATCATCAATGGCAAGAAAGCCAAGAAGAACTCACTGCAGTACATGGCATCTGTGCAGTTGAATAACAAGCACAGATGTGGAGGATTCCTCATAAACCCCAGCTACGTGCTCACTGCTGCCCACTGTGGCAAAGAGTAAGCTACTCATGTTATGTGTTTCTTAATAAGCAGAAGTGTATGGATTTATTTGTTTCAATATAATATGATATATGCCTCATTCTTAAATACGCAGTAACCTTAGTGTGGTCCTCGGAACTCAGAACATTGATGGGAAAAGGAATAAGCTGAGAAGATATCCAGTGAAAAGCATGCACATTCACCCATCATACAAAGAACCACGCTATGGGTCTGACATCATGCTTCTGAAGGTATAGATTAATCATTTAAACTATATTTGCTTAGAACTCATAGAGTGCCCTATATAATTATAATATAATATAGAATCTATATAACCATCATTATACCACAAGCCCTGTCGTATTTTATTGCTTACATATAAAGTGAATTCTGTTCAAATACAAGTTTTCAGGGAAAGTCAATCTGAATAAAGATCTGAAGGTCATCAAAATCTCAAGCAATCGCAAACATGTCAAGCCCAATACCAAGTGCCAGGTTGCAGGATGGGGAAAAACTGAAAACCAGAGCATGGTAAATGACCTCATGGTGACTGACGTGTCAACCATAGATATCACAGTCTGTAAGAAGCAGTGGAATAAAAAGGAAGTGAAACTCCCAGCTAATGTTTTGTGTGCAGGAGGCTACGGAACCAAAAGTGGAGCATGCCAGGTATGATAACAGATATATGTTTGCTTCATAATTTTCTTCAACAATGAGAATGCTGAAACAAAATGTTTGTGCTATTTGTCCTGTTTTAACAGGGTGATTCTGGTGGGCCTCTGGTGTGCGGTGGTCTTGCAGTGGGCATTGTGTCCTTCAACTGTAAAAAAACAATTGTAACTATCCAGATGTGCCAAATGTCTACACTGAGATTTCAGCTTACGCAGACTGGATTAACAAAGTGATCAAAGGAGATGCTTGAGATGTATTTTGTGTGTTTAATATCATGTGATTGCATAAAATTTGTTATCCTCTAAGTACAGTTCATTAATGTCTGATGCTTCTGCTTTGTAGAAGTCGTTTGAAAAAGCCCACATTCTCACAAACGTGACACCTAGACTATTCAACAGAAACCACACTATACACCACATCCTTTAAACAGCTGTCAAGAGAAGGGTGAAAGTCAATTACTTAATATAAACTCTCACTTCTGTATATAAACAGAACAATCGGTGTGATTGCTGTATGATTGTATTACTGTCGGCTTAGAAAACAACCGCATTCTGACTTCTTTATGAGCAATAAATGAAAATGTGTGAAATGTGCCATTTGTTCTTACAGCACTGCAAAAGTTCTATAAGTGAACACATACATACACAACCTTGTGCACATGATGGGTTTGCATGAGCTGTGGTAATGTGCACATCTGATACTAGAGTTCACACTGTTTCTCTTCATGCAATGAAAGCATAAAGCACATGCTATCTGTACAATGAAAAAAAATCATAATAAAGTAGTAAAATGTAATAGAATACACAAGGATAGAATAAAAGATCAAATGAAGTGCATGATAACTGTACTATAAAATAAAATAAAAAGTAATTATAATAATAATAATAATAAATATATATAGAGGTACACAAGGATAAAATAAAAGATCAAATGAAAATATAAGCAGATATAAAAATGGGCACAAATATATCTCTGTGTTGGGATAATAGAAATAAAGACATTCAGTAAGGTATTCAATTACTAATTACGCTATTTGTGAGTTTTGATATAAAATCACCTGCCACTTTATTAGAAACACCTTTAACTCTGGTGATTCATGCAATTATCCAGTCATAAAATCATGCAGATCCAGGTCGAATTTCAGTTCATTTTCACATCAAACTCGCTGACTTTGACACAATGATTGTCAGTTCAATGTATATAAAAAGTCAAGTGAAGAACAAATTATTTTTAAAATAAGAAAAAAAGAGAAATATAACCCTAAAAGACCATGCATTAGTGTGCACACACTTTATTCTATGTGAATGTGCAACGAATTAACCTATCATATTCAAACTCATGTTAAAATTATCATACACTTGTCCTCAATGAAGTCGTTTTGATTAACCCCAAATAAAGCTGAGCTGTACAGTACGTGTAGGATGTTCTTGATATCTTCTTGGTTTCATCTGACTCCTGAATAATTTTACCTTCCAGCAGGATAATGACCCAAAGCACAAATCCAAGTCACCAATGTTAGATATTGGTTTGGATGTAAGTGCAGACAAGTGCATTGAAGGAAACATAAAAGAAGCAAACAGAGCAGAAACAAGAATCATGAACATGTCCAAACACAAACTAGGAAATCGTTATAAACAACGGAATGGCTTCAGAAGGCAAAGATCAACGTTTTGGACTGGCCCAGTCAGAGTCCAGATTTGAATCCTATCCAGAATGACTTGAAGAGGGACGTAAAAGCATTAGTTATGGTGTGTGCATAAGAATATTATAATTTTTTCCCCCTAAAACATTTCTATTTGTATTTCACTTGAATTTTGTTGGTTGCTATATCACATTAAAAGTGGAAAACAATATGACATGATTTATCTTGGTTTATTTGTCTTTCTTTCTTTTTTTATTTTTAACATCATTAGAACCTTTCATTTTATTAGGGGTGTGTAGATTTTTAATATCCATTCTATTAATATGTTTGGATGTCCTAAAAGTTAAAAACGTGAAGCCAAAAAGTCTCTGAAGCCCCCTAGTGTCTGGTTGGAGTACAATTTTTAGCCCCACCATAGGAATGTACAGTATGTTTTAAGTTACTTCACCTCCAAAAATTATTTTCAGGAATAGTGTTCGTGGAGTTTTTACAAGTTCAGCTGACCTTGAGATCTCCCCCAATGTTTTTCTGGAGTTATTTTATGATAACTACAAGTGCATGATAGTTGAGGTGATTGACGGTCATTTTCATGTCTAAGCTAGTTTGTTGTACTGATATTGAAACTAGCAAACCCACAAGAGTGAATAAAGTGACGGTATAAACCAAAGCAACACTAGATAAATTTCATTATAATGAAAAAACAACCAACGTGGGTGGGCAACAGGTGGAATCCATAGATCCAGCTTTCTTTCAACAGATCAAATGATATGTGGGATAATTTCTTGGCAAATACTGGAACCCAACATTGTTTGAATGCCATGGCCTATTTGACAACTGTTGCTGACCTAGTTCATCCCTTTATGCCCAAAATCTACCCATCTTATAATGAGTACAAGAGGCTTTAATGGGTATATTGAGGCTGTTCTGAGAGCAAAAGGGGTAATACCTAGTATTCATGCTTCTAAATACTTTTCTGATTTTTGGGGGTTTTTGTCCATGGAAACAAATTATGCTATATGGCCAAATGTTTGTGGACACCTGACCATTACTCATCTGCATCCTTTGAACATCCCATTCAAAGTTTATTCACCCTTTGCTGCTATAATAACTACCATTTTTTTGGGAAGGCTTTGCACTAGATTTTGGAGCATGGCTATGGGAATTTGCCCATTCAGCCATAAGAGCATTAGTGAGGTCATATAGGTACTGATGTTGGATGAGGAGGACTGGGATGCAGTCTGTTTGTCCCAAAGGTGTTCAGTAGGGTTGAGGCATTGTTCTGTTCTAGCATGGTTAATATAGAACGGGTTAGGTCCCATTAATTCCACTGAAAGGAAATCTTCAAGCAACAGCATACAAAGAAATCCTATACAAGTTTCTGTTTCCAACTTTGTGTGAAGGCCCAGATATGGGTGTGATGGTCAGATGTCTACAAGATTTTGACCAGAAAGTGTACTTGTGAATGGTGCTGAGCGGTCAGAAGTCAGTTAGAATTAGTCTGATTAATGTGGTGCATTAACTGTGTTTTATGCGAGATGGGTATTTATGTAAAGACGTAGTTTTGATATATGTACAATCTACTAAACAGAATTTTCTCACAGTTCATTAGAACTGTGATGGCTTTGGATGTAGAGACAGATAACGCTATAGGGTGGGCAACATTATAACGGGTAACACACTGCTTTTCACAAACAGGTAACAAACAGTTTTTTAGCAACGTATTTTTTTTCTTGTATTTTTATGTTGTTGCTGGGCATCTACTGTATCTCAAATTATATTAAAAAGGTGCTCCAGTATTTACAAAATAAAGATTATTGTTAAAGACTTTACTGTTAAAGATTTCAGTGCACATGATGCCTACTTGACCATCAGTTTTAAGCCCATTAATGCCAGTGCTCTACTGGCAACTCTAGACCTTACTCAAAAGCATAATTCTGTTTTAATTGATGCTGCACCTGTCAGACTGAACCGATGACAAACTGAAAGTTGCCAACTTGACTGATTTTGTACAGTAGATGTTGTGAGAGATTCTATTCAGGGGGGTTGAATAATTTTGAAACTGGAAAAGTCATTATAAGTTGCATTTTCAGTTGAATTTGGAGAAAACACTTGAAGTGTTATTGTGTTTAGCCTTTTCAATAGATTTTATTTGATTTGTTCATTGCAAACAGCTGAAAGTCTGTAAATGTTGACAATAAACCTGATTTACAATGGGGTTTGAATAATTTTGATTACAACTGTATAAACGCAATTGCAATTATCCAAGTGTCCCTAATGTCTACGCTGAGATTTCACCATACACAGACAGGATTAACAAAGTGATCAAGGAAGATGCTTGAGGTGTAATTTTTTTTTCATGCGTTTCTGACTTATTTATAAGGAACATTAATAGTTTATCATGCATCTCTGAATTTAAAGGGAATTTAAAGTTGTCAGTAATGTGTTTACAGTTATGTGAAAAATATTTTAAAATGATATATATATATATATATATAAAAAATAAATTATTTGGACAAGCAAACATTTGATCCTCTTTGAAACAGTGCCTATTAATACACTCTAATGTCACATAAAATTGACTTTTTCACAACTTAAATTAACAAAAAACAGATCAGACAGATGGAAAAAGTAAGCACGCCCCTACATTTAAATCCATAAAATTTGCATCAGGTGTTCAAGATTGGGTGCCAGTCCTTAGAACCTGCTTAGGGAGTGCAGGTGGTCTTATTGATACCTCTCTCATGTCTAGTGGCTGGTGTTCCATTTGTTATTGAAGTGTGTGGTGTCTTCATGCCAAGATCTAAAAAGTTCTGTAAGGCCCTCAGAAAAAGGTCATGGGTACCTAGGAGTCTGGCAAGGGATTTAAAAAGATCTCCAAATTATTTTAAATACATCATTCCACTGTAAAGAAAATCATCTACAAATAGCCCAGATAACAAGCGACTGCCAATTTGTCCAGGACTGGCCATACCAGCAAATTCAGTCCGAGAGAAAACTGTCTGATGAAAATAGAAGTCTCCAAGAGTCCTAAAATGTCATCACAATATCTGCCAGTAAGTCCTGCAACTGTTAGCATTATTATGCAAAAAGCTTACAAGTGGTTATTTTTGCTAAAGGGGGCAACACTGACTTCTGGGCCCAAGGGTGTTTTTTTTGTTAAAGCCCAGGAGTAGGCAAAAGGAAGTTTTATATATAAACAGAACAATTGGTCTGACATGGTATCTTGCTGCACTTGTATCACTGTCAGCTTAGTAAACTGCCACATCATGCCTTCTTTATGAGAAATAAATGTAAATGTTTTGTGTTTACAGCAACTATGGTAAATGGTCCTACATAGCACCTTGATATATAGGATTCATTTTATTTATATTATTTATATATATATATATATATATATATATATATATATATATATATATATATATATATATATATATATATATATATATATATATATATATATATATATATATATATATATATATATATATGGGGTATGACCTATATGTATGGGGTTACAAAACAATGGAGTAGGTGTGAGTAATGTTTTGCACACTCAGAGCCATTTTGTGCATCACAAACTAATATGCTGGAAGTAAACCAAAAACTGATTTACTTTTAGCTTAGCTCTGTAATATTAACATACAAAAGCACATATCTTCCTAATAAGCTTAAGGTTTATTTTACAGTCAACAAAGTACATTATTTAACATACCAAAATGCAGATGGTCTGATAAGGTAAAGGGAAAAGATAAATACAATAGCAATATAGCCTTATCCCATGTTCATGTGTATATTCATAAAACTACACTCATTTTACTTAAATACCTTTAGAACAGGTATTTCACAGAATTTAAAAATAAAGAAATTTGACCACGTCTTCAGTCTTTCCCTTGAATTTAGCTTTTAAAGTATGGTACTTGAACATATATGATTTTCCATGTGCACCATTTAGCATTCAGCTTACAAACAGGAATCATAATTGCAGTCAACTATAAGCATGAAGTAAGCGTTCATTTAATAAGGTCCTTAACATACTGCAGGCCTTGACTGGTGTACTCGCACATCACACTTGGAGCCACTGATAATGCATGGATGGACTTCCGCACTCCTGTGTGAAAAAAATTTGTATTCCATGGTTAATAGCAGAGTCCATACAATGTACAGTTATCAAGGGACATATCACAGTTTCAAAAAAATTCATCAATTTATGAAATAGAACTACATAAAACTGAACTATCGCCAGTTCTGTCATGCATATAATGTCATTCCAATGTAATATTCAACTGTCTTTAAACATAGTCAGCCTTTTTTCTTTTCCTTTTTGTGCACCTGACATATGGAACATTTTAGCAAACTTGCAAGATATCCAGTGACCCTCTACATATGAGAAAATGTCGGTAATTAGCATTCTCTGGGTGCCAAAGCACTTATCACAATAATGCATCAGAGCAAAACATTTTACAAAAATACATGAATATTAACTTTAGCTGACAAGTTAAAAAATAATGCATCGGCCAAGAGCATCATAGTTGTATCAAATAGGGTATTTCAGACAATCCTACTCTGCACGTCAATGGACTGTTAAACCGTCCTGGTGCAGAGTGAGGATGACTAGAGCTGAATATACTGTATAATATACTATTCCCTTCTAACTGTTAAGATTTTGACCATCCCCAAAACCAAACCCTACTGAAAATGTGTAGGGTGAGATAAAGAGGAGAGTCTACAATAAAAGATGTCAAATTTGGAGAGATTGTACATGATGAGTCGTTTCACTCA